>JAXRKN010000040.1:6160000-6760000 GCA_038502055.1 Tanytarsus gracilentus | reverse complement strand
GCCTTTATTTTTCTCTCTTCTCTCTTACTCCCACACAATCGTTACTTTTCTCTCTTCTCTATGTGACGATCTTAACAATAACGGTCAAGAAAAATTGGTATTGGTATTTTACGATGTGATAGCTCTCAGGTATCATTCAACCGTGGTCAGACGCAAACTAGCGCAGCTTCCGTCCTTACCGTAGTTCTCGCGTCAGATACGCTACGACTCAAGAATTGCCACTAGATGAATAAGGAAGATAGCCCTATCCACCCGGCGATCGAATTACCCCACTTCGTGTTCTATGTGGAGTAAGCAGGGAGCGGTGCCAACCGGAAAAACCAGGGGTTTAAGTCGTTCGACCGATAACTGATGGTCGGCTAAACATCTTAGCCGATGACCTTTTTGCAGCTTTCGGCTAAAACCGGTTTTAGCCGACTGAAGTTTTTTTCGATCGGCTACAATCGGTCAGCTAACCCGGTCAGAGCCGACCGGTTAGCCGAATTTAACCGTTCAATTAAAACACTCCAGAAAACTTCCTAACTTTGTATTCTAAAATTAAAGGTCTGGAAGTGAGATCCAATTGAACCAATATTCAGTGCTGGAAGTGAAATTGAATTTAACGTTTAAGCCTGTACCTTTAATTTTAGGTGAAATTTGAAGTCATCAAGAATCTTGTCTAGAGTGTTTTAAGCCGACCGAAAAAAAATCAGTTGGCTCTGACCGGCTTTAGCCGATCGAAAAAAATTTCGGTCGGCTCTGACCGATTTTAGCCGATCGAAAAAATATTTTTTGTCAATCTTACAACAATTAATAAGTTAAAAGCTTTAAATAACACATAGAGGAACGTAACAAACTGAAAGGTAAAGAAAACATTTAAACTTAATCAAAAAATCCTCAGTTTAAAATTTTAGAGGCATCTCGAAGCATAAGGAAAACAAATAATTAACAAAACAGTTTGGCAGAACGACCGCATTAAAACAAACTCTTTGTAGTGAATTGTACAATACGCAGTCCGTTCAACAGACGCCACTCTAGGACCATTTAAATTCATCGGCATCATAAGAGAGAAAAAATTAAAAAATAATCTCAAAAAATTGAAAACAAATTTACTTTCTAGAACGGAGGCAAAAGATATAAAAGGAAGAGCAGTTTAAAAAACTTCACCAAACAAAAATTTCCGCTCTCCATCTCTTAAATTTTGGATCTTAAATTATCATTTTATATCCACACAAATATTGCATGTATACTTGTTTAATATATTACGATAAAGAAAATCAAAATTTATTTTTAAGTACTCAAGGAATTTAAACAAAATATATCAAAATATCAAAATTTATACTGACCTTATTTTATTTAGTACTTTTCCGTGCGGAATACCTGGATAGAGAAGGGAGAAGTTTTAAACAATTTTTTAAATATTTTATTGACCAAAATACAAGAAATACATAAAAAAAATTGATAAGTATTTAAGAAAATTTGAGTTTTGACTTTTAAAAGAGCAAATGCGACATATTCTCTTATATTTTTTTTTTCAAAGTTTCTTATAAAATAAGAGTGTCGAAAAAAAGCCAAGCTATTCTCAGTTTTTAGTTCAATTCGAAAAGAGGTCTAGGATTCAAAATGTTTCGATTCTTAATCTTGCTTGTTTTAATAGTTAGTGCGATTGCTATTCCAGTGCGTCAGCAAAGAGATACTGCTGCTGAAAATGGTGTTGCTACTGCTGATGAAAAGCCTGATTTAGAGGGAAGATTTGGAGGTGGATACGGTCAAGGTGGATACGGGCAAGGCGGATACGGACAAGGTGGATACGGACAAGGCGGATACGGACGTGGACATGGTGGATATGGAGGTGGGCATGGCGGATATGGAGGTGGATATCCAGGACATGGATATCAAGGAGGTAACTAAAACATGAGACACTCTCATCAAGTGCTGAAATATTATAATCTTCACGAACGTTTGAGCTTGTTTTACTTGCATTTATTACAGTTAATTAGAATTTATCTAACCATTGTGACTAGTAAGATCCTTTGAAGGAACGGTAAATTTATAAAAAAATTCTCTAACTTTTGAGTTTGTTTTGCGAGCGCTTTTAAAATTAAAATCTTTCAGCTCCTGATAATTTTGTGTTTCTGATATATAAAAATATTTTAATTTTGTAAATTTAAATTTCTTAACTCAAGGTCAAGGATATCCAGGTACTATTAATTCATTTATTATTATTTTTATTAAATTTTAAATTTTCAAAGGCGGTTATGGAGGCTATGGCGGAGGGTTGAGTGCATCTCAAGCTCAAGCATCAGCTTCTTCACAGAGTTTGGGCGGTGGGGGTTTTACGCCTTATGGGAAATAAATTGAAATATATTATCAGTTAAAATGTTTCAAAAGATTCCAAATAAAATACAAATATTTTGTTAAATCAGTATGTGACTCTAATCGACCTTAATGATTCAGCATATGTTTGGTGATAAGAAACATACAGGAGGAAATAAAAAAAAATTAAATTTGAAATTAAAGTAAGAAGCGTTTTTAAGGTTGAGTTTACTTAGTGGTGTTGTAGAGTTTTATTTGAGGATTTATTCAGGAACAGTTTCAGTCGAGCCAATCTAACAATTTCTAAATTTTTGTGACCGTCCTTCCACGAACAAGTTAAGTTCACTCTTAATTTTCTGTACAATACTTTCGTATATAAACATAAGATCATTAAATAAGTAAATTTAGTGAGAGACGAAAACTTATTTGAGAAAGACCTCAAAATGTTCAGAATCTTAATCGTCTGTAATTTAGTCATTTGTGCAATGACTCATCCGATGTTGCGTCAAGTTAGGAATATAGAAGCAGGGGCAAATCAAATCAACTTTGTTGATCCCGATGCTAAAGTTGCTGAACCGTTAATAGATGAACGATTTGGGGGCGGCGGTTTTCGAAGACCACACTATGGACAACCTAGCTATGGACAGTACGGACATCAAGGAAATTATGGACACGGACATCAAGGAGGTATGAGCATTTAAATTCCTCTCCACTCGAATTGGCGCTAAAGTTCTCACTACAGGTCGTTATCCTCAAGGGCAATACTATGAACAAGGTGGCCAATACCCACAACAACATGCTCCAATTTATCCAGGTGGCGGCTTTTCTGGGATCGTGCCGCTAGGGAAATAAAATAAATCAAGGATAACAATATCGCAGAGCCAGCAATGAAAAGTATGAAAATAACAAAATCTATCTTAATAAGCAAAGACAGTGTCAATAGATTATCATTAAAATTTTAATTTCGTTGAAACTGACTGGTTTTTTTGCTATCAGCATTTCTTTGAATTTATTATTTATGAAAGACTTTGTCCTAAAAACTCGTTTATTTCAGGAAATTAAGAAAATAGGTAGTTTTTTTAAATCTATCTAAAAATTTAGTAAAACGATATTTATCTTGTTCTTGACTAGTTTTTAGTTTTATTCTTATACAACTAGGTAAAAAATAATTAAACTTGTTAACTGCCTTCGTCATCAAAGTAAGTTTCTTGATCGTCATTCTCATCTTTTTCCATGATACCGTCTTGACTTTGCTTAGTTCCTCGAGGACTCCTTGAAGTAACACGATAATCTAACGGAATGTCATAACACTTGCAGATGCAACATGATGGAAATCTAAACCAGTCCGAGAAGATTCCTCGGCATGCATCGAGCGGATTGTAGGCGAGCAATCTATGTAAACGATATTGTTGTTCACATCGACATCCTTTCCTGCAATACATTTGCTCGTTTTCATGTGTGCACTTTTCCCAATTGATGTACTGTTCAAAAGGATAGACATTAAGAAGTGCCAAAACTTCACCGCGCGTATTATTGCCCCAGAATGGCGCTACAACTTCCTCTTTTACGGGACATGCATTTCTGTGAGGAAAATTTTGTGTAATAAATTCATTTGTGTGAAAAACTTGAACTATTTAAAGACTTTCAACATTTTTACTTACACTCCTCTCTTGTTTAGAGGAATCGGAATGATCATCGAATCTTGAAATAATTGAGCTTCAGTTGTTGTTGATGTTGATTCAGAAATGGATGATGCTACAGTATCATTTTGGGTATCAATACTATCCATACTAAATATTTCTCCTTCATTTTCGATGTTATGTGGATTTGAACTTCTCTCTGTAATTGATGGTTCTTGAGTGTTTTCACTTACTACCTTACTCATTGTTGATGTTTCCAATGTTGTTGTGATCGTTTTAGCAGTAAAAGCAGATGAAATGTTGCTGAAAAGATTGAATACTGCTTTGTCGACCCCTTCATTGTCTTTTTGATCACTTTCTATTGTCGGCATTTCAGTATTAATTGCTTCACTTGAGCTTGCTGTTCCATAGGAAGTTGTTGATGATGGTGTGATAGATGCTAGTATTGTGGTTTTTTCACTCGTTTCAGAAGTTAATTTCGCTCTCGTGTCATTTACATTTCCATTTGAATTAATTTGATTATCAATGAGTGAATTTTTGTCAAAATCTTTTTGTGGTTTTTTTCGTTGTTTGTTATTGGTAGGTCGCTGGACAACGGGTCTAAAGTGTGGCTCACTTGAATCTCCGTTGCGATAATTTTTTCTTTCTTCATTTTTTGGCATCTGAGCTGTTGCGTCTTTAGCTTGTCGTTGACTATGATGCATATTGAATGCCTTTGAATATTTATCAGCCGAATATTCACCAATATCAATTTCATTTTCATTTTCTGATTGCATAACGTAAATGTGTCTAAGATCACCGTACATTCGACGAACTAGGCCTTGATTATCATATACAAATTTCTTTACCGCATTCCTAAAAAAGAACGATATTCAGTTAGCGTATTTGAATGGTAGTTGTGGGTGATCAGCAAACAAGTTAGTTAGCGCGTAAGAACGATGGTATGGAGCAAGACTCACCATTAGAGGTTTCGGCGGGATCCCGGGATCCCGAAATCCCGGGGAATCCCGGACAGTTTTTCAATCCCGAGATCCCGCGTTTTTTCTTCGGGATCCCGGGATTTAAAAATATCTAAATTTTTCACTAATTTGTCGTTATTTTTTGAAATACGAAGGGGAATAAATTTTTTTAATTATAAGCAACAAGTATAGATTTGGATATTAAAATAAAGGTTTAAAAGTGCACGATTATTTTAACAAGAAATAATTTTTTTGCATGACGAAAGTGCTGAAAATTGAGGGAAAATATTTCCTTTTTTTAAATGAAATCCCGTTTTCGGGATCCCGGGATCCCGGGTTTACAGGTCTTTCAGTCCCGGGATCCCGAAATTTGAAATCCCGGGATTTTCGAAACCTCTACTCACCATGGATATGATTCTCCCGGCAAATTGCAGTAGTTTTGCTTGCTGAAATCACATGGAATCGATTCAACAAGACGAGCTCGACCTGCTCTCGCGCGATTCGAATGTGGATCGCATTCAATGCTATCATATTCAGATGTTGCAAAAGCAATTATGACAAAATTTAGTATTATTAGGCTAACTGCTAATGATAATTGCTGTTGTCGCTGTTTTAAAAATGAGAAATGTAACCTTTAATTATTCAAATGTTTTTTTACTTATATAACTATTGTTTTGGTCCATGTAGAAAATTAATTAATTTTTACATATAATTTAAAGTCTCGTAAAGTTTTGCCTATTTTTTCTATTTACGTCACTGCAATAATGAAATTATATTATCATATTGCTACTTTTCAGATGACAAAGGTCCATGATATGTTTGCATGCTCTTACTTCTAAATATCTATGAATCTGTTTAATTAATTTAATTTGTCTCCCTCAATTGAAAATAACGAAGATGTTTTGGTGATATATGTAGTGAGAAAGCGTAAGCATAACTAGAGAGAAAACTGGTTTTTGTCTTTTCACTTCCATATCGTCTTTGCTTTCTGCAAATCAACTAGCTTAAAAAGAAATAACAATCGGCACTCTTCATGCATGTAGCACCGAAAATTTCAAACAAATAAAAATAAAATTAAAATAAATTGCTTCGATGAATAAGTAACGAAAAATTAGTAAAATAATTAAATATCAGTTACAAAATAAGCAGCTTGTCTTTAAATAATTTAAACAAATTTAAGTTTGAACTTTTCCAGGTTAAAAAATTAATGGATATTTTAATGTAAAACTCAACTAATATTTTTTTCTCGTTCTCACTTGCACACTTATGAATTTTTCTGTACGTTCAAATAAAGCGTTTCTCTCTCCCTCTCTTATTCTTCATTACCATCAGCTGTGAATTTAGCATGCAAACGAACAAATTTTTGAAAATTGATTGATCAACTTACTTCAGTCATTATTTGTCAATATAAAATTACTTCAATAAAGTTATAACTTCACGTATTAATTGTGAGAGTCTCGATGGCATCGAAAAAAGGTTTTCGATATGCGAGTTAAAAAAAATGTTCGCTACTTTCTCCTTAACACATTAAATTATACCTAACATGCTCTTAACATTTCTTTACGTTTGCTTTTAAACACTTTTTGCTATTCTTATTTTTTCTTAAAATAAATTTTCTGTATCACTGATTGTTCTCAGTTTATTATCATTTTTGACTCAAATAAAAATACTTTTTACCAAGTTTAACGAGCGAGTTGTTTTGACGAACAAAAATTTAAACTGAATGAAGAAAAGAAGTTAAAAGTCGGTCAAAAATTAACGATTGAATGTAGGCCAGTGAGTGCTTTCTTCAACACTCTCCAGAAAGCGTTCGATCATTGTTGATAGTTTCATTGCTTAACCGCTGATTGAAAAATAAAGCATGAGAATTATCAAAGTTCTGGCTTTAAAATTTATTCAAAAAATTATAACAGACTTCAAAAATAAAAAACATAAATTTGTCCTAATTCAAATTTTAAACATATAAGAATAAATTCCAACCCTTAAATATATCGAACTATTTTCTCTCGCACATAAGATGCGAGAGTAGTCTTTTCAATTGTGCTGATAGAAAAATGTAATTTTTCATCCTTATTTCCGAAAAATAACGCTTTTAAGTTTTTATTGTGTTTGTACTCTCAAGTAGGATTGAATAGATTTATGCGATTGAGACAGAGGTCAAAGTGCGGTAAAAATGGATTTTTTTTCTTCTTTTTATTTCCGCTCTCGACGTCAAATCACAGAAATTTTTCACATTTTATCTTCCTCGCATAAACAAACTTTGGCTATTAGTGGCACACATTGAAAAAGTTTTGTCATGTCGTTGGCATTACTCGAAGAAAAATCTTAGGGAGAAAAAATTTATTTACATTAAATATGTATTATTGCCTCTTTCGCTTGCTCTTTTGAGTATATGAATTACTGTGTAAAATTTCTCTTTTTTATCTAGTATCTCGGATAATGATATGGATGTGTGAATATTATTATTATCCTAAGACTCAAATCCATAAGAAAGACACAATTTCAAAATTTCAGCAAAAACTGTCTACAAATGAAATACAATAATACGTGAACTAAATCCTTTCTTTTAATAAATATAAGAAATGAAAGAATGTAAAACAATGCTTTTATTATCAAACATTCGCATAAAAGTAAATATGTGATATGAAAGTTGAGTCTAAATCGCAGCAGAAAAGTAGGTGTGAGAAAAAAGTGGTGTATAGAAAACGATAATAGAAAACTTTTAGTATTTCGTCTTTTACTTTCACGTTCCCTTTAGGTTTTTCTCTCTATTCGTTGTGAAAATGTGAACGTGTTTAAAATCAACAAAAAGCCCTTATACACAAAATCCTTAATGAACCAGCATGAACTTCACACACAGGAAAAATAGAATGAAAAAGGAAAAGAAAGTTTTATTTTTATTCCAATGCCTTTATGTATGCTTGCCACACATCTAGAACAGCGGAAAACTATTGTAAAAGTTTAGAAGGAAAATCTTTTTTGTTTTTTTTTTCAATATGTGCTGAACACAGTCTACACAATTTGTATATTAAGTTCAACTGGGTTGTAAAGGTGAAAGATATTGAAACCCGATTGGCTATCAGTATAATTCGAGTTATGGTCATCATGTTATTAAGTCAATGTTCATTTACCTTCTACATCGCTTCATCAAAATGAGTAGAGGCATTTTCTTCTTATAATTATTAAGATTTAATACAGTATATCTGTATATACAATTTATGCTAAAGATCGTTTAAAAATGAGAACAAGGGAAGAATGAGAATTTAGAACATTAAAAACAAATGTGAGATTGGATGATTTAAAATAGACATGATCAATGTTTTATTTATTTTGCAAGCCACATTTGAAGCCTAACGAATTTGCTTTTCAATGATGTGTTTTGCGATACACACGTCAAAACTTTGAGATGCACTTTTATTTCTATAGTGCATTGTAAATTCGTTAAAAATTAAAATAAATAACATAATCAATACTACACAAATTTCAATTACATATCAACACAAATTTCAGTTTGCTTCTAAATTTATAAACTGATAAATTCTAAATTCCGATTGTGGTTTTTTGATTTTTTCAAATCAAAAATGCTGATCTGTACATCAACTAACAACACCCTGCTACATGGCAATATTAAATGAAAATTTAACAGTAAATTTATTAAATATTTATTTTTAAGGAAAAAATTGTTGAATTAGATTTTTTTTATCAAATATGGACACCCTTGAAAAAATCTTTTTCATTACGTAAGGAAATTTTTCAACGTAAGAAAGTTCCCCATATTCTAAATCTTTTCTTTTTTATTTAAGGGATGTAAGTGGGTGATGATGAATTAATGTATGATTTCGAGGAGACAATAAAAAATCAAGGAAATGTAAAAAATGTGTATATTTTCAGTATTTTGCTAGGAAATGAACTTATGTAAGAAATTGGGAGCAACACACAAAAATTGTATATGAAAGTTCAAGCTAACGAACTTTTTAAGTTCCCCTTTACAAATTCTACATCGTTCCGCTCATGCGCTCGTCGATTGAAAATTCTCACAAAATTTTGGGCTAGACATTTTTTCTCTCCGGTTTTTTTTCTCTCTCTCTCTCTCTCTCGGGTTTAGTCACAAAAATAAATGCATTTTGGACGAACAATTTTTTTTTGCAATGTCTGACGAAAGAAAATTACTCTCTCCGTGCACATCCGAATCTTCTTTCTCCGTCTAGCAACCCAGCAACTTCCCGATATCGTCATCGTCGTCGCTCCCTTTTTCCACTCTCACGCTCCATAGAAAAAATATTTTACTGTATGTGCGGGATTTTCATCGGCTCATATTTATTGAGCGAGTTCTTCTACATAGAGGAGTCGGTACCATCGTTTGTCGGGTGACGAAATTTTTTTATCAAAAGGAAAACATCTCGTTTGTAATTTCTGCTCTTAGCCTGGGCTTAGTCTTGCAAAAATCATTGAATGGGTCGGTAGTTTTTCAATCAGTTGCAAAAAGCTATTTTTAAAGAAGAAAAAATTTAATTTAGCTATTTTTATTTGTATGTGACGATTATTTAAGATTTTTGTGAAAAAGAAATTATTATGAAAAAGTCAATAATAAGAAAGAATTTTGTGAAAAAGTATTACAAGTGAATGCTGAAAATTTTATTAAACGCTAAGAGTCTGAAAAAATAAGTTTTAAAAAACATTAACTTTGAAAATTACCACAGATAAAGTGAAAAATAATTTAAGTATTTTGTACATCTTTTTTATTGATTTTAAATTGGTTTTTTCTTTTTAATTTACATGCACGTATTTTTTTGAATTTTCGACACTCGACCGGCAAAAAAATTAATTGTTATTAAACTTTTATATTTTTCTATCATTTTCTCCTTAATGCATGTCTAGAATAAGTGACAAGTGCAAGTGTAAATTAAATTAAAGAAGCAAAAAATATAAAATAAATTATAACGCTAATAAATTTTGAAGAAAAACAGTTGTTGCAGAGTTCTTGGGTAGCCAAATAATTTTTTTTATCTTGAGTTGTTTAGGAAATTAATTTTTTAATCAGTTATGATTTGCATCAATGCACGAAAAAAAGAAGAAAAAATCAAAATGCACACGTGGGTGTAGCCGCGCATCTCATTTGATTACGTTATTAAAAATTTAAATTTTTTAATATTGTAAAACTTATTTTTTCAACTTGCTTTTGAATTAGTGCAGTCGATTTCATAAGGTAAATGAAGCCAATAAATAAATTTCTATGAAAATATAGATGTCTATGACCGAACGTTTTGTAATATTTTGCATGGAGCAAAAAAATGTGCAAAAAAGCTCAGAACTCATTTTTCAACAACAGAAGTGTCAAGAAATCATGAGTTTTTTCAGCTGATACTTTACTGCTTATGTTTCTAGTGCCTTCTAGTTCTTTCTCTAAACATAACGAGTCAAAAAAGTTTCAAAAGCTTTCAAAGCAGTCAACAAAACAACAATATTCTCGTAAAAAGTTTATGAAGCTCTCACTCACTCTCAAGTTTTCAGTTATGAATTCCTTATTTTGAACAAAAATTAACACATGTATTGGGATAGAAAATAGGGGTAAGTCGCCGAACACCAATAATTTTTTTGTTTCTTCATGTCGGGTAATAGAAATGAAAAATTTTATGTAGAACATAGAATGATTTTAAAATGCATATTCAAATCAGAACATTGAGGGTAAATTAAACATTATATGCGAAATAAATTAATTATTTTTTTGATCCAAGTTAATAGCATATCGCCATAATTTTTTTTCGTGATGTTCTGTTTTTAGAAATCATTCCTAACGGTAATATTGAAAAATTGATCGCCTTTAATACAAATAAATTTAATTGCTCTGGAAGACTCTTCTTTTCCTAATAGATTTTTTCATAAAGACCATCGTTTTTAAGCTAACTACAATAAAACCGCATGCTTAACTTTAGTATTAATACAAGGGTTTAAGTGAATAAGCAAACCCTCTTACTTCTTCTCTAGCCACTCGAGTTTGCTTGAGTTTTATCATCGTTATTCACTTCGCTCAAGAGACTTTACATCACTTAAAGTCCTGATTTAAAACCAATAGAAATTTGAGTAAAATCAAATTCCTGCAAAACGTCCCTACTTGGTTTTATTTTTAATGTTCTTTGTTTCAATTGTGGAGACCATATGACCACGCAGGATATTTTTGGGGAAACTATAATTTGATTTTTGTAAAGATCACCTGCAGCCAGAACTTTTTCCGAAAAATCCAAAATCATTATTTTAAAAATAAGGGAACAACTTTTGACTTTAATGAAAAGGTGAGTGTCATTTTGAATAAATTTTCTAAGTATTTGCTTTAGATCCCTTGCCGATGTTAAAAGGATGACATTTAGATGAAAAATGGAAAGTCCCTTTTTTGTCGTGTTATCATTTATTATCTCCTGATGCGTCCATTTTACCTTTTGTCCTTTCTCTATCAACTCTAGAGTAATATTTTTTGAAAAAGATAGAATTAAATAAATCTTTGATATTAATTTTCAAGCTTTAAAATATGACAATGAAAGGTAGTAAAGGACGTAAAATACTCATGTGGACCGGGGTATGAAGTTTAAAAGTAAAGATCTCGCAGAAATGGGTTTTCTTTAATATTAAAATTTAAAACTTTAAATTCTCATCCTTCTTCTATATTAATCATCCAAGCAGACACTTGCCCATCTCACTTATAAGGTAATAGCTTTACCATGATTATGTATCATAAAGTTTTAAAAAATTTACATAGTGATAAATAAGAAATAATTTAATTATTCTTTTGGTGAATTCACGACACTTTTTTTTTTGGAATAATCCCTGGCAACTTCATTAGATGAAACATGATTAATGAATTTTTATGATAAATACATAAATCTCGGTTTTTGTTATGTCTTTCACATAGAAAAACATTGAAAGTAAAGCTATTTCGTTTTTTATATGATTACTGTTTATTGCTGGAATTATCATATGCAACGGTATGAACTATGAAGATAAAAATAAAAATGAGTTTTTAGTATGCAATGCATAAATGTGTATATAGGTTCAAATTGCACGATTGAGTTTGAATTACATAACATATAGTCGAAAAAATTTCTAAAAAATTCAAAAAAATAATTAGGCACCAGCAAGTTGATATTTTTAAATCTTCGAATCTTTGGATGGTGATTTTTTATTCAAAGTACGTATTATTATGACCCGGGTCATGATGGACATTTCAATACATATCATTTCATTTCATATCAATACATTCTTGGGTTTAAATTTTGGGGCCCATGAAGGCCAAATAATAAAAAATGAGCATGCGCATAACGATAACATTAGCTCAAAGGAAATCCTTTAAAAGTCTTTTCCTGGCTCAATTAATGATAATTTGTCTGTATAAATGTGTACACAATTCTTCTCATGTCCAAAAATACAGAAATTCGTAATATTCTAATAAGCTCCTTAACGAAAAACGTTTGATTGAAAGTATTCATTTTTAATTACTTTATTTAAAAGAAGAGAAAAAAATCACGACTTTCCGTATTTGAATTTTTTAGTAAAATAAATATTTTGTACGATATATGGAAGTATGGGCTCCAAGTGGTTGAATAAAAGACAGAAACACGAACATTTAAACGCTTGATAGGCTGGGCTGAAAATCATTCTATACTCTTAAAAAGTTTTTTGACTTTAACGAACACCACTCGGTGAGTTTGGAAGGTAGAAAATTTTTATTATCTTAGAACACGAATACTTCCAAATTTATGGATTTCTTCCGTTTTTTTAGTTTACAACCAGAATCAGGAGGTGGTATTCTTTAATTTTTTCTTCCTTGCATTTTTTACTTTTCTATAAGCAATACGCAAATTAAAGTACTTACCGTGTTTTACTAAACACACCTTTTTGATTAAAACTTAAAAAAATACAAACAAAAAGTTCCATTTGTTTGAAAATGTAATTCATGATGTTTTAACACAAGAGAAAAATTCCTTTGGATTGATTGAGGAATTTTTGGAAGGAATTTTTTGATTAAACTCCATTTTACATTGGACATGATTCGATTTTTTCTTTTTTCTCACTAAGGAGTGAGCGAAGAGGAATTTATATGTCTCATTCTGAAAAAAAATTTATGAATTTCTATGAAACGAATTCTACAAAAAAATATACAAATATCTTTTAAATAATAATTATTATTAATTTCAAATTTTTACAAGAAATCATCACACTGGTTTCGACGGTGTCTTAAATTATATTAATTTTTTTGTTAAAATTGTCATGAGATAAAAATTGAAGTGCACAGTCTGTTGGACCAAAAATATGCATCCATAAAGGAGAAAAAATTCAATAATAAAAAAATCTAATCTAAATTTATTATACTATTAAAAAATTCCTGCAAAAAAGAAAAAAATAATTTATTTGTTAGAATTGTCAACTTTCTCCTTCAAGACCAAAGTTTTTTTTCTGAGAGATTTTAGCGAGATTTAATATCTAATGACAGTTTTTTAAAATTTATTTTATGTTAAAATAATCTATCAAAATTAAAATTTATATTAACCTCAGAACCTCTCCCTTTTCTGACGGTGTGCCACACATAAAATCACATTTTATCAAGGAACTTTATGGAAAGACAGAAAGATAAAAAGTTTTTTCTCTCCTTCACTCGTGTGCGTCTTTCTTTTCAACATTTCCGAGAACAAAAAATATATATTATGTCGGTTCGATATAGCATAAATGGCGCCTATAGTTTCCATCTTTGTTTATTGTAATTTATATAATTGTTTTCAGTTTTTTCTCCAAAAAACCTTCAAAAGAAACTTTTTTACTCAACTATCCTTTGACTACAACTAACCTTATGTCTCCTATGGTACAAAAAATTGAAAAAAACGTAATTTAATAATTTCCCTTAACATTTTTTAAACTTACTTAAATTTGATCAATTTTTTGAGCTTATTATACAAATATTTCACTCATACAAGTTTGTTATGTCAATCAGATCATTGAGACATGTGAAATTCCAGAAGAATGGAGGGAATGTCGTGTTATAGCATTGCAAAAACCCTTAAAACCTCTTAATGATGTAAATTCTAAGCGGCCAATATCAATTTTCAACAAGATAAGAAGATGTCGAATAATAAAAAAGAAAGAAAAAAAAAAAATTGATTAGGAGAGGCAAGGGCAGAGAGATTTATCGACATTAAAATCGTTGCAAACAAAAAAATTTTCTGTGAAGCAGCAAAAATAATGGATCATTAAAAATTAGAACTCAAAAAAATTTAACAAAGAAAGGAAGAAATAAAAAAAACCACAAAACACAGGGCCATCCAATGAATTCAACTTATCAATCTCAAAAATTGGAATTATTAGAAAGGAGAAAACAAATAAGGAATAAACAAAAAAAATTTATAAACAAAAACAAACAACAAAACAAAAACAACTTTAAAAAATTTTAAATACAAAAAAGAAAGCAAAAGAAGAATGAATCGTTTTCCCTATTTTACGAATTTTTTCATTCATGCCTGCTAGATTAAACGAACGACAGTCAATTAGCGTCATTAGTCCTTAATATCTTACGTAATTAAATAATTTCCCTTAACATTTTTTAGGGGTAAAGACAAAAAAGCCAATGACAAAAAAGCCAGGACATTTTTAGACATTTTGGCCAATGGTATGGACATTTTGGCCAATAGCATGGACATTTTGGCCAATGCCATGGACATTTTGGCCAATACCATGGACATTTTGGCCAATGGTATGGACATTTTGGCCAACAATTTATAATTTGTGAGCTATTTCTGTAATTTGTGTATATATATTTTTTATCCAAGAATTCAAGAGTCAAACTAGAGCATGAAGAAATAAAGTCGATCCACCTTTTGACCAAAACATACACCGAGCTTCATGGTTGGAACTGCAAAATCACATTCTCTTGAGCGAAAAAGATATTACCGACCTTCAACTGCAATTGAACCAGCACTCGAACGAAGGCATGATTTGTTTCTAATTTAAAGCGAGGTTTCCGAACCAATCCATGATGCGATTTTGCAGTGTGTATTTCTTTGAACTGTGTGACAAATAACTGATAATGCAATAATTTTTAGTCAACAGAACTAAAGCGTATTGTACGTAGTTGGTTGTGCTTGGGTCAAATTTTTAAAAATTAAAATGATTATTTGGTCCCCTTCAACCAGCTGTTTACAGCGCTCGTGTCATCATAAAACAATGCATTCAGATGGATAACCAATAAAAATTCCTGTGATGATAAAAGAAAGTTGCATAAGTGTATATAAGTGTTTTTATTTACTGACATTCTGATTAAATTTTATGAAAGTTTTGTAAAAATGAGAAATTCTTCTAAATTTTGCGAAAACTTGAAATCTCTAGCTGCACAAGTGCCAAAATTTGATTCCTTTTAAAAAAAGCCAATTTAAAGTTTTTATTCTAATTGTGTTTCCTAATAAAACGTACGTAAACGGAACATTAACTCATAAGGTATGAATAGAAAAATAAAATAAATTAAAGAAGCACTTTCAAGTTTATTATAGCTCCGCTATATATTAATTTTGAATTTCTCCAAAACCAGTTTTCGACCCCTGGTGCCAAGACATTACCTTTTGCAATATCAAAACATATACTAATATGATAGGCCTAGTCAAACCCTACAAACTGGCGAAAACAGATTTGAAATCGGTTGATCCTACGAGGAGTTAGAGCCATTTAAGTCATCCTACTTTCTTACTTTCTCACTTTCTTACGATCTTAGTGGGCAGCATATCTCAAGAACTGGTTGGATTTAAATCGGGTTTGTGGCTAAAAATTTGATTTTGGCTCTAGTTGTGCAAGAAGTATTTTGTTTTGAGGTAAGACCCTCCAAGGACCGTCCCTGAGTGCAAAAATGTCCTTTTTCATACAAATTTTCTCTTATATGGCTTCATGGGTATCGTTGAACTCGTGATTGGACCAGGAATCGATTGATATAGATGATTTTTGAGGAATGTCCATCATGGCCGGCCAGGAGTGCCACTAATGTCCATTTTTTCAGAACTATGGGGTACTAATCTAAGACAGCGGAGCTATTGGAAATGGCAACGCCGTTTGCAGGCCCATCTTGTTTGCTTTCCGAAATATCAAAAAAGGAAGCTTCTTAAAAGTAAAATTTCTAGGAAAGTAATTTAATTGAAATAGGTTCTTTACTTCTTTTTAGCAAATCACCATCTGCTGTGAAAAAGTTTTTGATATGAATGCAAGAAATTTTTCATTATTCAATTGTATGCGGAAAAATATTAAATATTTTTTATTTTTTCGATCATTTATAAAGAGTCGGTAAGTGATAAGCCTAACTAAGTGTCACGTTGGTATGATAAACTATTTATGAAACAACAATTTGAAATTTTTTGAGAGCAACTTACTACTTTATAAAACAAAAGAAATCAGCGGTATCATTTAAAGTATGGCTCAGAGTTCCTTTTGGAAATATTTTCCTAAAAATTTATAGTGAAGCAGCACCAGCGACTCCTGAATATTGAAATATATATTTACAACGTTTTATGGTTTATACTATGTCAATTCGGTCAATACTACATTGCTGATTTCCCAAGTCAATGAAAATTAAAAATGTTTTCAATGGTGATTAATGAAGCTGAAAAATTGTTCGTGACTTTCTTAATATTTTCTCGAAATTACTTTGTAGTTCTCGACTCTTCCCAACAAAGTTAATGTTCAGTTACCCAAGGTATTATATAATTTTTGTAGAATATTATCGAAATCTTTATATTTATATCTGAAATCTTTTTGAAGAATAAACAATACCAAGAGATGGCGGCCATAGATAGATCATTAGTATGCAGGTAATGTTCCGAATTATTTGGACGCTTTTTCCTATCCCAAATTCTGAGTCGCGAGGAACGCAAACTGAATATTATAACAACCTCGCTTCCTTTTAGCTCACGCTAATATATCAAAATAAATTGCAAACCGTGTGTAAGTTGAGTTTTAAAAAAAAATTGTTTGGGTCGTTTTATTGATGTTGGGTGTTGCCACTTAACTCACTTGTGGTAAAATTTCCACACCAATTTACGGAATTTGGATAGCCTAAAACTTGTTTTTATTTAAATTGAAAAATGAAATCAGTAGATATTTCCAAAATTTAATTAAAACTTTCAAGTTTTTAACTTTGGGTTCCATGACCTTAAATTAAACTATCAGAAAATTTTTCGTTAGGAAATTGGCACACTAATAAAAAATAATCTCTAAATTCATTCTTGAATTCTGTCGTACGGAAAGTTTAAAAATATGTCTACGTGTTTATTTTAACTTTTTCATTTTAAAAATGACTAAAATTTTCATGCAAAAGCTCTTTTTAAACTTTTATTTGATCACGTATTGTCTATTGCAACGTGGAAAAGTTTTTCTTTATTGGCCCTTACTCACAAATATAATGTGATTTTAAATCAATTTTCACAAAAACCATGTACTAGAAAATTATGTATTAGAAAAATTTTGCTTGTACTATGTTGTTTCATTACAATTGAATTTTGATTCCAACGAATGACCTATAGCAAAACCAAATTACAATAACTTGCACAAAATGTGATTTTATCCTAACCTATAGAAAGAAATATTTTCAAAAATATAAAAAATAGCTGTTTTAAAAAAGCTAAAAGAAAGCCAAGAACTCTCGATAATTTATTATCTTAAGCTTAAGCCTAAAAAATTATGGAAGTGATAAGAGGTGATGAAGTTAATAATTAGTAATTTTATTCGATAGAAGTCATGATTCTTTGTTTTTTTATTGTTTTAATGTTCATAACTGGGATTAAATTCCTATCTAATTATCCATTAAATTGTATAAAAAGAAGAAAAATTCATTCCTTCAAATATGAATATATCATGTATTAATTTATGCCTTTAGTTTTGTATACGATAGTGAAATGAAGCAAAAACTCAGAAACTTAGGCTTCCATCCTCCATGGTGCATAAGAGACATTATTGCAATAGAAATTCAAAACTGTGATAAAAAAGCTATGAAAATAATATCAAACGCAATGGCACAAAAACTTATTGACATTAAAAAAATATAAGAGTGAAAAAAAAAATCAAATATGCGTTAAGAAAAATACAATTAAAAATCGGCGAAAAAGGTGAAAACCGCGATGCCTATCTCCCATCATGAATGAGCTTAATATAGCAAAAGTGAAAATGGAGATGAACAATAATAATAAGAAGAAGAAGAATTTTGTATACGGATTACTCTCTCAAACAATATCAAGTCCATTCTTAGTTTCAAATTTTATAACAATTTGCACAAAATAAATATGCTTTCAATATTTTTAATTTATGTGTTCGCATAGATATTTTTGATGCCAACCTCACACTAGTTATGCTCACATTTCTATTCATAAAAACAGAGAATAAACGGACATGAATATGTGTATGAAAGAAAATGGCATGAACAGAAAATTTTCATTTACATAAACATTAATTTATTTATGGGTCGTTGTCTCTCTCCTCTGATTTTTCAGAGGAATGTACAGCATAAATTACATCCATCGGTTTGGATGTTAAACAATTAAACAAGGAAAGGATATTTTTGTTTTCTTAAATTCTATGAAATGAATTTAAATATAACAAAAAAAATTTAAAATCAAAGTTAATTAATTGTAAGATATAAAATAAAATGGTTAAATACAATAATTGTGTTAAGTAAATGTAACTTAACTTATTTTACTTTTTATTTCTTAGAGAATTACAGTACTGACTGATGGATTTCATAATCCTATATAAACTAACAATATCAATGCAATGTGACAAAATTTATTATTGTTTGTTACCAAGTTATGTCACCAATGCAATTTCCCGCGTGCTTGTTTCTACAGAATATACTTCCCTTAAAATTTATGTTTGATATATTCAATGTAAGTATGTAACATCTTCAAAATTAAAGTAAAAGATCTCCACAAAAGATTTTAATAGCGCTATAATAATAAAGAACAGTGAAACTTGATTGTCCAACAATTTTATGCATGAAAGGTCCTAGATAGTAAAAATTCAAAAGTAATATGAAGGAATGCGAAACACGCAGTGACTGAGTAACTGCAGTGTGCAGTGTTTTCGCGGTTACTCAGTCAATTTAGATTGTAGAACAATGTATTACATGTACAAATTTTCTAAAAATCGTTTCTTTTTCCATGCTTTTAGGTGTATCCTCGCATTACCCCGAAGCATATAAATATAAATATTCATTAAATGAGCTTAGTCTCAATTTTCTTCTAAATAATGAATACATGGATAAAAAGGGGAAAAACGCATCTCATTCAATGAACCAAAGCTCAATGTTTATATGCATTAAAAAGTGTTACTGGTACTGGTGCTGTAAGTCAAAGTGGTATTTATATATAAAGTTAACTCAATCATAATAATCATTTAAATGCTATAATTTGATAAATGGAAATATAAATTTAATTATTACATAATATTATATAACTATATAACCCGAAATAGTTAGGTCTCGAGACAGACACATGTTTTTTTATTTCTTATTTTTTCAAAACAATTTTGAGATCCGAAAAATTGTGGAGTTTCTATTGAAACATTTGAGATATAAGGGCTACTATGTATTTAATTATTAATTACTCTCTTCATCACTTTTCATGTTATTTTCTTTGTCAAGCGGAAAATGTTTTTTGTTCTCCTTTCTGCATTCGTGCACTGCACAAAATACAATGTCCTGTGAGCGCAAAGTACTAACGAGTGTTGAATTTAACACTTTTTTATTTCAATTACGAGAAAAACTGAATAAAAATAGTTTTCAGTTGACGCTTGGTTTCAATAGAAAAAGAAAATAGACCTATATGCATCATAAACAATTCAAACCAAACTTCTGTTCCTGTCATGTAATAGTTTGTTGTCACTGTAGAGATGCTTTACTTCCTTGTAGATGTTAACGATATTGGTGATGAATACTACATTTATCAAATAAAACTTGCTTAAATAAAACCTTATTTTTTTTGTTAAAATTAAAGAAAAAAGTGATTTAGGTGCCTTTAAATTTTTTATGTCTCAAGACCTAGTTAGTTTGTTACATTTTAAGACAGCATTTTTAATGTTATGATAATGCAAAATTTGCAGTAAAAATGGTTAAAAGAAAAATTTTGCGCAAAAATCGTTTTATTTTTGAGTTTTAAAGAAATTGAATTTTATGAAGTTTAAAGGCTATTTTAAAATGGTTGCAAGTTTTAAAAAAATACAAGATGGGTCTGCAAACGGCGTTGCCATTTCCAATAGCTCCGCAAAGATTAGTACCCTACTCCGTTGGCACTTTTGGTTAATCATGAAGGACATCCTTGAAAAACCATCAATGCCAATCGATTCCTGATGCAATGACGAGTTCAACGACATACATGAAGCCATTGTTCTGAAAAATGGACATTAGTGGCACTCCTGGCCGACCATGATGGACATTCCTCAAAAATCGTCAATGTCAATCGATTTCTGGTCCAATGACGAGTTCAACGACATACATGAAGCCATAGTTCTGAAAAATGGGCATTAGTGGCACTCCAGGCCGGCCATGATGGACACTCCTTAAAAATCGTCAATGCCAATCGATTCCTGATGCAATTACGAGTTCAACGATACCCATGAAGCCATAGTTCTGAAAAATGGACATTAGTGGCACTCCTGGCCGTCCATGATGGACACTCCTCAAAAATCATCAATGTCAATCGATTCCTGATGCAATTATGAGTTCAACGATACCCATGAAGCCATATAAAAGAAAATTTGTATGAAAAAGGACATTTTTGCACTCATGGACGGTCCTTGGAGGGTCGTACCTCAAAACTAAATACTTCTTGCACAACTAGAGCCAAAACCCGATCTTTAGCCACAAACCCGAGTTAAATCCGACCAGCCGTTCTTGAGATATGCCGCCCACTAAGATCGTGAGAAAGTAAGAAAGTAAGAAAGTAAGATGACTTAAATGGCTCTAACTCCTCGTAGGATCAACCGATTTCAAATCTGTTTTCGCCAGTTTGTAGGGTTTGACTAGGCCTATCATTTGAGTATATGTTTTGATATTGCACAATGTAATGTCTTGGCAATAGGGGCCGAAAACAGGTTTTGGAAAAATCCAAAATTAATATATAGCGGAGCTATAATAAATTATCAAAAAAAAATTACCCTCATTTTCGTTTTTCATTAATAATTTTGTGAAAAGTATAATTTTTTTGTAAAACTTAAGTTAATAAAACCCAATATACAGAAATAAACGAAAAATTGAACCAACAAATAGTTACAACCAAATGAATGAAACTGATTGGATGCCATTTAATAAATAAACAACATTAAACTCGAAGAAAGACAACGAAGAAATAGAAGTATTATTTTTGTCAGCAAATTTTCACCAATGTTCTCCTTCCCAAACCAAACTTCCTAAACATTGCCAATAATTTAAATTGAAGCGAATATAGAAAAGCGAAAAGGAAATAAATTACTGAATTTTATAGGAGTGATTTATTGGGTTGACGAGGGCGCTAATTTTTTATGTGTTTATTTTGAAAGCACTTAAAATGAATTATTATATTGGCTGAAAAATTCATAGAATAAAATAATTCTTATTCTGATAAAAGTTAACGTTTGGAATCTAAGCTTCCTTTAAAAAACTGTCCAGAAATTAATTCAATTCAAATAATTTTTTAAAACTTTTTTTACGTAAAGAATTTTGAATTATTAGAAAAATTCAAGTATAAAATCTAAATCAACAAAATATGTTATCAAATTTATCTTTTTCTCTTTTCAAGAAACTCAAGAATCAAAAAATTTCAGTTCGTAAGTGCGAAATGATTTACTTGATTAAAAGCACAATGCAAATTTACATCCATTGTTTATGCGTAATTGAAATTTATTGCCATTTTCTATACGACATGGACGAAAAAAGAGACACCATTCAAATTTTCCTCAAAAGTTCTCCTGGATTCGAAAATCATTTAAGGAATGCTGTAAAATGTCATTTAGGATCATAAATAAACCTTAATGTATTAGCTATTACTCCGCAAAGATCAAATTTTTATCTCTAATCATTCAAGAAATACGAATATCTTTCTGAAATCACAACAAAAAAAAGTGCCGAAAAAAGGGTAAGTGACGCAGTTAATAAAATTAATTTCTCAGCATCTACTAAGTATTTGGCGAGGGAGGTCTTAAACGACGCGTCTTGAAAAGTTCTAACGAAAATTAACTAAACTTTTAATATTTAATCCACAAAATTTGGATTTAGCTCTCAAAAACTGCGCGTCACTTACCCTTTTTTTTATTTCGTCCATGTCGTATATACACTTCTCATTTTTGTTTTAAGTGATTGGGGTTTTATGTTGAAAGGATTTGAGCTTTTAATTATTTTTAAATTGTGTTCAACTAGCGAAAACTAAAATTCAAGTGTTTTGAGAGGCGCATAAATTTACAAAAAATAGACAAAGTTTTTATTTTTAATTTCGAAGAAAAATAAATCATTTCCATCATAATATAAGAGCACTGAATATCCTTAAAAAAAGAGTATTTTTTAGCTGACGTGGATTGCATAAGTTGAACTGGATGAATGGGGGGAAAATTTTGTGAGCCATGCTGAACATATGTCATAACTCATGAGCAAGCGAACCTTTCTGTCCTATGTTGACTCTATTTGTATTGTACATAAGTAAAATGTCACAAAGAATGCTTGTAAGCCTAGGCAAAGAGTCTTAAAATGTTGTTAAACGGCAAAATGAATGTTCATGGGGGTTTGGTTTGGTTAAGGGGAATGGGGAGTAAGTAAATACCAAGAAAGAAGTCTCTTCACTGTCATTTGTATTTTGGCCTTTTTTGAAATTTTGTCGTCGCTCTTACTATATTGAATTTGTCTGTCACATTTAAAGCAGGAGTTGAAGTTGATTGAAGAGCACTTGAAATGAAGAAAATTTCGTTTGAAAGACATGGATGATGCGACAACTTTCAAGTTTGAGATTCAAGGACTGCACTGATGTTTTCTCATAAAATCCTTTTTTTTGCAGGCTCAAAGTTTAAGCATATCTTACATCTTAATATTACACAAGCTAAGACGATTATGCCAGATAATTTTAGACAACAGCAAAAATGATTATAATGAAGATCTAGTTTAAAATTGCTAAACAAACACTCTGAGATAAAAGGATATTTCTCAAAATTCTTTCCCTGCAAAGATTTTCCACTTTTTCAAGTACTTTTGTTTTCTCATTTAATTTTACTTCACATAACAGTAGAATTCTTTTTTGTTTAAAATTATTTGATCAATGTCTGGGAACTTTTTTTTTTCTTCAATTTTTAACACACGCTTATGTTTTTCTTTATGTGACGATGTAAATTTAAAAATTTAAATTTTTGCTAATATATACCGAACCTTAAAGATTGTATTAGTTTGTCTCTTATCACTTATCGATTATAGAGTCATGTATTCGTGGGACTTTTCAGCATATGATTGACAGTAATCTTTTTTGGCGTTAATTTCATTTAATTAATCACAATTGCTTTTTAAAAGTTTTCTATATTGCCATATTACAAAGCTGCCATAAATCGTTCAAGTTTAAAATAGTTTTATGCTTTAAACCCATTCCATTTATCCATCAAAAGTCATTTGTTTGAAATGCAATATCAATTACATATTCTCCCTCTAGTACACAGATGTTTGGAAACAGCATGTATGCACTTGTATTTATAGAGCAATGTGTGCATTTGAATAATGAATGTGGGATTGCATATATTCATTTCAGCTCACTCTCATCCTCACCAGTCTCGACTCTTTTGTGGAGATTGGTTTTTTGGTCATTCGGTAATTCATTTCTCTATGATTTAAAACTTTCAGTGCAAAAAAAAATATTTCAAATTTATATGTTATGTTGTTAAAACCAGCATTTAAATGCATTTGATGATAATTTCACATTGTTAAAAATTGCGCAAATAAAAATTTAGTTCTTGATGTTTGATTAGCAACCAAGTACGGTTTATAATGCAGATTTTAAAATCTTTTAAATTAATGCAGTCAAAAAAAATATTTGATTGATATCGAGTCAACACTATTTAATTTACATCAATAAAGTAAATATTATTTTAAAAAAATTAAAAAGGAGAATGAATTAGTAACTTTTTACGTACTAATTTATAGCACACATAAAAAGAGTTACAGAACGCAACTAAATCCACCGCTTCTTTCGAAATTACCGCTTTCATTTGAATTTAAAAAAAGCACTGTACATTTTTTAAAAAAATATGAAACACTTGACAAATTCAGAATTCACTCGTAATTTCTTGTTGAAAATTGTCACTTCAGCTGTTTCAGTGAAGCATCATTAATTTTACTTCGATTTTGGGGTGGCATAAAGAAAAAAAATTACGTGCGTTTCAATAAAAAGTCAAATTTGTCATTCGGAGCACAACTGCACAACCAATGAATGTTGAATTGAAATACACATTGTAGATTAAAGCGACAGTCATTTTAGTAACGTTGTAAATGGCAACGATTTATCAGAATTTTTATGTGATTTTTAGTTTATCAAAACCCATATGTTATGGTTCTTTGGGACACAAACTTAAAGCTAATAACATATAAAATCGAAATCAAAATGTCCATACTCCATCAAAACTTTGAAAATTTCAGACTCAAGTGATAAAACACCTCTGTTTCTGGCATTTACTTCAGAATACTCTAGAGTTTTGGCGGCAGTTTTTATACGTTTTTCGAGAATGAGTGATGATTGAATTTTTTGCTTAAATATATTAATATTTGACTCGTTTCAGTTTTTATTTTTTAAAAAGCTTACGAGGAAGTTTCTACAATTCTTTATTTTAAAACCTTCAAACCATCATTGTTATTTAAGAACAAATCATTTACAGTATCTGTATATATGTGAGTAAAATTGAGGAAATGAAAAACTTGATTGGCATCACAGTGTTAAAAGAGAGCGACCTAAATAGCATAAAAGAAAAAAGCCAAAGTTTCTCATATGGTGCATGAGAATTTTACTCTGACTTGTTTTCATATATGAAATTTAAATTGAATCAGAAAGTCGTAAAAGTAAAATAAATGAATTGTTCACAATATCATCGATTGCACGCGTTTGAGTGTACAATCATGGGAGTAAACTTTTGCTTTGCCTTTTTGAATGAGAGCGTATAAATTTTGAGAGTTCGGCACAATAAAATAGCAATTTTGTTACAGTTTAAACTGCTTTTCTTTGGGAGTGAGAAGACGAACGGCAAACAGAATAAAATATATTTTAAAAAAAATAAAAACCCACTTTTTAAGCAAGTCGCCTTAAAAAGTATGAAATAAAATATTGTCAGAAAATAAATTTTGAACTTGTTAGTTGTTATAATAATAAAATTCACTTCAGCATTAAACCTAAAATTATATTGGTTTGATTATCTTCAGCACTACAGTGATATCTTAAATTTTAAGAGAGTAATAATAAGTAGACATTTAGCGTGAGTAATTTTAGTCTACACGATAAAATCTGTCATTTATTTAAGTAAATTAACAAATATTTTTATCGCGATTGATAGATTGATATTAGTTCTATTTTTTGTGATTTTCACTTTAAATATTAAATTAGTTAAACTTGATTGTTCTTGTATTCGTTGGTATCCAACAGGACCAGCTGTTAATCTTAGTGACCAGTTGAGGAAGGAAGTAGTGAGTACTAACGGACGAAGATTTATGACCTGTACATCCCATGCTAATCGACTAGATTAGTTGGAGGAAGGTTGAAGATACCAAGACTTTTATAAAATTGGTTTGACTTTTTGTTTAGTGTTTGTTTGTTTTGTATTGTGGGTGGGCCAGTTCCTAACAGCTTGTTAGGGCTGAGGAAGGTTGAAGTGGCGGTAACTTTTATACAATGCCGTCGAAACCACCTTTGATTTATTTATTTTTCCAACTGCAATCGTAAGATTCAGTTGAGGCTGTGCTTAGTTGGAAACACTCAATGAGCGACTACAAGACTGTGTACAGCTGCTATTATTTCCGTTATGGGTAACAACGTCCGGATCGTATGTTCTCATTGCCGGACGTCCATAACGTTTTATTTATAACTACGAAGAGGGGTTGTTCGATCGTCATTCACGTCTTTCTCAAGATATGATTTGCAGCTCCCGAGGGGGCACCGGACGCCTCGGAGGGGAAAAAGGGGTATTTATACTCTTTTCTTAAGAGAAATCTTAAGTGTTCTACATGGTTACGTTTTTATCCTTAGCCTAAGCCACTAGGAAAAAAAAAAAGCGCCCCTGGAACCCAGCGTCACTTTCATCTATCTATCTATCTAAATATTAAATTAGTTAAACTTGATTAAAACTTTGAGTAGACATAAATTACTCACGCTGAAAAATTTCGAACATTCGTTTCTTTGTTGACAAAATTTTTAATTGCAATTTTCTAGCTTGTTTATGACTGAGAAAGACTGAAAGTGGTTTTAATTAAAGCTTTACGATCAATTCTTACTAAACTTCAGCCAGCTTATCTATAAAACTCTTTTTTCGTCTTCAGATTTATTTTCTTTCAAAAATTACAATAAATAGCTAATCTTCTCTTTTTTTTCACCATTTTACGACACTTTAAACTTTTTGAACTTTTTTAAATTTTATTTATTTTGCTCTATTAGACAAAGTAAGGAATTTCAGGCCAAAAAAAGATTTTATATTAAAATACAAATGAAATTATGTAAAGATAAGAAACGTTTGTTACAAATCTTAATTAAATTTAAGCGAATATATTCCGTGGATAAATATCCTTTAAATTATTATCACTTTGTAATTTAAATTGAATTTACTCACGTGACTGTGTCAGAAAATGAATTATTCACAATGATTTTAACAAATTCTTTTATATACTAATTTTAAATGCTTATTTTAGATTATTTATGAAAATTCACTTATATTCAATCAAAAATTTCACTTGCATATATATATTTATAAATTTATCACTTAGGATCACTTCAATTTATTCTTGTTTTCACTATTTTTTTAATTAAATTCACACTAAACTTATTTTATTGTGATCAAAATCACAATTTTCTTAAGGTGTTAATTTCAACTCTGATTTTGATATTTTTTGTTTCTTTATGTTGTGAATGTTTAAAAGGTATTGTTTTAACAAAAATTTAAGTGTTTTTTTATATTTTCCTTTTATTTTCACTATAATAAATGTTTATGTTTTATTTTTCGCGTTCGCTTGTTTTGTTTACTTTTTTGAGATTTGTGCATAAGTGACGTCACATGTTTTTTGAATAAACGGTTATTCAACTATTCAAAATATGAGTGACATTATTTATGATTGAATTTTTCATGTGAGAGACAAGAGAGCAAATGAGAGTAAAATTGAGAGTGTTCGTGAGGGGAAATTTTCATTGGAAAATTTAATTAATTTATTTAAAATACTTAGACATGTCCAACAATTTTCAAACTTTGAGAGTGGCATGCTAAATTTTTGCTTTTTTTAGTAAAATTTCTAGATTTATTGCAATTAGGGAAGTTGGTTAAAAATCGATTTACCGGTTACATACTTTTTTGAGGAATCTTATGGAGATCTCAGGTGTCTAAGTTAATAAAAAGTGGGGAAAAGGGAGAGAAAAAGTAAATTTCCGTTATGGCAGATGGGAAATTTTCTGATAAAGTTTTTTATGCTGGTTAGCATGATTTTTGTAATTTCAACGTTGCATTGTGTTTTTGGAAACTCGTTAGAAATGTTAATGAGAAATGTTATTTAAAAAAGTTTTTCTCTTGACTTTTAACATAATCCACCTTATGTGGTAACGCTTACAAGCTCTTGTAGTCCGTTCCATTGAAATTTCAACGCTATAGAGACCTCAAAATTTAATTATTTCACAGCAGATCTGCTTAATGCAAAAAGTTTATGTTTTAAAATATTACCCAATCTTATCAATTTTAAATCCATAGTAGGGAGTCGATATTATGTACTATAGTTTTTACTGCAACACTTCAAGATGCAAGGATAAATGTGGAAGAAAAGCTGTAATTATTTTATAAAAATTATGAAAGAATAAGAAAACTTTTTCTTTCTTTCAATCCACTCAAGCAGAAAAAATAAACTTTATTCGTCAGCAAAGTAAACTTTGAAAATTGTGTTAAGGTTGTTCCAATTATATTTTATTGCATTAAGAGAAAAAATACAGTACTATTTGGTTTTGACCATAAAATATTCCAAAAAACCATTATTTTTGTGTGGGTTTTGATATTTTTTTAGCAACTGCTTGAGAATTGTCTTATCTGTTGATTTTCTGCAAAATAAAGTAATATAATAATCTAAATACTCTTCCTTAATTTGGAAGAGACAACCAAGAGTATACTCTTGCTATAGCAAATAAAAAATTATGTTGTACATAAATATTTATAAAAAAATAATTTGTTCGAAAAAATTCGCACCTTTAAATAAATTTAATCATCAGATTATATGACATTCCAGGTGACATTCAATATATTTTTTTTCCTCAAAGTCTCACGTTCATGTTTTATGACGGCACACACCAAATGTCTTCATCATGCATTTTTTTATAACGTGCTGATCTTTTACCAACAGTTTCTTTATCGCTCACATGCTTCATTTGCAAGTCACTTGATAAATACAATCACATAAATCTGAGACATGAATCACTTATCTTATAAATTTTAATTTTATAATGAAATTACGGAAAAAATCTATAACATGAAAGTGATTGAAAAAAAGATTAATTGTTTGGGATGTTTTGCATTTTATGCACGTCTTTATCTATACATGCTGCAACATTACTGTTGAGCTGTTATCGGATTTTCGAATCATTCTTTGTCGTTAGTAAGCTTGAATTGAATAAACTGATTCATTGATAATTTTGGTGCTCTGTCATGAAATTTGAGAGCATCATGGTTGAGGATAGTTTAATTTTAAGTGAAACTTACTGGAAGAGCTTGATGTGCGTTAATGAGAATGTTAAATGTTCACTTAAAAATTATTTAATTGTAATTATCAAAAATACATCTCCGATGGTACTCACATACAGTAGTCGCAGCTCAAATAAAGAGGAAAATATTAATGAAAAAATAATTTTTAAGATACCCACCAAACGAAAAAACAAAAAACTCAAAACAAAACAACAAAATCAAAAGGCACAAATCACAAGAAACAACCAATTCACGCCACAACTCACACATCTTTGAATTGCTTTTTTTGTGTCGCCTTGTTTTTAAATTTTTAAATTTTTTTCATCTTTTCACATTTTCAAGCACTTTAGTAAAGGAATGATTAAATCGATATCTTCTAGCTTATACGTTTAAAAATATCAACATTTTCAAATAATTATCGGTAATTTATTATCGCAAAGAGTTGAATAACAAAAAATTCTATGAAAAAGTTTTGCTGCCATCTCAACTCACGCTCAGACATCAGAAGCGGTAGTTTAAGCGTCTCGAAAGCTGCAAAAATAACCAAACAAAATAAATTCCTATTCTCTTTCCGTTTTCCGTCTTAAAGATATGGAGTCGACGATAGGAGTGAAAAAAGGATTTATAAGGAGAATTCGTTACGTAACGGTAAATTTTTCCAACTGACGGTATTATTCAAGGAAAATTTGACGAATTTCTTCAATTTCACATATTATTATGTTTCTGAAAATATATTGAAAAAACAAATGCATTTAAATGTAATCTTTAACATTATTATTTAACAAAGTTGTTTATTTTGTTCACCGCGAAAAATTGTGTTCACCAAAAAATTAAATACAAATATTATTTTTAAGAGTTAAGAATTTTGAGCTTCTTAAACTGATCTAAGAGGCCTCTCGAGTATCGATTAAACAAAAAAATCTTGAAGCCTTTTAAGATTTTTAAGCGTAATAGATAAATCGCATAGATCGGTTTTAAAATTCAAAAAAATCAAGTCTTAAAGAAAAGCTACGAATAAAAATTTCGGAAGCCATGAAATTTTAACTCGAGCTTGTCAAAGTACCATTTAAAATTAACCTTTTAAGAACGATAAAAAAATTACTTAAATTCTAATGTGGATCTAGCTAGTCCAATATGTCTACAATTTTTGTTGTAAAATGTTCTTGATCATCTTTGAGCTTAAAAAATTTATCAGTGACACTAAACAATAATCATGAAGTTAACGTAGAACGACGGATCCGAATAACGAGTGCACTTTTTCTTCTTACTGAAAATAGAAAAAGTGAGTTTATCTCTTAATTAGTATTAAGTGAAAATATTTCGAATAGATACTTACCAGCACTGTTTGCACCATTGTGGCATGTTTTCAATACCATATCTCGCACGACATTTCTTTGTTGCTTGTCCTTAAATACGTAAAAAATTATTTTCCAATGAAACCATTACATTATTTTAATTACCCATGAAACGAATGGAAAATGTCTTCTCATTTGCACCGGTCTTTTGCTTAATTTTCATCCTATCTGGTGCTTCTTTGCGCTTTTCTTTCATGATCAATATTTTCGAAAATAAATGTCGCTGTTTTGTTATTAGTGTTCTCTTCTTATTTCTTGATGTCCTTGTAGTAATTGTGTACTGAAAAGTATAAAATTTAATCTTATAATATTTTATAGCTCCCTTTTTCAACTGAACTAGTTAAGACGAAACAAAGTTAATTTTTTTTTTCTAAAAACTGTTCTGAAATTTCTTGCAAGGAAAACAGCTGCTAATAATACTTGAACTCTCACAATTCTCCGATTAATTTTAGAATCATGAATATCATGAAACCAATTAAAAATTAACATATCTCAGTAACTTCATATGTGGTCATTCTCGATGGAACATTATTCAATATAAACATGTCACATATAGAATTCTTTCATAAATGCATAAAATAAGAATTCAAATCAATTCTTTCCCACCATGACTAACAATATTTTTTGCTCAAAGTTTGCTCTCAATTTCGTAATCTCTATTCATCCAGCCAGCACACAATAACCAAATAAAATAGTTTCTATCTCTCTCTGGCTTATTTTCCTTCTTATGTTATGTCATAATATTTTTTGTACTGGTACCTATTTCAGTATGTGTGCAAAGTGGGTGGAAGTACGGCAGCTGCAGAATGATTGTTAAACGGATGAAATCCTAATGTCTGACACATTTTTTACTTTCTCTCTTTGTCTCTCTTGCCTCTCAATTCCCGTTTTTTTAACCCCAATAGAATGCTGGATATTACTCGATTGCATGGATACACTGTGGCTGGCATGACCACAATATGTCGAGCGTTTTTCTCCACAAAAACTTGTACTTTGGTTTGATTTTGTGTGATTAATATTTCCGGAGGACTAGAGATTCAAAGATGATGCTCATGAACTATTTCCTTCCACTCAGAGACATCGCGAGACATAAATATAAAATTTGTGTTATTTTTTACAAAGCCTTTATGCTTGTTTTCTGTGCAAAAATTTCCTGTCTGAACATTTATGTAACTTGAAAAGGACTTGAAAAAAGCTTTAAAGGATAAATTGTAAAGGTTTACAATTTTTAATAATCATGATTCTAACAAATTTTTGATGCAACTCAGAATCTACGGAAAGTACAAAACCAAATGAAGGCAGTACACTAAAATTAATCCCAGATTTTTATTTTTATTTTTCCCTAAATATTTTTTCTTTCTTCGCTTTGGAATTTTATTTCGCTTTTAATGCAAACAAGAGAATTATGATCAGTAAAAAATATTACCATTCACTGACCTTTTTATGAGTTTGTTGCAAGGTTCAATTGTTCTATAGGTGGAAATAAATTTATGCTGAGCTCAAGTTTTGTAGTTGTTGACGATATTTGCTGCGGTTTGTTCCGATCAAAAAATATTGTTCTGATATACTTCTTTAAACCTCGTTTTGCCAGATGACTCTTAGAGTTTTGCGTCATTTATCATGCAATTTATTGAAAGCGTGCTAATTATTTCTTGAGGAAAAAAAATACACAGGAAAAATTAAATGTATAATAATAGTCTAATACCAGTAACCGAAGACAAAAATACTACTGATTTACATAAGTGGCAAACTCAAAATGAGCGAGTGAGGTATGATATGGAGTCGAATGCCATCTGCACATCCATTAGTCTAATGATTTGCTCTTATTCTCTTCATTCGAGGATATTTTTATGCCACATCCACATATTTATCATTCAGTAAAATGATAATGGACCTTTATACCCATTTTATATACACTCGGTTCACTTCAAATTTATATTGCATAAATGCCAATTCAGATAGATAAATAAATAAAATTTTATGATTCAACCACAACACCATATTCCACACTCGAGAGCATTTCTATAGACACGCAGAGCTTAACTTAGACACACAGAGAATAAATACAGAATGATGGCAAATATTAAACGGTAGATAAAAGAGTCCTCGAGCGTATTTTCGTCTATGCTTATTTGTTGTATATTTTGACCTCCCAACAGTAAATATGAGAAAATTTTATCAACGCAATGTTGTGTTTATTTCTCTTTTATTGCTGACTTCTTCAATATATATTGGTCAGAATTACTGGAATTAAAAATTATAAATTTTTAATATTTTCTACCAACTCCCATTTCGTTGAATTGAAATCTCAGCTTCGACTCGCATAGAGTAAAAAAAAATCGTAAAAATTTCGTCTCTTATAGCTAATTCGTCCTGAAAATTGCATAGTATAAAAAATTGTAGATTTTCTCTTTCAATTTCGGTATTATCAGGCGGGGAAAAAATCTCAAAGCAGCACTTTTCATGAATCATTTCATATTTAGCTAGAAATATTTTTCAATTGAGTATTGCAAAAGTATACACAGCACCAAAAGAGTGTGAACGAAAGAGTAGTTATGGTATGTTTAAAGGAGATTTTGACTGCATTTTTTTGACAGTTGATGTTTAATTAAAACTCTACGTTTAGAAATGTTTATCAGTGTTTATCAGAAGATTAAATTTTACTAAATTAATAAGTTTTTCTCGTTTCTTTCTTCAGTTTTCTTCAATTGAAATTTTTAACCATAATAAATCTCAAAACGCTTAGATCTACATTATGCAATTAACGTGAAAACAATGCTGCATAAATTATGATCTATTCAATGTAGAAGAATCTTTTATCGCTCCAAACACAATGCATTTATCAACTTCCAACCCCCGTAATTTATTGCAATGTGTATTTCAGTTATTTTTTTAAAATCTGAATTTTTAAATTACGCTGAATGAAAAAACAATTGATGTTGGATATTTTTTTATTCCCTAGTTGCAGTGTTTTGTTTTGAAAAACATTATTTAACTTTTCCCACCGACATCTTTTTCAGTGAGTTTTAGATGATGAAACTCGAGAAAAATAAAATGAACTTTTTTCTGTTCTTCATCATCACGATTGTTGGTGAGACGGTATTTGTGGTAAATGCATTCAGAAAGTATTCTCGAAAACAATAAAGTTTTTGGATATTTTCCATGTAAGTATATAGGAGCAACACGGATCAATCGTATTTTTGTTTAAGCACATTTTTTTTATTTTAATTTTCAGTTAACAAACTACAATAATAAAACTACTATAATAAAAATCGTTTTGCAATAAAAAAAAATATGGTCAATCAAGAACATAGAATAACGCGATCTGAAAACTTTCAAACTGTAAAAGTTCGAATTTCAAGCAAGTTATACCACGACCAATTTTTAATCCAAATTAAAAATCCAAGAAGCAAAACATTTTATAAAAATTCAGAAATGGAGGTAAAGTTTGCTCCTTTACACTTTCTAGTTCATAATAAAATGCAGAAAAGAAGCAGGAAGAGTTTACAGTTTGTACTATCAACTTCTAAAATGAAATATTGCATATCGCTTTCAAATCCAAGCGAGAGAAAAAGTTTCTAATAAATAAACAGTTCAGTTGTTCTTTGTATTTTGTATGTTCGCGATAAAAAATGGCACTTCTGAAATCTGAATATGAAAGCACATCCGCGTGTTTATGATCCAAGCAGTGCATTTTATTGCTAAAAAGATTTATTTTGACAAGAATATGAAATCGAACTTAGAAATTTTAGCGCGATGCACCATACAAAAATTATATTTTAATAAAACTTTATCTACTCTTAATCCATTATTTTATGACCAAAATGTAGGTTTTTGAAAAACTAACATATAGTTTTTACAGAAAATGCTGAATATTTCTAATTCATAAATAACCACCCATAAAGATATATAAAGTTTAATTTATCATTCAAAAATGTTTCTTAAAATAATTTTGAAATGCGCCAAGTGTCAAATGCACGGGTTTTCGTTTTACTTATATTTAATACAAAGCATCTAAATAATGAAAAAATTTATTCTTTCTGCAACCTCAGCACAGCCTCTTACTGATTCATACTTTAGTCTTTAACTACTCGTTCTGTTTTTGATTTCAATAGCAAAAAAGAACTTAATTAAATGAAATTTTTTACTTTCTCACGATATTTTCTAAGGAGATTATTCAATTATTGCTTTTTCGATTTTTTGTTGAAAAGTTTATATAAAAGTCAACTTTTTTGGATGTCAGCTGTCAAGGTATGAGAATTAAAAGCAATAAAATTTTAAAGCATTTATAAAGTCAATAAGCTGTTTTTGCAGCTTGAGTCAAAAAAAGAGACTGCTGGTTTAGGTGAGATTTTTTCAAATCTACTGACATAAGAAGGAAATCAGAAAAAGGAACCGTAAAAAATAGAAATAATTTCATCGTGTCCATTAATGCCAAATTCAGCATCGCATTTCCCCTCTTGGCACTTTATCTACAGTCATGGTGCCGGATAGCAGCAAGGAAAATTAAAGTTTTAACACACATAAAAATTTTAAACAAGCACAAACTTTTGTAATGTAACGCTTCATGGGGATTAAAACAATTTTCTTGAATGACCGCATAAACTAAATTTTTATCCATTTGGTGTGCTAGGTAAAGTTTTTCCTTGTTACTGAGTTTGGTCGAGATGAGAATGTCAACAATCTTAATCCCTTTTTATAAAAAGGGTTTTTAAACAATATTTTGTCTAAGAAGAAATTGGTCAGATTGTAATCCTTTTTTTAGTTAAATAAAATTACCCAGAAAATAAATTCTAGTTCCTAAAGTATTTAATTTTAGGGCGGCCAGAGATTTTGAAAAAAAAACGTTGACCTTCAAATTTAAATCAGAACAAAATACCGATTTCTTAATTTTTTTTCTTCAAAAAATGGCCGCCCTTCAAATTTAGGTCAAATTGTAAAATTGTTCTGTCCTGTTAAATGTTTTTAAAAGCAGATGGCCTCCCTAATCAATGGACGCATGGTAATAAAGCCCATGTGCGTGTTTTCATCATTATTTGCACCGGAATAATTGTGAAAAATATTATTTTAATGAGAAATTGAATTTTCGTCTATGTGTGGAGCAAAAAATAAAAGGGTAAACTTGAATGGACATGAATAAGTACTTACAAAAAGTAATTTCTAGAAGTTTTTGCATTTCAAAATGAAAAATTTTCCAACTGTGTTCTTCTTTCATTTTTGCAACAATGCATTTTATCTAATGGATCCTTTTACTCGTTCCACAACTCTCTTTAAAAGCCGCCTTGACGATAAACTGCTGTATGGTGTATACTGAAAATTTTCTTTATATTATGCAAAGGCAACAACAAAATGAGAAAATAGTTAAGACGAGAAGAAAATTCGAAAATTATTCCCACAAAATTATGAGGTGGTGATGAAAAGCATTTTAATTGGATGTGTATTGGCTGGGAAAGTTCTCCTTTGCTTCGGCTGTTGGTTTAACTGCTGTTTTAGTAGTAAAGTGACTTTAGTCTATATTTAAACTAATTATTCCTCTTTACATTATATCTCTAATAGACAAAAATCATGCAATAAATTAGACGGTTGCATGCAAATCCTCATTACGGTCAATTAGGGTGTTATAACCAGCTAGTTTTTAGGGTTTTCATTTTTGCCTTTATTAAAAGAGAGATCAGCGTGTTCAGCATTTTTGTTCCAATTTTTTAAAAAAGTTAAATTTCCACAAAAAAAGTACAACAAACTGCGAGTGAGGAAAGCAGAGCCGTCGATGGAAAAATAATTTTAGTTCAAAGCCATGTTAATTTTCCAAATCATAGAACAATAATGTTCCATTTTGCACACTCCCATCAATTATCACAAAAGCGAGAGAATGATTATCGAACCCTCCCTAGTAATCCCTCAAACGCTCAGTTTAGTTTCTAGCGTATTTCTTTGGATAAAAGGATCATGGTGAATGTTTCCTATGTGGGTTAATTTCTTTCGCATTAAAATGAGAAATGATTCACGTTACGACTCTTATGGAGCACAGAAGATTTTTTTATTGTTGGATTAAACCTGATTTTAATAAAAAAGCTCACAAAAAAAATATGTAGATGGGGAAGCTAGGTCTAAAATATAAATCTGGAAAATTTTTTAAAACAATTTTATGAACTAACGATGTCAAATTAAACCAACTCATTAAATTTAATTAAAATTTAACTTCCACTTAATTACCAACTTAAGGGTTAGAATCTTATTATATTAATTTTCTATTCCACATTTTATGTCGTAAAGAAAAGCTCCTCGCCCTCATGCTGTATTTGACACCAGATCATGAAATTAATTTAAAAATATTAAAAACTGATAAATAAATTTTACTGTGACAATTTTTCTAAAGTAGAAATTACCATTTTCTGAGTTTGTCTTCAAGACTAAACCAAATAATTTTTGTTCTTGATTTATTTGCGTCTCTCTCGAAAATTTGTCGATTTGGCTTTTGCTTTTCCACCATCTTGATCTCACGCCCTTCTTTTCATCTCACGCTATGTATGTTGAGCCAAATGCGGTGCGACCATAAATCAAATTTGATTTTTTCTCCCTTTTTTGCTTTTCAGCAAAACATACATGGTTTATATTGGGTTTATGTACCCATATATACATAGCTGACGAGGTTTTCCAGAATAAGTAAATTTTGCAAGGAGTTTTGTAATAAAAAGATCTTTTCACACTTTAATTAATATCAACGTAGACAAATTTATAGCGATAACTGATTTATTTATTTAGGTGAAAATAAAGAAAGCTATTTATGAAGTTTTCAGTTTAATTAATTCAATTTGTCTGAAAAAAAATTTATCTCACTCATAATTTTTTCTTGTTTGAGTCTTTAAAAATAGTTTTTGAGAAAAAATTCCTCCATTAATTAATTTTCAAAAAATATTCAAATTTTTAGTAATATTCTTTTCTTTTCAAATTACAATAAAAATTATAATTTATTTATTAACTTTGTGTTGTTTGAACATCACAAAAATAATAATAATCTTGAGAAATTTTCCAACTCCTACAAATTTGTTTAAATTTCAATCCAAATTCTAGATTAAATATTTGGAAAAGTTAATGAAATTTTCTTTTTTTACCATTACCTCCCTTTTTGCCAGCTTTCTTACGTTTCTTACTTTTCTCACTACTTCCAAGTGAGCTCCTAAAGCTTGTAATTTCATCGCCTAACGCACCCATCGTGCTGAGCCGTTTCTGTCGATGCCTCTCCTCTTTTGTCATTGGTAATCTAACGAAATTTTCCTCCTCATAGCGTTCACGATCTTTCATTTCCCGTGACAACTGCTGTTGAGCCCGCGATGAGCCCATAATTTCTACCGGCGTATCGAGATACTCCTCTTTCCACTCGTCAATGAGAGCTGAATTGATGGCTCGCTTTCTTGCTTTCTCTCGCTGTTTTTGTGCGTTGCTTTCATCATCTTCATAAGGCATGGATGTAATTTTAGGGGGAACGTATTTGTCACTACTACTGCCAGTAGCTGCAGACGATTTTCTTTTTTCCGTTTTCAATTCTTCATCGGACTCATCGCTTTCATCCGAATCTGAAATGTCCTCATTAAAGTGAGCAGGATTTGCTTTCAGTTTCAGTGGGTCATTTGCATTTGTCGTGCCAGTGATGGCCGTCTTGACCAATTTATCAATCTGATAGCGAAGTTTGTGATCGATTGGACGAATTTTTTCGAGTATTGTACGAATTTCTATGAGACGGTCGATTGATGGATCTTTTTCGATGCGCTGGCCTAAAAAAGAAAATAAAGAGGATGAAAAATTGTTTCAACAACTCTGCATTATGACAATGCTACATGAAATATTTATCATTGTGCGGCTGACATACCTGAACATTTACGCAGTACGACATAAGTAAGATTGATGAGATAATTTAGCAGCATATGGTATTTGACTTCTAAGAAACTTAACCCGAAATCGGTTGAAATTTCACCAGATTTAACTCGCTTTAGCATGCTGCCGACAACATCTGACACTTGCTTCACACTACTGTTCATCTCATCAATCAGACGAAGTGCTTGAGGAAGATCCGAATTTTGCGTACCTATGTCATCGTCCGTAGCCTGCAATAATTTATGTTTCATTTCGCAATTATTATCAAGTTATGAGTTATGACACATAAAAGTCCTGAAATATTTTTTTTTCTCACAATCACACAAACCTTTAAAATTTAATTTAATTTTAATTATTCGCACATATACGATAAAAATATGTATATCCATGTTGTACAAGTTTCGATTTCGAGAGATGAATAATAAATGATACGCGGCGGCAGGCTGTGAACATGTTTCGTATTTTTTTTCCTGCACAGCAATTAAATCGTTATTTGGTACACCTTGCTGCTGCCAAAGTGTATGCATACACACACAGTTTGTTAATCGTACTTCATATAATAATTTGCATATATGTATGAAAATTTAGTAGCAGCGACAATTGAGAGTCGAAACTCGCGCGAGTGAGTTGAGAGGACGAAAAAAAATGAGGAATGAGATGTAGGATATTTTATGGGAATTTATTGATTTGAGTTCTCTCATATTCATTAATCTTTCACGATGGACTCGAAGTTTAAGCATATTGATATAAGACAATTTATTACTGAACTTCCATATAAAGTACTCTTGTTGTTAATCCATGTGTGCTTAATTGAGCAAATAATTTAAACTAATTGATTGATAATTTAAACTAAACTGATTAATTGTATTCTGTACGCGGGATATTTTTTTTATTTTAATTGATTAAAACGCACGAATTAACACAAATAGTTGTAACTAAATTTTATATAAAAAAATAAAATAAAAAGTTTTTACGACGCTTTATCAACAAAACTTCAAATTAAATTTATTTTTTAATTACTAATACTCACTTCTACCATGTTTGAATTCTTTTAAGCTCTTTAGTTTCGATGTAAATTAAATATTTTTAAAAAGTCAGTACACACGAGACTTTTCTCTTTTTGGTCAAATAGGATTTAGATAATTTGGGCGATTTAACAGTGCAACTATGACTTTTTAAAAAAATTGGGCATTTTAATATAGAATTGCCCACATTGTACTGTTTACATAAAAAATTCGGAAAAATAATTATTTTACATAAAAAATGGAAGAAAAATACGAAAGATTTGAAATTACTGACTATGATCTGGATAACGAATTCAATCCTAACCGACCTAGGCGAAAACTAAGTAAAAAGCAGCAAATTTATGGTAAGAAAATTGAATCTTAAAGATTGTTTTTTTAATAAATTTTTAACGTTTATTTTTTAGGAGTTTTTGGTGATGATAGCGACGACGATGAAGAAGAAGTTGAGAAAAGTTCACGCAAAAACATAAAAGGAGGAAAAAGCAAAGACTTTTCAGCGCCAATTGGATTTGTAAGCGGTGGAATTGAAGGAGGGAAGAAAAAAGAAGATAAGAAGAAATCTGATGAAGATCCAGAAATAGAACAAGAGCCACATCGTGGGTTCGGGTTTGCTGGAAAAAATTCTAGTGATTCAGAGGAGGAAGTGCGGCCATCGTTTAAGCCAGTCGAATCTGAAACTGCTGGTATCAGAAGCTTTAAAGGAGGAATGAAAAATAAGGGTTTAGGCGAATGGGAGCAACACACGAGAGGAATAGGAGCAAAATTACTGCTTCAAATGGGATTTCAAATTGGCAAAGGTTTGGGTAAGAATCATCAAGGTATTTCAGCACCTGTAGAAGTTCATTTGAGAAAAGGACGAGGTGCAATTGGTGCTTACGGACCCGAAAAAAAATCTAAAATAGCTGAGTTGAAAAGTTCTGCTAAAAAAGAGGAGCCCAAAGTTGAAAGTAAGGGAAAGCAATGGAGTAAAAAGGCTCACAAAAGTCGCTATTTCTACAAGAGTGTTGAGGATGTCATTGAGAAAGGCAAAAAGCCAGATTATGTTCTTTATGATACACACTGCAACAAACCGGCTAAAAGTGCAGTCATTATTGATATGACAGGACCTGAGAAGCGAGTGTTAAGCGGATATCATGCACTCGGTCAAATGAAAATTTCGGAAGATGATGTTGGTGAAAAAGCAGATTTAAAGCAATTCTTTCAATTGCCCGAACTTATGCACAATCTAAATATCATTGTTAATATGTGTGAACAAGAAATTATTGCGAATGATAAGCGACAGAGAACAGCTGAGGAGAAACAGCAATCCATGATGGTTGAAAAAGAGCAACTCGAGAAGATTGTTGGCCTTGAGAAAAAGTATATTGAAACACTTGAGGATGTTGAGGAGTTCGTACAAAGATTAACAAACACTGATCATCAACCAAGTCTCGATGAAGCTGAACAGATTTTCCGTGAACTCAAACTTACATTTCCCAATGAATACAAAGAATTTGGACTGAGTGACCTTGCACCAGGAGTTATTGCGCCAATTCTTAATGCAACAATGAAGAACTGGAATCCACTCGAGGATCCAACAATGTATGTCAATGTCATTAAAAATTGGGCAGTTCTTCTTGATTATTCAGTCAACCATCCGACCACAGTTTTTGAACCATATCCAGCTCTTGTCTGGTCCACAGTCATTCCATGCTTCCGCAAAGCGTCTGCTGAATGGAATCCAAAGTATCACGCTAAAATGGCAGCACTGCTTGATGCCTGGTCATCGCTATTACCCGAATGGATGCTCGATAATGTTCTTGATCAAATCGTTTTGAATCGTATTACTCAAGCTGTCGCTGAATGGGATCCAATGACAGACATTGTGCCCATTCACACATGGATTTTACCTTGGTCAAAGATACTTGACGCTAAAATGCACGAAAATGTTTACAAAACGATTAGAAATAGCCTTTCCAAAGCTTTTCGCGCTTGGCATCCTTCAGATCGGTCAGCATTGGCAATGATTAAACCATGGAAATCAGTTTTTAAAGATGAGGATCTTGCAATTTTCCTCTACAAAAATGTTGTTCCTAAGCTCGAGTTTCGCATGAGTGAAATCGTTTTCAACCCACTTCAACAGGATTTGGAGATATTCAACCAAATCTGGGAATGGAATGACCTCTTATCACCACTCGTTATGGCTAATATACTTGACAAATACTTTTTCCCTAAGTGGATGCAAACACTTGTGCTGTGGCTTAATCAATCGCCAAATTTCGACGAAGTATCTAGGTGGTATACAGGATGGAAAGGCTTGTTTACTGAATCTGTTTTAAAACAATCTTCTATCAGTGAACATTTTAGAAGAGCCTTGGAACTAATGCAGAGAGCTACGGGAATCAATTTACCAATGCCAGAACCAATCAGTCAACCATCTCAACCTACAAACATAAAAATTATCCCATTGTCAAATGTAAACCTCGAATACAGAGAGATTGTTTCACAAAAATGTGCTGAAAGAGGAATAATTTTCGCACCCATTTCTGGTAGAAGAGAAAGTGGCAAGCAGGTGTATAGGATCGGCAAACTTTTTTGTTATTTTGAAAAATCCGTATGTTGTGTTACTTCAGATCCAGCAAACTCGCAGACGTACATGCCGATGTCACTGAATGTTATTCTCGAGAAAGCTAAATAAAATCAACGTTTATTCAATTTTAATTTTTTTCAACCATTTTTTATACAAAATTTCAGAATAAAACTTTCAATTTTACAATGTCAAAATATAATTATTTTTTAAAAAAAATTCTGTGACCTGGATTTAACAAATAATAATTTTTTTCTGGATTTTCATTTTAAATGGAGTTTACTGATGTCACCAACATTTTCTTTTATTTTTCAGTTCAAAAAATAAAAATTTGGAATTTCAGTTTACTGAGTAGGTAGTTGAAAAATAATATTTTTTTTTGTTAATTTTAGTGTTTTAAATTAGTGTTAAAAGTTTTAAAGTGTTCGTCGTCGTGTCCACTACTCCAGTTTCATCGAGTTCCATCAAATAACCAGGTAAGAAGTGAAAAGGAGCGATATACGAGAGGTAATTTTTGTTTTGTTTTGATTTAATTTTAATTTGTTAATTATCGCTCCTTCTCGCTTCCGTAATAAGCTTAAGAAGCGTATTTAAAAGTTTCCTTCATATTGAAGCGAGTAATTGCAAAATCCTCTTATTAGAAGTTAAATTCACTTTATTTTTTTTCCAAGCTGGATCTTTTCATATTATATCTCTGGATGTTCATAACCTCCAATTGTCATAAAATTTTCGTTTCGAATGAAATTTGTTGTTTTTAAGTTTAATAATTTAAAGTTAAAATTGTTTCTTTCGTTTTCAAAATTCAAAATTTCACTTTGTTTTCGTTGGTATCCAACTAAACCAACTATTAATCTTAGTGATACAGTTGAGGAAGGATGAAATTTATTTTGACTAACGGACATATAGAATGACCTGTACATCCCATGCTAATCAATAAGATTAGATGGGGGAAGGTTGATGATTTACCAAATTTTATTGGTTTGACCATTGTGTTAAGTGTTTATATGTTTTGTAATGTGGGTGGTCCAGTGCCTTACAGCTTGTCAGGGCTGAGGAAGGATGTAGTGATGAAAACTTTTATACAATGCCGTCGAACCACCTTTGATTTATTTTTCTAACTACAATCGTAAGGTTCAGTTAACTAACCCATAATTGTGATTAGTTGGAAACACTCTGAGTGACCACAAGACTGTTCATAATGAAAAATTTTACGTCATGGATTACGGCGTCCTGTTTGGTTTTTTCCGCTGGGCGTTCCATGACGACTGACATTAAAAACTCTAATAGGTGTTATTTGATCGCTAGTGCGTCTCTCTCAAGACGTGCGTTGCAGCTCCTGAGGTAGGCGATTCCCGCGGGGACGTCTGCTGTTGAGGGGAAAAAAAGGGGTATTTATACTCTATTCTTAAGAGCAATCTTAAGAGTTCTGCATGGTTACGTTTTTATCCTTAGCCTTAGCTTTTGAGCTATGGAAAAGGAAATTAAAACGGGCGCGTCTTCCTGGTAACTCCAGCGTGCTACCTATTAGTAATCAATCAATCAATTTCAGTTTACTGAGTGGTTCTTTCTGAAAAATTCCCTTTTAAACTTTAAGTCGAAATAAATATGAATAATCTTTCCGTCCGAAAAAGAGACTCTCAGTGTGTATCGAGATTTCTGAGGATGATAACGTGGTTATCGAAAATGCATTAAAATATTAAATAAATGACGATTTTAGGAAGTTTAAATAGAGTTTTTCAATACACCTCACTTCAATGTTAATTATCGCTTCCTAATTGCTCCAAAAAAGTTAATTTAAAGGTTTTACATGTAATTTTTAGTAAAAATTTTTACTCGATTACAATGTAATTGCCCATCTCTGATTTTATCTAAGCTGATTAAAAGTTTTTATTGATTAAAAAATGAGTGAATATTACATAGCTATATTTAACGTTAGACACTGATCAAAAACATTAACATAAACTTTTTAAGATGTAGTCAATGATGAGTTTTCAACCGTTGCATCTGTTGAACTTTCAATATATTTTTCAGTTGAATATTTTAGTGCATCAGTTGTGGTTTCAGGTGGAATTGTTAGAGGCTCTGGAACCCAAAAAGATGGAGAACTATCAACCGAATCTTGTGGAATGTCGTTTAATGGCGTGGTGGTCTCTGGTTTTTTAACTGCATCGCCTCTTCCAATCAGTTTCAGAAAGAATAAATGAGTTTTAGCAGCAAATGAAAGTGATTGTTTTTCAGTTGTTGTAATCGGTGCCTCAGTAGTTGGAATAAATGCTGTTTGCTTCTGAGGTAAAAAACCATCGAAGCATGTAAGAGCCAAGCTGGAATCAATAAGGTTGACTGTTCCATCCAAGAGGGTTGTAGAATTACAGAAAATGTCTATGCGACTTAAAACTGTGCCATTCGTGCAATAAATATTTGCGTCACTTTCACATTTCATGATACTGCTCTCTTCGTTGCAATCGGATTCTATTTTAATAATAGATTTTTCCGAATCTATCAATGATGTTTCTGATGTTGTAGTTTCATTTAATTTTGGAGACTCAATTGAGTAGTTTCCAATTGGTTTCAAGCAATTAATTTTAGTAACGAATATCGTCTCATTTATGCATTTATAGACATACTCGTTGATGATAATTGGAACTTGCGCAATTTCTGATGTATTTGAACCACAGTACATGAGTGGTTTATTAGAAGGGATATTTAAGGGTAACAATGAGGTCAAGCCAAAGGCAGTTGCAGCTGCAACAACGGATGAAGCAGGAAGAATCACATCTGACCCAGGAAATTTGTTTTCAAAGTAAGGAGCCTTGGTTGTTGCACGCCATTTTCGTTCTTCTTCTTCATCCCATCGTCTTTGATCTCTATGAGAATTTCTGTTTCCCCACATATATCCTGAGCCCATGCCAGCTCCAAAAAATAAAGCGTTTGTCAAAAATCCAGAACCACCGCCTGATCGTGAATTTCCATAGTAGTTGTTCGAGATATAAGTATTTCCGGGCAGGCCATGACTTCCGAATGCCGATCCATAGTTTGGTTGATTGTAATTATTTCCATAAAATCCGTTTCCGGTTGAGTAGCTCGGTCTCGCAAAGTTTGGTGAAGGTTTATATGAGTTACTTGGTGAATAAGCAGATGGGTGCGAATAAGCGGGAGGGTTGCTGTAGCTTGGAGAATATGCAGGTGGTCTGTTAAAACTCGAAACAGGTTGATTGCCCAATCCGGGATAACTTGGGGGTGGTCCAATGGGAGCTGATGGTTTTTGGGGCTGATTAAAACTTGTACTTGCCGGTTTAGAAACAGTGTTCGTGCCAGGGACATTCCATCCATATGAAGGAGCGGCAGGTTTTGGCTGATTGAATGAGCTACCTAAAAAATTTTAAAATTGAATTCGTTTAAATAATTTTCATTAACCCTTGTTAAAGAACGAAACGCAGAAAAATTTCGGTTTAAAACCCAGGGCTGAGAAGGTATGAAATTAGGGTCCTATAGTGCCCCGCAGTGCCTCAGTTGCTCTCTAGTGTCCTCCAGTGCCCCCCAATGTCCTACAGTGCCCCCCCAATGTCCTACAGTGTCCTGCAGTATCCTACAATGTCTTACAGTGCCCCACAATGTCCTACAGTGCCCTTCAATGTCCGTCAGTGTCCCCCAGTGCCCGCCAACAACACATTTATTTTCATGTTCTCAGCCCTGGTTTAAAACTTGATCTAATTTTTTCTTTTGACCCTAAATTTGCTTTTGAGTTTAATCGTTTTTCTGTTTCCATATATGCGGATATTGAAGTCATAAAGTATATTTTATTGTTACCTGACGAAACTGATGGACTCCATCCATAAGAAGGAGCGGCAGGTTTTGGCTGACTGAATGAGCTACCTAAAAAATTTTAAAATTGAATTCGTTTAAATAATTTTCATTAATCCTTGTTAAAGAACGACACACAGAAAAGCTTAGTTTTAAAACTTAATTACATTTTTTTCTTCAACCCTAAATTCTCTTTGAGCTTAATCGTTTTTCTGTTTCCATATGCGCATATTAAATGATAGAATTTTTTTGTTACCTGACGAAACAGATGGACTCCATCCATATGAAGGAGCGGCAGGCTTTGGCTGACTGAATGAGCTACCTAATAAAATTTAAAATTTTATTCGTTTGATTAACTAAAATTAGTCCATTAAATTTTTTTTAAAGAAATACACACAAAAAACTTCGCGTTGAAAACTTAATTACATTTTTTCTTTCAACCCTAAATTGTTTTTTGAGCCCAATCATTTTTCTGTTTCCTAGTGCGGATATTAAAGTGATATTTTCTTTGTTACCTGACGGAACAGATGGACTCCAACCATAAGATGGCTTATAAGATGGTGACGGTGCACTATAACTTGGAACGGAAGGTGAAGGTCGCGACCAACTTGATTTTGATCCTCCCCCTCCCCTCGAAAAGCCACCAAATCCTCCCCTTTTTGCTTCGCAATTTAAAATTACAGCAATTCCAAATAGAATCGCAATTTGTTTTCGTTTCATCTTTAATTAATGAACCGTGATAACTGATAATTTGTTATTCTCACTAGAAATGATTATGTCTCAATACTTCAAAAGTCAGAGAATAACTGAATCTTAAAAGTCTCTATTTGTAATTAAATAGTCAGTATGAGGGAGAGATGTGAGTAAAAAGAGTCAAATGACGCCTGCATGTATGTAATGAGAGTGAACATAAATATTTTTTTGAACGAAAACATCACAATGACTTAAATGATTCATAAATTGAAGTACTATAAGAAAGTTTTTATTTAATTATTTTAAAAGTTTTATATATTATTTGCAGTTCTAATTTTCATTATTCGTACATCAATATTTGAAGGTTTCGTCATAAATTTGAAATTAACTAGAGAAAATTAAACGATCATGAAAGTCTTGCTGTTGATGGAGCGGTTTTTGAGTATTTTCTCCGAATCTTGTTTTGACTGATAGCTGAGTTTTAAATCCTACATCATCATTATTGGTTCGTTGATTATTTATTTGATTATCGCTATTCTCTGATAACCTCGTGTCAATAGATGGCGCATTGGAAATTCCATCTGAATCACCTCCTTTAGATTTTGAAACTACTAGTAGTTCCATGGGAAAAACCCCTCTCATTGATGTGTAAAGATCACGATATGCTTGTGAGTCGGAAGGAGGAAGGTATTCTCTAGGTGGAAGAAGCCTTATTGATGGTTTCAGTAGAAGATCGTGCGGAAAAATATTTTGCATAGAACTTTTTAATTGGGGTCCTAAGAGATTTTGATCGTTTAAATCATCTCTTTCGATGTTTTCAAGTGTCTGCTGATCATTATTTGAATCAAAAGGTTTAGCCATTGTTGTTGTTGGTGTTCTTCTTCGTGTTGGCGATATGAAAGGAGCTCTCGTTGTTGTTCTCTTGTCAAAAGAGGGCATTCGTGTGGTTCCTTGAAATCTTATATCAATTTCTTCATCTTTAAAATCACAATTTAGGACACTTTGTGGCCAATTTTTGCCAATTTGAATTGTAGCACATTCTAAATCCGCGTTGCTAAACAAGGTACCGTTGGTGCAGCTTATTTTTTTTTGGCTCCTCAAATCACACATAAGAACATTTCCAGGGCAATTATTATTTCCATTGCCTGCTCTACACTCAATATTAATAACTCCATCTTGACAGGAATAAAGTTTATTTTTAATTTTCACGTTAGTTTGCTTCAAGCCAGTGGCATTGCATGATAAAATTGGCTTTCCAAATGGAACACTAAGTGGCAGTAACTCTACTGCAGAAAAAACATCTTTCGCGCCAATTATAGAAGCTGCTGGCAGCGTGCACCCAAATCCTAAATTTAAGAGGTTACAAGAATATAAAAATTAACGAAATAATTCAATTCCACGTTACCTGGCACTGTATTTTCAAAGAAAGGTTTTTTAGTTGTTGCTTGCCATTGTTTTTCTTTCTCATTTGACCATTGACGATCATCAGTGCTCTCAAAAAAATTATTTGTGGAAAAACCATTATTGTTAGGTCTTTGCTGATTAAGTCCATCATCAAATGAAGAATGAACACTATTAGGTAAAGCTGTCGGATGAGTAGATGTGGGTAGCATTGGAAACATGTTGGGAGGATGAGGATGATTGGGCTGATTGGGGTAAGGTAAATTTCCTGGTTCGTAGTTTGGCTGATAATTGGGATAGTGGTTAAAATTAGGGAATGGAAATTGTGGGAAAGGAAATTGAGGCATTTGAAAGAATGGGAAATTATTGAACATTGGAACATTAGCACCTGTGTTTGCCATATTATTAATGTTTCTATCTGCCCATCCTATATTGCCTTGGTGTTGATTGTGCTGATGTTCCGAGTCATGCCTTGAATTAAATACATTTACTCCACCTATAATTTAAATAAATTTGTTTATTTAATCTCTTGAGACTTTTAATAATACTGTTTCAAATTGAATCAATGAGTAAATTATGATTTTTAAATAAATATTCAAAATACCGTAAGTTTTTGACGGCTGGTTGAAATTCCAGCCATAAGGCTGATAAGAGGTTAACGAGGGTTGTTGATAATTTTGAGAGTTAACGAATTGCGATGCAGCTTTATTTTGTCCTGATGCATCGGGAAAATAACCACCATAAGACTTAATGCCACCGTCTGTGCCAACTTGTTGATACACACCGTTATAGCTCTCACAATATACAACAAAAAGCGTTAAAATCAGAGAATTTCCTAAAATCATTTTTCTTTCTCTTGCTGCTTTTTGATATGAATATGCGTCGTCACGAGTTGAAATGAGAGATCGAACTGAAATTTTTTTTAGTGATTTCAAAACGATGAGTAACGAAGATTCATGACTGAGCAAACAGGTTTATTATTCTCATTCTTCATCAACTATTTTTGGTACATATGAAGCTGTAGGTGGTGATGTACACAATCAATAAACTTTTACTTTAGGGTGTATTTGTGATGATCATCATTTTTTATATCTTAAAAGTAATTCCCAAAAAAATTGTTTTGTTAATAAGCCGGTCAAAAAATTCAATGAGTCAGTATCAGGTTTTGTGAACAGCAATTACTAAAAATGAGAACTAAATTAATTAGCTTTTTTCAATATGCGTATTTATTTCTTAAATCCTCTTAAATAAACATTTTTCATTAGAGTAAATTCTTTATTTTATGCATTATAAAATATAAAGAAAATAAAAAAGTAGTATGTACAGTTACTGGCATTCACATGAGCTAAAAACATAATTTTTCTTTTCCTCTCAATTTCTTACTCGCGCAAATTGGGTTCGCCTTTTGTTAAGTGGTTTGACGTAATTTTTAGTGTAACCCACGAAGTGGTGTAACACTTATATGCGCCTCTTTCCGTCCGTCCGTCCGTCCGTCCGTCTGTCTGTTCCATCGAGATCTCGGCTCCTGAGATAGCTAGAGACTTCTAGTTTTCGCCAAATGGTAGGTCTATGAATTTAGATTCGGCCATTTTAGGAATTATGAGGGTCATGACCACAGGTCGTGCCATGGACAGCCCTAAATGCCATTTTTCATACAAATTTCCTGTTATATGGCTTCATGTATGTCGTTGAACTCGTATTTGTATCAGGAATCGAAAGGCATTGATGATATTTGAGGAATGTCTATCATGGCCATCCAAGAGTGCCACCAATGTCCATCACGGCCGGCCAGTAGTGCCCCTAATGTCCATTTTTTAAAAGTATGGCTTCATGTACCTCGTTGAACTCGTAATTGCATCAGGAATTGATTAGCATTGATGATTTTTGAAGAATGACCGTCACGGCCGGCCAGGAGTGTCCAAGGAATGCCACTAATGTCCATTTTTTAAAAGTATGGCTTCATGTACCTCATTGAACTCGGAATTTGACCAGGAATCGATTGGCATGGATATGAAAATGAAACACTGTGGAAAATGGAACGCAATGGAAAATGGAACGCAATGGAAAATAGAACACAATGGAAAATGGAACACAATGGAAAATGAAACACAATGGAAAATGGAACACAATGGAAAATGGAACACAGGGGAAAATGAAACACAATGGAAAATGGAACACAGTGGAAAATGAAACACAATGGAAAATGAAACACAATGGAAAATGGAACACAATGGATAATGGAACATAGTGGAAAATGAAACACAATGGAAAATGGAACACAGTGGAAAATGAAACACAATGGAAAATGAAACACAATGGAAAATAAAACACAATGGAAAATAAAACACAATGGAAAATGAAACACAGTCGAAACACAGTGGGAAGCCATTTTGGGAAGCCAATTTGGGAAGCCAATTTGGGAAGCAATTTTGGGAAGCCATTTTGCGAAGCCATTTTTGAGAAGCCATTTTTGGGAAGCCATTTTGGGAAGCCATTTTTGGGAAGCCATTTTGGGAAGCCATTTTTGGGAAGCCAAAAGGGGAGGCCAGAAGGGGAAGCCAAAGGGGAAGCCAAAGGGGAAGCCAATACTGATCTGTTCCAAGTGGGTTACACGGCAACACCCACGTGTGGGTTTTGAAACATTTTTTTATCATATTTTTCTCTCATGGAGCTGATTTTTTTATTATGATGTTGCCTCCTGTTGCTGCTGTGAATCGTGATTGAGCTTAATCGTGTCAATTTGATAATATTTTGTAATTTGAGAAGGCAAATTGTATCCATACAGTGGTATGCCATACTGAGGAGAGCCCCAATAATTGTATTCATTATTTTTCAGCATTAATTGTGTTGAATTTTGGGGAATTTCCGTTGATTCGTCAGACGAGGAGTATGAGGATGATGCGGTAGCAGATGATGGTGGTGGATTTAATGGAGTATGTGGATAAGCATTCGAAATAGGGACAGAAGGTTGATTTGCAGATGAAGTTAAGGTACTGCCGTCAGTACCGACAGTTTGTGCTGGTGGATTATTAATTATGATCACATCCCTTTCACGATGATTATATCCATTGCTTCCACTAAATGCTTTTGCTAACTGATATCCTGCAAGACCAGCAAAAAGATTCGTCATCATACCACCACCGAAGCTACTTCCTCTATTTTGTGATTGCATAGGCATTACACCCATCATGGGCATGCCGATCACGGGTGATCCATAGGCTGGATTTTGACCAAAAATTGGTTTAGGCTGATTGTAACCAGGGTAAGATGTTTGTTGATGCATTCCATAGGGAGGCGGTTGATTATGATGATTTGCACTATACAAACTCCCTTGTGGTGAATGGTTTATGCCAGCAGGCCCTAATGGCGGTGCTGATGGCACATTATGAGTATTGTGAGCTTGATTTGAATTCATTCCTATATTTTTTCTTGCGTCTGGTGCTTGTGGCTTTGGAACTGGCACGTGATCATCAGAATCATGTCCATGTTGTCCTCTTCTCACGGAAGGTGATTTTGACTTTGATCTACGACTCGTTAGACCGAAAGATCTTTTGCCTTCAGTGAAGTGCAAAAATTCAACGATTATTAAAACACAAAAAAAAAGTTGAAAGTTTCTCATAACTATTTTTTTTATTCCGTGCATAAAGTTTTTTTTCTTCTCTTTTTCAAAACTTTTTATCACTTCGAAATTCAAACGATGACTGACATGTTGTAGACTTTCGAAATAATATTTTATATTTCTATATTTTTTCGAGAACGAGAGCGAATACGATGCCGTCAAGCCAACAAAATACTTAATGTACTTGTATGTCGTGCCTGAGCAAGAGACGCGATAGAAGAAGAACATTATGCGGTAATTTGTAAATTAAGTGAGATTAAATTTAATAAAATTGTTTATACAATTGAAATGATAAATTGAGCCTTTTTATTATGCCAGATGAAACGCGTCGAGTCATTCACAAATTTTCTGATTAAACCCATGTTGGATTTTTTCTTGAATGAAGAATAAATACTCATGGTATTGTGGAAAATTAATCAATGAAACTTTTCATAACGCAAATTATTAAGACCAAATGATTTCTTGTTTCATATTTAAATTTTTTTATTGATATATAAGTTGCTTTGATATATTATGTTTGGTTATTGATTGATTGATTGATTGATTGATGACTGAGAGGGAGCGCGTTGGAGTTACCAAGGAGACGCAAACCATGCAGAACTCTTAAGATTTCTCTTAAGAATAGAGTATAAATACCCCTTTTTTCTCCCTCAACAGCAGGCGCCCACCTCGGGAGCTGCAACACACGTCTTGAGAAAGACGCACTAGCGATCGAATTACCGCTCTCAGAGTTTAAATGTTAGTCGTCATGTAGCGTCAAGCGGAATTTCCCAATCAAGACGCCGTAATCCATGACGTAATAAATGATCATTGTGAAATCACAATTGTGGGTTAGTTTAATAAATCAAATGTGGTTAAGGCGGCATTGTATAAAAGTTACCGTCACTACAACCTTCCTCAGTCCTGACAAGCTGTTAGGCACTGGCCCACCCATATTACAAAACAAACAAACATAAAACATAAAATATAAATTTATAAGATACAAAGTCAAACCAATTGCAATTTTATAAAAGTTTTAAATCAATGATTAAAAATGATTAAAAAAATTTAAAAAAAATAAAATAAAATAAAAAATAAATAAATAAATATATTTCTTCATGATACCAATGAAGAAAATATTTGGAGAGAGTTACTCTCCGAAGTGAGAATGAGCGAGAAAAAAAAATATGGAGTGAAATTCTAAGAATTTGATTTCACAATTAAATATTTTCACTCATTTCCACTTCCTTACGTAATTTAAACACTTAAACTCGATGAATTTGATGATGATGACACACTTAGGAACACATTTAAAATATATTAAGTATGATAAAAACACTTTAAACAGGGTAAATTAATATTTATTTGACGAGGTTAAAAATCGCGATGGTGTTCGGTTTACTGTCTGTTTGATCCTTTGATATATTATGTTTGGTTATAATTATTAATTAAGATGCTTGAATCAAACTTAGCGATAGATTAAAAATATTATAAATACTAGCATTTCGCTAAATTTTTATTTAAAAATTTGTTTACAAGAAGATCCACTATTGTCAGGTTTTCGACCAGGAGCGCAATTCATGGGAGCATTTAAGACGAGAGTCTAGATTTTTAACAAATAAATTAATAGATTTAAAATTAAATTTTAATAATCACTCTTACGGATTCAATTTCATTAAAATTTGGAACTTCACCTCTGAAACTTTTAATGGGTAATAGAGTTGTTGTTAATTCAGTTTCAACGCTATTTTCAGTTTCCTCGCTTAAAATATTTTCTACGTCATCACAAGTACTTAAACTTAAAATTGTTAAGACTAAAATTATTTTGAGCAACATCTCGTTCCGACTTAAAAATTGATTCTAATATTTTTTCTCAAAAATCTCATTTATACAAGTTATCATCACGGTTGAGTTGACATTCACTCTCGTTTTTTTTGCGTTGCTTCTCTGATTACACGTTTGCACTTGTTACTGACTTCATCGTAACGCTTTCCCTTGTCACAGGCCAGAGGAGCTAATGGTGCATCTATCACGCCACTTGATGCAATTCCAGCATATGTAGATACTTCTAAATTGTCTTTTGAGTTCTCAACTGGTTCAAATATTTCAACATCACCACTGCTTCGCTGACTATTTAGCACCAAGATTATGGCAACAATGACAATTGCACAAATTAGACCACTAATAATTAAAAAGGTCGTTTTTAAATTCATTCCTAAAGTTTTTAATTCTCGCGCGAGAGTGTATTCGATTAGTTAACTTCTGAATATCGACTGAGTAAATTGAATTCTTTACTTTTGGTATTAATAGTTGAAATAAAAAATCTAAATTTTGGAGCCTGCAAATATTTACACAAAACTCTAAACCGTCAAAGCTTATTCTTGAATTGAGCTCAAACATGATGTCATTGAATTAAAAGGTATTTAACTTATTGAGGTGTTTAAAAAGTTTAAATTTTTAATCAAGAAAAATAAAAATTGTCTTATACTTTTATTGAATTGTCAACAAATATGATACATGAATTACTCGACCATACATTTTTCTCTTCATCTTAACTCCTATCTTCTGAGGTTTATTCTTTTCTACGGTTTTCTTTGTTTGTAGAATCATCATTTACGTAATTGCAATTAAACAAAATAAATATGTAAAGATGTTCTGGCATTAACGTTCTTTTGAGTTGACTCATTTGAGGGAATTTTTGTTAACCTTTCGAAGTTTATCACACGGTTTAAAGTATTTGGGATTTTCCAATAGCAAATATTTTTATCGGACTAGATGGATTTAAAGCTTTAGGATTATCCAGTAAGTAAGATGTATAGTGAGATGACAAGATATTTAAAAAAACAAAAAAGGTCACATAATGTTAATGTATTCATAAAACACTCTTAAATATATTAAAATTGTGTATCATATCAAAATAATTGAATTTTAATTTTCTTTATTGAATTTTTTTACAATTGTCTACACTTTGAAAGAATATAAGTATTACTTCAAACTTTACTGTATGATAGTTAAACCACACCAAATAAAAATAGAATATAAGACACAAGTGTAAGTCTGCTATGCTTCTTAATGTTTAAAATTTTTAAAAATTGGAAAGATTTGATTTACACATAGTGTACTCATTAAGTACAAAACCATAAAGAGAGCGAAGCTCTAATTTTATAGCAAAGAAATTTAAACTTGATGTTGTAAAATTAGAGTATTGGTCGGCAAATAAGGTTGTCATCTATTCGATAGCCGGGTACACATACCACTGGTGCATCAAGGATACTCCCGGGCTGAAAATTTTTGTTTAATTTTTTTAATTTTATCAAATGTAATTACTGCTTACATCTTGGCCCATAATGCTGTGAATGCGTTTCAAAAGTTCAGCTCCATTAATGTCTTCAGGTATTTTTGACAAAAGTTCACTTATATCCAAAGCAGTATATGGATTTAATTTATTTTTATAAGGCACAGCTTCGCACTTCAAAAATATTGTCGCAATTAAAGCTAATAAAATACAAAACTTCATGATAAACGTTTTTCCTCTTAAAGGGTTTTGCTTTTTCTGTTTTCAACTCACAATAAACTTCTGAAATACTTTTGTCTATTTCGCATTTGGTGCTTCTTAAAGATTTTTATAATCTTCAATATTTATCTTTTTTAAATCTTATCAGCAATTGATATCAGTTTTATACATTTAGGGACTTTAGTACATCGAACGAAATTTTCGGTTTTCAACTTTTTGCATAATTCAACGAATTTTATTTAGATTTAGTTCAAGTTTTTTTAATTTCTAAGTGTATGAAATTGAAGCTTGTAGCATTGATTTATTATTTTAATTCTTAACAAAAAATTCATTAATATACATTAAGGTGTGGAAAATTGCAGAAATGCGACAATATGTAATTTTAATTGGGTGAGAAAATCCGTGTGGGTCATTTGAATATTTTACATTCAATTATATGGAAAATTTATGGTTTTGCAGTTGAAGATGCACCACTAGAAGCTGTTGTTGTTGTTGTTGTTGTTGCTGCAGTATCGCTAGGCTGCTTAGAGGAGCTTTCTTTGGAGAGAGTTGTACTTAAAATTGATGCAGATGTGCCATTTCCTGTTGTTGTAGTTTCAGCAGAACTCGTTGTCACAATAGATTTCATAGTTGTTGTTTCTTCCTGACAAATGAAGAGAAACATTTAAATAGAACAGAACAAAAATTATTCATCAAAAGAGTTTAGACTATTTAAATTTACCGCTCCAAAAGCAATGCCAAAACAAATGGTTAGAAGCAACCAAACAAAACTCAGCTTCATTCGCATTTCACTAATCACTTTCAACTAACAGAACTAAACTCGATGCAATTTAAATTTATGAAAATTTATTAGGACTGTTGCAAGCACATAATGAGACTAATCGATTTCATAATGCCTCGTTTCTGTATAGGAAGCTACATCGTATTTTAATATAGCGTAAAATGAGATTTTATAATAAACTTTTGAAATATTTTTGAGATTGTCGGGTTGCAATACTTTTAGGAGATGGATTTTTTAAAAATGGACCATACTTAAGTCGAAAAAATCTAATTAACAATATTGAGCTGAAAATCAATTAACACTCATCGCTTGTAAGTCTTAATTGCATAAAAAAAGTTGAGGATTTGGAGCGGAAAAAGCTTTTGCGAGCTGAAACTTTCAATCAGTCGGCAACTAGCGGCTATCGATTCAAATGCTGATGCACAAAATAATTGTCGTGCTTATATTACTGTGTACTTTTTATGTTGAGGCTAGAAAGAACAAAGTTATTGCAGACAATGAGTGGAATACAGAAATAAAAACAAAAACAAATGGATGTACCGAAGAAGGAATCGTAAGTGATATTATAAACTTTTTAAAAAAATTTAAAGTTTGCTCAAAAATCAGGTAGAACGCGAGCAGATTATAAAATCACTCAATATGCTTATTGCGAAAAAAATTAAAGCTTTACAAAAACTTGAAGCCAAAAGACTCCATGTGATGGTATTATAAAATAGTATTTTTAAAATTTAAACATGAATAAAAGTATTTTTTTTTCTTAGAAACTTCTACGAAAATTATGCACTCAGAACTTGACAGACTCCTCGCAGAAACCTATTCTTAATCAAATTTTTATAAATCTGATGCGAAACAACAAATCTGTTGAAAGAATAGTGGTTTCAATAGACGGAAATAAGGCGAGACAAGAGAAACTTTCAAATAATGCAGAAAATTCAGGACCAAAACTTGAAAGTAATGTGATTGATGCCTTGAACCTTAATTCAGTTGAAAAAATTGAATCAACGAGTTTGATTGGTAAAACTAAACAAACAGTACCGAAAAACAAGAAATATCAGGGAGAAAGAAATCTCGAACCAAAAACTTTGAATAACTTAAAAAACTCTCATCAATTCGATTGGAAATCAGCAAAAATATCTTTAGGGGGAATCGATTTATCCAAAGTTCCAAAACAAGAACTTAAACTTATTTTGAAAGAAACTTTGAACTTTGCGAATTGTCCTGTTGGTGAAGTTTATAGTAAAGAAAAGAAAAGGTGTACTTCAATATTTAATTCTTTTCAAAGAGACGGAAATTACTTCAATCGAGATTTAGCTCAAATATCACTAAATCCTGAAAGCATGAACGAAAGAAATTCAATGAAACAAAATATTGATTTGAAATCTCAAGAACACACAAACGCAACTAAGCAAGAAATAAGTACACTTGAAAAAAAATTCCAAAATGAAATTTCTACAAAAAAAAGAGATGTTTTAGAAAACACTGGAATTTTAAAAGATACAGACGCATTAAATCAAATAGCAAATTCGGAAATAAGTTCAAGATTTAAAGGTGAACGAGAGAAAACTGAAATTCAATCAAAGGACTCAAATCTTTTCGAAAAAGAACAAAAAAATGATCTTACCAAATCATCGTTAACTCAACAACTAACAATTAATGACAATAAAAAAGGGCTTAAAACTGATTTAGGATTGAATTCAAAGAAAGTTCAAGAACCATTATCAGAAATGAAACCGTCAAGTGTTAAGCCATGCAAACCGAGCAAAGAAGATATTCGACTCGTCATTGAGGCACTAAAAAAACGCTTTCAAAGCCAAGATATCAACATAAATTCTCAAGTTGGAACAGAAATAAATATGAATACTATAACAAGTGAGTTTTCGAAAGTTCGTAACTCTGTCAATAAGAATAATGCAAATATTATTCAAAGTTTTTCATCTAAGCCGAAATCTTTTCAAAATGAATCATACAATCGATTAAATATGACAAGAATATTTGAAAAACTAAAAAACAAAGTTGATGCAAACTTTAAAAATGTATCAAAATCACTGGAAAGCAAAAAAATGAACTACAACAATATTTTTGAAAATATGAAGAAGCAAACAAATGATAATTTTAAAAAAATGTCACATGAATTTGAGAACCAAAAACAAAGTTTATCAAAGAGCAGTTCAAGCACAAAAGAATGGATAGCAAATGAAAATTCAAAATCTACATCATATCAAAGTAAAGCAGATTCAAGTATAACAAATTCAGATGGGAGTTTGAAAATGATAACGAAATTTCATCCCGAAATTGAAATGGCATCGTCGATTAACAAAACAATGAAACTTACTCCGGTTGCTGTTTCTGGATCTAAAGAATCGATTGAGCACATGATGTCAAAGCTTTTAAAAATTTCACAAAGTGGTAAAAACAACAACATTGGACTATTATTGGAACAATTTCCAGAACTGAAAGGCAAAGTAAAATTAATCCAAGAAAGTTCATCGAAAGACAAAAATTCTTCTGGTTTAGATCTAAAAACTGTAGAAAAGAATGAAATTCCATTAATGAGGCAAGTAATGAATAAGGTCAAAGTCAACCCGGAAGTAAAAGTTACCAATGATAAAATTCCATCAAAACTTATAATTCGTGCAACTCTCCCAAATGGTCAAATTGTTAAAGTTGGAGAAAGGAATTTAACCGACTCATCTTTACTAAATTCAAATGAATCATTAACACTTGATAAACTCGGCATAGATTTTCAAAACATTGACATGTCAAAAAGTGTTAAAGAAAGTCTCAAAAATATGAACTTTAAAATTGAGAAGAGTTCTAAAAGTCCTTTAGAAATGGAGATTATCACAAAGAAAATTAAGCCAGCAAAATTTAAGCACAATATGCCTTTAAAAGCTTCTAAAAGATCCGGAAGTGATAATGAAAACACAACAATTAAACCTGAAATAACAACAAACAAATTAGAAACAACAACAACATCAAAAGTTATAACCACAACTTCATTGCAAGAAACTTCCACAAAAAAGATAGATTCCACATCTCCAAAACTGATTTCAAATCTTTTCAAACCAGTTAAAGAATTCAAAAACTTGATTGACAGAAAGAAGAAGGAAGTTCACAAAATGTTTTCACTAAGCGATCAAGATCATAAAAGATCCGTGGAAATTCCAGCTACAAATAAAGAAGACATTGATAAGATTCTGGAAATGGGAGCACCACTGATGGAGTTCAAGTCGGTTTTGGGAAAGACATTAGATGCACAAGGATTTCTCGGAAAGCTGTTAGATGAACATGAATCAACGAAACTTCCAGTCACAACTTCTGCCTCGTTTGAAACAACGCCCCAAAAGGAAGTATCAGCACGCCCTTTTAAAGCGAGTACAACTTTTCCTTCATCAACCGGCACACCACCGAAATCTACCACACAAGTAACATCCACTTCTAATCTCACTCTTCTTCCACTGAAAGTAATCAAAGGGTAATATAAATTTACAGGCACTTCTACATGCTGAAACGATGAACAATAAAAAGGTTGAAAGGAACTTCATTTTCATATTTTTTAATTTCATGTAGAATTTTTATTTAAATTTTAAGAGTTAAAAAATTTATCATTTCCAAACTCATCCATGACGCCCTCCGTGAGGACTTTTTCAAGATCTTGTGCGCCACCTGTACAACATAACATAATTACACAACTTTGATCATAACTACAAATGATCTATCATTCTACCATCTTGAATAGTTCCGGCTCGATCAATTTTCTCATACACAACCATCGAGTCAATTTCTTTTTTTGAAGCTGCATTCGCAATGATGAGCAATAAATAAATAAAAATCACTACTTTAACGTTCATAATCGAGTCTCAAATAAAGTTGTACGCGAAAAATAATATAAATAATATACGGCTCTTACAATTAGTCACTCTTAATTTACGGTACTTTATGCACGCTAATGTATTTAAAATTAAAATTGGGTTGATTGAGCAGTGCACTCAAGTAAGTGGAAATTATCTTAGAACAGGTCTACATTTGCCATTTTTATCAAGTTTCATTCCTTTTTCTGGAATTTTAGGCGCATTAAGTACTCCATGCTCAGGCTTTGTCTAAAAGATATAATTAATTAAAATTTTAACTCAGGTTTTTGGTAGGTGATAAAATTAAATTTTTGAAACTCGTTTATTCACCTTTTTATTAGTTACAATTGTTGATGATCCTTGACTTTGACCAATTTTTGTAGTGCTTTTGTCTGGAACTTTTGACATTTTTGAAAGTTCAATCTGAACGTCTTCGTTTGTTGAGCAAAAATCTGCTAGTGATAACAAATAATTTTAGCCTTCAATACTTAAACAACGAAAATTTCTACACTATCCGTGAAGATAAGATATCTGAGTATAATGACAAATGTTCCGATAAAATTTTTGATTTTTTTCGGAATTTGATGTGCTAAGCACCATGACGTCAAAAAGTATTAAATAGATAACTTCAAAATGCAAAAATATTTCAAAACCCATACGTGTAGGTTGTTGTGTAGGTGTGCTACACTCCAAGACAGTTCCATCGCAGTAATTAAAGTCAAGTCAAGGATTTAACATCCAAAAAAACTTTAAACTTATAAAACTCACAAAACCTTAAAAGTTTTGGTAATTAAATTGACCTAGAATTAAGAAGAATGCAAATATTTTAAGTTTGCGCTATAGTATATATACTATATAGTTTGTTAGCTTAGCTTAAAAAGCTAAAATATTTCGAAAACTCGAAATAAATTCAGCTGATATTAAAGGAACGGACAGACAAACGGAAACACGTGCAAAAAAGTTTTACCATTTTAGATATTTTTGTAAATCTTAAACATGTATTTATAAAAATTTACTTTCAATATTTTGTGACTGAATTGATTTTTTTTATTAAATGATTCAACATACAACTTGAAAAATTCTAAAAACGCTCCACTGATAAGGTTCAAAGTATTCATTGACATTTTCCTTTCGCATCCAAACCTAGTTCAATAGAAAAAATTATTACTTATAAGCCGTTTAAAGTCTTTAACACTCTCGAGCAAACAATATTTTATGCAAGCAATAAAATAAGCGTAATCAATCAAGAACATGTTTAAAAATCATTTTTGAAAAATTGAATTTAAAGTTTGATGTTTGCACGCAGCAAAATTTTGTATTTTTATAATAATCACCACTAAAGAGATTTTGAATAAAAAAATATTCAAAAGGAAACTTTAAATTAAAAAATTCTTTCTTTCATACCTATTGGCAATTGCATGTTTTATACTGAATTGATTATGGGTCAGTCACAGCACAGAATTTCTGGAGAATTTTCTGGAGAAATTCTGGAGAAATTCTGCAGAAATTCTGGAGAAATTCTGGAGAAATTCTCCAGAAATTCTCCAGAAATTTATTTCTCCAGAATTTCTCCAGAATATTTTCTCCAGAAATTCTGGAGAAATAAATTTCTGGAGAATTTCTGGAGAAAATATTCTGGAGAAAGGGAAAATGAGATTGGAAATATTTTCTAAAGATTTTGAATTTTTTTAAAAATTTTATATAAAAAAACCCTCAAACCCTTGAAATTTTATTGAAGTACATATATTATATATCACTGATTGCTCCTTTAATTAGTAACCACCATATCAAATTTAGGTATGTAATTTATATTTTTACTTTTGCGTCGAGTAAAATTCTGCATCCTGAAAATTAATAATATTAAAAATTTATTAAATCAATTTAAGAAAAAATATTATTTTATAATATTTTATTAATATACCTGTCTGTTTAGTACGGAGCAACCTTTCTATGAGCCCATTACTCCAAAAATCAATTTCGGTAAAGTTTCCAATTTGCAATTCATTAATAGCATGATTTAATGGTTGCGAAAGATGTTCCGGGGGGGACGTTCGAACATAAAATATAGCTTCACACGAGTCTAAGCCTCAGAAATGGGAGGAGCATTGGTTAATTTTATGATTATACTCAATTATTTTGTTCGACCCAGCTCACACACCCCTCGGAAACGACATATGCGAAAATTCAATGAACCAAAACTGGTGTTTTTTCTCTCAAATAATTTAATGCATCTTCCTCATCATTCGTTTTTGCAACAGCATTCCATTATCACCATATCTATGATAACAGCACCACGCCATATATTTCGCCCTTGCATTCTCGAGGGCCGCGTATGTGAAATACGACCGCGATACTTGGCCAGGTTCTACAATGCTGCTTAATGCCTGCTCGAAACAGAAACAAGTGCTGGGTACGGAATTCATCGAAGGAAAATCCTCGAATAAAATTAAAAACTGACGTATACGCTTGGGTTGTTTGTCTTTGCATTATGACATATATTATTGGTCGTGGACGACCTTGTAATTCAGCTAGAAGAACCAATAACAGAGCGGGGAGTACTTATCACAAGAAATATCATAACCGCAACTAACCTGCAAAAAAAATATCACATATAAAAATATCATTATTATTACCAGTTTTGATCATAACTCTTCCTCTAAAAGATTTTCTAGATCCAGCAAATTTTGGCATTGTGGCATTTTTAATTGTCTTATCCTCTGCAATGATTTCCACATTCCAATTTAACACACTCAATGGATTTCTTACTTCCAAATAATTTTTGATGGCTCCGTTTCCTACAAACCCAAGATTTTCAACGCGATCCAAATCAGCTTTGGCTCGGTGGTTTTCGTGATTATGAATAATTCCTGGATTCGTGCGATGAAAATTATTTTGAATAATCTTTCCTCTGCAACGACAACCGGCTTCGATGCATCTTAAATATATAGTTGTAAGACGAGGTGACGTTGATGAATAGAGACACTGCTCTGTTTCAAAAAGATTCTTTCTTTCTAATTTGACAGTATTTGCCATGTTGAAAAGAAAACTGAAATGAAAGAAAGAAAATTTATGGTTAAAAAATTGGGAAAAAGAAAAACATTCTTCGTTATTTGTGATAAATTTAACTAATATTCATTTATTTACAAAACCACATCTATTAAATAATAAAAATCAAATAATTTCTTTGCATTATTTTTAAATTAATTTGAAGAAAATTACGAAATTTCCTTTCGAGCTTCTTTAAATTATTTTAAAAAAATTAAAAAAATGAGAATTTTATTAATTTAATAATGGGGTTTTGCAGGATAAAAATAAAGAAAGTAAAATAAAAAGAAAGAATTTTATTTATAATTTTTTTTAAAAAAAAACTTTCTTTTATTTCAGTTTTCTTATCAACATGGCAAACACAAAAGCATCATTCGAATTTACGGTCGATGAAATTCTCGAACGAGTCATCAGTGAGGGAGACCCTCCGACACTCCGTTTTGTCAAAAAGACGGAACGCATTGAAGGCAAAAAGCCATATTTCACTCTACTAGCTCAGCGGGTGTCGGAAACACTTCCTAATCTTCCAAAAATTTCAATTGAAGAAGGGCTCAAACGCGGAACCTCTTCGACTCGCACTTATGCCAAGTGTGAGCATGGATTTAAGAACGTTGTTGCTTACAAAAATGACGACCTTCAGCTCGATCAACTCTTGACGTGGACAATTAAAGTTAATTGTCCCACATGTGCCGGAAAAACTATTCTTGACACTCATCCTACATCTGTAAATACCGTCGCTTCTGCTGCTATTGATGTCGTTGTTCCTGTTGCTACTACCGATGTCGTTGCTAACACTGCAATCACTTACAGTGCACGTAGCGAGGTTTCAGAAGTTTTCGATGATGTTGTCAAGCGCGTTAGCGATGTTTTGAGTCAGGCTCATGCAGTATGTGCATCTAGTGATGAGCCAGCAGCAACTCTTGCAGCCAATAAGGAACGATTCGGTGAAATGTTGATCAGTGCTTGGAATGCTGCCATTCCAATCTATCGCGAGCAACGTTCTCCATCTCCACAGCGATCACCATCTCCACAGCGACCATCATCTCCATCACGTGCTACTAATTCTCCACGCAAAACTCGCAAAAATGCACCGAATGCATTCCAAGTGCTTCAAAATGCTCAAGCTCAAGTTCATGCATCACAATCATCGCAACCAAAGCCACCAATTCCAACTCCGGCTCAAAAACGATTGCAGGAACAAAAAAATGCGATTGCTAATAAGAGAACTCGCAAAAATTAGATAAAGTTTGAAGGTCGTGAATTTAAAAATGACGTTAAAAAATATGTTGGAATAAGCCACATCACAAATAAGTTTAAAAAACAGCATCCAACTAAAACAGTGTCGATATTAATAAAATATTAATAAAATTACAATATTTTATTTTACTATAAATTTGGAAGTTTTTAACGTAAAAGTTTATTAATATTATTTAAATTTTCAGTGATGTCATGAATTTTACTCGACGTCAAAAGTAAAAATATAAATTACATACTCATATCGGTGGATTACTAATTAAAGGAGCAATTCAGTGATATATAATATATGTACGTTCAAGTAAAATTTCAAGGGGTTTGAGGGTGTTTTTTATAAGTAAAATTTTTTAAAAAAAAAATTTGCAGAAATTCTTTAGAAAATATTCTCCAGAAATTCTCCAGAAATTTATTTCTCCAGAATTTCTCCAGAATATTTTCTCCAGAAATTCTCCAGAAATTTATTTCTCCAGAATTTCTCCAGAATATTTTCTCCAGAAATTCTCCAGAAATTTATTTCTCCAGAATTTCTCCAGAATATTTTCTCCAGAAATTCTCCAGAATTTCTCCAGAATTTCTCCAGAAAATTCTCCAGAAATTCTGTGCTGTGACTGACCCACCACCTACTGAATTATGCATGTGTATTATACCTAATATTCTTTTAAAAATATAATAAATTATTGTTAGCAACATTAGAAGAAAAGAACCTAATAAAATTTGTCTACACGTTAAATTTATGCTCAACTATGTTTTTGAAGCTACAATAACCTGTTGCGCTATCATTTACACAGCAAAATGCAAAGTCCTAATATACTCATCATGAAGTAAATTTAAAAAAAATTCTAGAGGAAATGATGGTGCCTGAAATTTTTTATTTACTGACTGCTGCTGTATTTTTCTTTCGCTTTGGATTATTCTCATCAAAATTGGATTTTAAAATGCTCAGATTAGTGCTCAAATGGTCAAATTATAGCTTCGGATCGTAAAAAGTGAGAACGGAGATGAAACTGAGGTCGCAAAACTTGTCTAATTTTCAGGAGTGTCATGTTGGCTTGATAATTTGATGCATCGTGCAATTGAAATGACGAATACTGCAAGGAATTATATAGATATAAAATTGAATTTAAATATTTGAACTTACAGTTGCTTCTGCAGCCCTCAATTTTTCCCATGCAGCGTGATTATTTAACGAAAGTATGTGAGACATGAGAATGATTTCATTTAGAATGTTCATGCATTGTCCAAAATTTTGTATGAGCTTTAATGAAATCTGCAAATTAAGATTAGAAAGAAAAATGAGAAACTAAATATGTTCCCAAAAAACATTCAGTTATTTCAATAATCATTCATGTTCTTTATAATGATCAAAAAGACTTATGCTTACTTTCTTATCAAACAGCAAAGGCATTATAAAGTAGGGAGCCTTTAAAAAAAATTACCAAACATTAGTAAATTTATATTACAGTATTAGAAACTTTAGGGCAAACCTGTGTCGCATGATGTTCAGTGGGTCGTAAATTTCCTTTTGTAGACAACAGTTTCATGAGCTTTAAAAGCTCCATAACAATTGTAAAATTTCGCTTTTTTGTTCTACTTTCTTCGTACAGTAAGCCAAGTGCATCGAGTGCAATAATTCGGACAGGAATTTTTTGATTAGGTCCATTAATCAGCAATTGCACACGCTCGGGAAAAAGCCCACACTTGATTGATCGCAAGAACATGAATAGTGCCGTTGAGCATTCGCGAGCTGTACAACTTCTTTCAAGAAAATCCTGAATGTCCTCACTTCCGTTACGAATTTTTCCCATCAGCACCTTTGTCGTATCATTGTTCATCAAAAAAAACAGATCCACAGAGCGATGTCCTTTAGTTTCAGAATATCATGAAAGAAATTATTGTACATTTTGATTTTTTGAAAATTTTAATTTAATTTACTCAATCGAATGTAATTTATACACTTTAAAATTGCTCGAAATTGCCTCAAATTTATACAGTCTCTAGCTCCAACAGCACACAATGATTTCAATCTGAAATGCATAAAAAGCGAAAACTATATATTTTTTCAAATGCTATCAATATTTTCAATCATATTCTCTTTCGGGCTTATTGATGGCTTGTGAGTATTCAATCAATTTTAGCCAATTCATCGAAAATAAAAACATTTTTGTGCAAAAGCTTTGTGTATTCGAAGAGAACTTAATTTAATTGTGGATAGAAGCAAAATGAACTGTTGCACAAAATCAATTCAAATTAAAAAAAAAGCTTAAATGATGATATATATTATTGTACATTAGAACAATTTTACATCAGGAAAGAGTGACGTTCCCTTCGTCAAAAGTGATATCGCATGTAAAATATTTATATTAATTAACTGTGTTCTAATTTATTTCTAAGTGTGTAAAGTGTCTTAAAAGTTTAATTGTGTGTTTCTTACAAGTTTAGTCATCGAGTTTACATCAATTACCAGGTATGTAAGGGAAAATGAGTTGAAATAAATTAGGAATTTTTTTTTAAGGGGTCGATAAAGATTACCAAAAAGATATAACCCAAAAATAGTTCACCCATTAGATTACCCATTATTTTAAATGCTTTTTGTACGTTGATTCTTTCACTCATTTTCTCTTTTGAAATGTCTGTTGACATGCAGGGTATGGATAATTATATATATATATATTTTTTTTTAATTGTAAATTCTCATAATTATTTTAATTTTTATTTGTTATTGTTATTATTTTAATTTTTGAACCAACTGTTAATCTTAGTGACCAGTTGAGGAAGAAAGTAGCGAGTACTAACGGACGAAATATCTACGACCTGTACATCCATGCAATCGCTAGATTAGATGAAAGGAGATGAAAACCAAATTTATACAATTGTTTGACTTAATACTTTATAAATTTATGTTTTATGTTTGTTTGTTTTGTAATGTGGGTGGGCCAGTTCCTAACAGCTTGTCAGGGCTAGGAAGGTTGTAGTGGCGGTAACTTTTATACAATGCCGCAAACCACCTTTGATTTATTTAATTTTCCAACTGCAATCGTAAGATTCAGTTGAGCTGTGCTTAGTTGGAAACATCAATGAGCGACAACAAGACTGTTACAGCTGCTATTATTTCCGTTATGGGTAACAACGTCCGGATCTATGTTCTCATTGCCGGACGTCCATAACGTTTTATTTATAACTACAAGAGGGGTTGTCGATCGTCATTCACGTCTTTCTCAAATATGATTTCACTCCCGAGGTGGGCGATTCCCGCGGGGACCCTGCTGTTGAGGGAAAAAAGGGGTATTTATATCTATTCTTGAGAGAAATTTAAAGTCTGCATGATTACGTTTTTATCCTTAGCCTAACTTTCAGTTATGGAAAAGGAAATTAAAACGGCCTCCCCTGTAACTCCACCTACCTCTTTCATCTATTATTATTGTACATTAGAACAATTTTACATCAGTTTTAAACTTAGGTTGAAAAAATTATAAAAGTCCTTAAAAACCTTTTCAATTTTTTTCTGTATTTTTTACATTATTTAAAAATTAAAAGTTGACATTTTCCATCCAACTACAATTGAACTTGAAATTTTTCGCAACCATCATCAGAAATTAAGTGAAAACACTTTGTTTAAATTTCAAAGAATGAAATATTTAATTTCATAGTCATATTGTCACACTCTAGAATGAACTCAACGCTGGTGCATAAAACACGAAAAGTTTTAGCGTGCTGCCAGTAATTTAGAGTCAGATTTCAACTGTGCCAGTTAACTGATATGAAAAAGAATATTTTAATGGCAGTATTAAAGTTTTTAATGTGTAGCGTTATGGTTTGGCCATCTGTAACGAGTACACCGACAAATTTTTTAACAACTCTTGAAAATATTCAAACAGATGAAAAATCATTAAATGATGATGTCTCAACTTCAAATGCGCCGGAAACGACTGAAGGTTTCATTGATGAGCGTTTTGATACAAATTTAATTAACGAGGCAACCCTACCGTCACTTCAAAATCAAATTCCAACAACTACTAACATTCCTGCTATAACAACTGAAACCTCAATAGAGCACTCAGGTAAATAGTTGTTAATAAAGTTGAAACTAATTACATATAAGAAAATCACTAACTTCTTGATTGTTTATAATTCTTTAAAATTTCCAGCAAAACGAGTTTATGAAACGTATCAAGAAATTCTACAAAATCAAATCTATCGAACATTTTTTATGCTTCTAACTGAACTTCAAAAACGGCAACTTAGTTCTCAACAGACCGCTCAAGAGTCGCAAATTGTTGAAGCCTCAATGCCTTTTTCTAACACATCTGAATGCAAAAAAAATGAGGGTTTAGGTACGAGCGATGATGATAGTAAAGTTGTTGTTTTCGATATTAATTCAAATAGTTATGTCTTAATCGATAGCAAGCTTTTAAAGCAGCCAAGTAATAATCATGTAAGTAAAATTTAAAAAAAATCTAGATGATATTTGACATTTTTATCAATTTTGTAGGTAAAAAAATCAGACGAGAGAAAACGAAAAAAGAGTAAGAAAAATTATATGATAAAAATGAATTCTGCCGAAGAAAAAAATTCTGAGGTTTTAGAACCATGTGTTAGCTGCTCGATTGATGGCATTGAGAGTATGCTTTATTATTAAAGTGAAAAAAAATTTAAAGCCGTAAATTTCTGTACGGTTGATTTGTTCGTGATACTTAATTTTGTGAAATTCGAAAAATTCGGTTCCAAATATAAAAATTATTTGCTGATTTACCTTTTGAAAACTCTTTGAATCATTTTGTTGATTTTAATTTGTCATCAACTTGAAATTTCCTTGTCGGCATCAATACACACCAAAATGCCAATAGTTTCTAAAGAATTATGAACAATTACACTTTCAATTTAATATCTGTTAAAAATTGATTCATCATTTTTATCAAATGAAAAAATTCTTTGATGGCTAGATTAAAAAAATAACATTACAATATGTCTCAAACTATTTGTTAAGATAAAGGTATTTAATAGTAACTCAGAAATAAAATAAATTTGTGATGAATGTATGTAAAATTTAGAATAATAAAAGTTGGCTTCCTTGAAAAGTTTCACTTACATTGAATTGAATTTCCTGCTAACTCATAATCTTATTACTAAAACATTCATTATCAAGAAAATAAAAAAATACTTTTTAACTTTAAGTCGTACTATGCAGGATAATAAAAACGATATAATGTGTTAAAGAGAAGAAAATGAGAGGCCGAGAAATGAACGAGTGAAAAATTTGGAGAAAAAGAACAAAGTGAGAAGAAGAGATTTCTAATTGTTGCATTCCATATGATTTCAAACAACAGCATCAAATAAAAAAGAGCGAATAGAATGAATACATCGGTAAAGAAGTAAATGACATGAATATGCTCCCAGAGCTCGTTTTGTTGCTCATTGATGCTTTACAAATCCTTAAAATTGTATGTGTTAGGAAAAAACATTCATACAAATAAAGAAATATTTTCTATATTTGTGGATCGTAAAAGCACTTAATTGATGAACATGCGCATTTAAAAGATTCTAATATAATAGAGAATTTTAAGGATGTAAAAAGTAATTATCAAGTATGACATGATATGTGCCACAAGTTGATTTTCCTGAAAATTATTATTATTTAAAATTTAAGCCATTTCAAAATTTGACCTTTATCAAGAAATCAAAGAAAATTTGAACTATTTGAATAAGCCCAAAAAGCAAAAAATTGAATTTGAATAAAATAACATAAAAAGCTCTATATAGGGTTTGAATAAACTTTGAACTTCTTCTAACTTTATTTTTTTTTCATATTTTAGCATCCCTGAAAATGTTCTTCCTTTACCCACACTAGCATAAAACTTCCCCTTTTTGGTGAATATGAAGCATCAAAACACTTCATTTTACTTCACTTTCTCAATGAGTAAAAAACGTTCTCTCTCACATACAAGCTTTCCGTTTCAGTAGCAAGTCACACGTTTTTTGTCTCTCAAACTCGTCTCTACATAAAATAAAAAATCAAATAATTTATTAGCCTTCTTATCTCTGCTAAAAAAGTACTGAAAAATAGAAAATGTGTCAAATATTTGATTGTGTAAAAGTTAAAACTTTCATTGTGCTCTGAAATTTGAAAATTTCCTATATTTTTAATCGAAGAAAAAATAAAGTGAACATTTTGTGTGTTCATTCGTGTGTGTCTATATGAAAGTGAAAATTTTGAAGCTATCCCAGTCAAAGACAACTTCTTATTAACGCTTAAAGAAAACTACAAGGTTTTTAATAAGTAATTTCATCATTCTTGCTTGGATTATATCAAAAAAGTGACTTGTGAAAAATCATTGGAGTGAATGGTAAATAAGGCGAGAAGAATGTGTTGTCAAAGTTTTTTTTTCTCTTCTCCTACTTCCCCTACTTTCCACTTTGCATTTGTAGCAAAGCTTCACACTGTGAGCTTTACGAAAGATGTGTTGAAGAAGATTAATTGTTTTTGAATAAAATTAAAGTCTCCTTACACATAGTTGGCATTCATTACGATGAAGACTACGATGATGATTATGATGATGGTGATGATAAAATGCAAGGATAATAAGCTTTTCTCACCTATTTATATTTTAAAACTTTCTGAATAAAAAATCAAATTTGGCTTTTAAAACTGGCTTAACAAATGAGTTTCTCTCAACTAGAAATGCAAGAAAAAATAATTAAATTCTTAAATGTGATTACGTCTCTTTCTTAAAATAAAAATCAAACTTTCATCGCCATTTTAATCATTTTTGTGTGAACATTTCCAATAAAAAATTAAATTAAATTATTTTGTTGGCTATATTAAGTTTATTCCATGCAATGTTAGGGTTTGAACGGTTGTTAATGGGTGTAATGATTCCAAAGCTGTAATGAAGAACAAAGGAGAGTAAATAATAAAAAAGCTCTCTTAAGTAAATATCATAACCAAAGGATAATCTGAACAAAAACTAATAAAGTGTAATAGTTTGATGACAATTTACATTAAGAACAAAATATCAAAAACTACTCATGATGAGCGTTATTTTATTTGTTGCGGATCAGCATAATGAGAGTTCTAAAAAATATTCCAAAAAATCAAACTATTTTGAAATTTAAAAATTAATTTTTATTTTAAACATTGACTTTGAAATTTATATATACCTATGTTATATATTTGCAAAATATGATTTTGAATTATAATCCTTATTATAAACAAAGAGAGTTGTATGTTGTATGTCCGTAAGGCTCTTATTGGAAAATCAAAAATCCAATTGGAATTTTTTTGGTAGGAGATTTAAACCTTCACTCATTTTTTTTCAAAACATTAAAATTCTCAGGTAAAAATTTGAGGGCGTGGTTTAAAATTTAGTAAAGATTAAAATTTTAAACATCGTGAAAAAAACTATTTTTTGAAAGTTACGAAGTTAATGTTTTAATAAAAAATCGTGAAACTAAAAAAATAATAAGCTGAAAACTGATAAACATATTTATCGATACGAAGGTTCGATCTAAGGGCTCGCGATGTGGTTTTCAAAGAAATTAATAGAATGTGGATATTTCAAAGTTTTCATGTTAAAAAAATTAAATTATAGAGTGACGAATGTAACATACATTTAAATTACGGGCGGCTTGCCGGGCTTAAACCGCCTAGTAACTTATAAAGAGCTCTCTGCACGTGAGCCAATGTTTTATTTCTCAAATTTTTGCGCAACCTAAAACTTTCATAGTCAATCTTTACCTTTTAGCTCTCACTACTCATGAATTTCTTTTTCGATAACAGTCGTTTCTTTTTTATGGTCTTTTATGTTGTGCAAATGCGATTTTTTCACTTGATTACATATAAATACATACCTTGCGCATCTTTCTAAAGGAATTTTTCTAGCACATAGGTCTCTTTGGCTCTCTTTGTTTGTTCGCACAAAATTCGATACGACGTGATAGATAACAATAATATATTTTTTTCCTCTTTGCAATTTCATTTCGTTTCGAGATGCACGATAATATTTGGAAATAAACTATGACATAAAAAGGGAACAAAAGAGAAGAAACTGAGCATGGAAAAGATAAAATATTAAAACCCTCACATGTTTGTTGTCGCGCAATGAATATTTTCGCACTCATTTAGCATTTAGGATGGATAAATATTTTACATGTTTATTAATAAAACAATATAAGCTTTGTATTTTTGACCCAAAGAGAGCGAGATAAATGAGATTTTAAATGATAAGAATCAAAAGGTGAAAATTAATCTAGCTCCGTCACTGAGCTTATCGCAACTATTCATTGAAAAAAATATTAAAGAGTATTTAAATGCTTCGAAGTGTCAAAGGTTCATGCACAGCAAAAATATCCTAAACATGCAGACACATGACAGAAACGGCCTTAAAATAATCTATGAGCGGCATAACAAGGGAAGCAAAAAAAAACAAAGAACAAAAATTGGAAAAACAACAATGAAATGAAATCGTTGATATATCAAATAGTTCTCCTTTTTCATCGACAAATTCTCTTTCGTCTGACACATATATAAAAGCGAGCCAGAGATATTTGTCAATGAAATGGAAAATGAAGTTATTTGCTTTTATGGCTATGTTGTATGTGCAGGTTCAAAGAAACTTTTGAAGGTTTGTGCTTAAAACAGTAATTAAATTTTGATACCTTCGAGAACACAGCCTTTTTTAATCCAAATAGACAACAGATATATTTATATCATAATTGAAAACTTTATAAAGTTTGACTGACTAAAAACAATCTTTGTTTCATGTTTTTTGTGGAAATTTTTCATAGTTTTCCTTTCAATTCTCTTTTTTGTCTGATGTTGTGCATTGCAATAAAAATTATTCGTGTCTGACTTTGTACCATTTTAAGCTCTATTCTTCAACAGTTTTTCGAAATTACGTTTTAACAATATATAAGGAGAGAAATGCCAAAAAGAAAACTTTTTCTTTCAAATTTTCTTGTATAAACCTTCAAGAAAAATTCATAAAATCCATCAAAACTATACTAAACTTTTTTTATTCACTCTGTGAATGAAATTTATCACAAGATACATGAAATTTATTAGTTTTGTCGTGCTAGTCGGACTCTCTTTCCTCTGTTTCAACCCTCTGTTTTTCTTTCTCCTTGTTGCTTTCTCACACAATTTGAATGGACAAATTTGTGGAGCTAGGAAAAAAACATTAGTTTAGATGATATCAAATACCGGAAGAAAAAAAATTGTATGTTTTATTTTAAATTTGAATTTTAATAAATATTAAAGCAAAAATTGTATAGCTTGTATTAGTTAGCAAAGAAAAAAAATTATACGGTGTAAGAAAAAGCGTTATTGAAAAATTTCAAAATTAAAATCTTCACAAAACTTTACTTAAGAACTTATGTTTAAAAAATATGAAACATCAAAAACAGTTGTGGTCAAATTATATGTTACTGCTATGTTAAGGTTTCTAGAACTATGCTGTATTTAATTTATGGAGAAGTGCAGCTGATAACCGAAAAACGAAAATGAAAAAAATGTTTGAAGTTTTCTGCTCATGTATGTATAATGTAATGAAAGTCTAGTGACTAATATATACAGTAAAGTAAAATGTTGTTTTTCATTAAAATAATTTTAATAAACGCAAAACGATTAAATATACAACAAATTTAGAACTACGCGTTATATAAATGAGAAAATTTAATACACGCGTATATGCATTAAAAAATCATAGGAAACTTTTAAAAACGTTTTACATTTTTATATTAATGAAATAATTTAAAAACTCAAAACAACGATTAATAACCAGTAAATGCAAAAATGTAAAGTGGTGTAGGAAGGTGAGACGAGAACAAAAATATATTGAGGATAAATGCAAAAAAATAATCTTGCATGAAATGAAAAAAAAAAAATGGAGAGTGAAAAAATTTAACTTTCGGTTTTTTATTTACCAAGTGAAAGAGTGAATTTTATAAATTATATTTTCAATTTTTAGTCAAAGCTAGAAATAATGCTTTATATTGTATGCCATTCCAGAAAGCATTTCAAGACAGATTCAAAAAAGAGTATATAGTGATATCAAAAATGATATAATTCTGTGGATTATAAAGGAGATAAAAAAATCTTTGAAAACAGGTAAGTCAAATATATTCATCTTGCATAAAATCATTTTTTAAAAATATTCACCGGAAATGACTTTATAAGTATATTTTTAGTTCATACAAAATTCTAACAAAAATTGAATAATTAAATCTTCAAGTTTAAGTTATAAAAGTCACTCATTGTGTATCTGACACACATGAAATGAATACTAACATTATAACTTTATGTAACACTTAATTAAATTTTAAATGAAAACCTAAAAAAGTATTTTATGCTGTTTAAGATTCATTTGAAATATTTTGAAACAAGTTGTTGGCGGTTTGCCATGTCGAGATCTTTTCTATTTCAAGTTTTCCACGATTTCCACTGACTCATCTCCCTAGCTCTTTCCCCTCTCTCTCTCTTTTTCTCTATACTAAAATATTTAAACGAAACATTAAAAAATATATTGACAGTTTGTATTTTCACTCGATCTTTCGATGACTGCTTTTCAGTTTGCTTTATTTCCAATTATATTTCGAAAAACAATATTAAAATAAATGTGCATTTGAAATCAAATTGATATGAAAGGCGGAAGACAAGCAAGAGTGTCATTTAATATCAACATCATTGAAATGTGAATACATATAATTTTTTGTTGCAGTATATGTTTAGTTTTCGGCACAACCTTTTTAGAGATGGAAACATTTTATGATTAGTTATTTTTCTTACTATTCTTTGTCTTTAGCAGTACTTTTCAATTAATTTTTAGTTGAATTTTATGGAAAATTCCTTCTTATATGACTTTTTTACTGAGTTACATTTTTTATTGACACCAATAAAAAAGTAATCATCATCATCATCAGTGACTTTTAAGCTTTATTGTTTATTTAGAAATGATAATCATGTTAGTAGAACAAACAAATATACACAACAAAAGGAGAATGAAGAAGCCATATTGTAGCTAATGATACGAGCTTTTTGTGTTTGAGAGAATATGATTTAGTGATGACATTCGAGTAATATATGACTCATAAATTTATTATTTTTCAATCAAAAAACTATGCTATGAGCTTTCCACCCTTTTAAGATATTTATGGAGATGATGGAAATTGATTTCTCTCTCTCTCTTTCTTTCTCTCTCTCGTTCTTATTGTCGATTTGTTGTTTGCTTAATTCGGAAATGCTCTCGAGGTTATCACCATCTAATATGAACTTTGGTATCTCAAATTCATACAATTTTAATTGTTTACTCACTCTTTTCAAACAAATATACAATTTAGTATTTGAAGAGACAAAGCATGAGTGAGAGGATGAACAATCGACAGACTTGTTGCATAACAACAAGATTTTTAAAGAGAAATAGTTTTTAAAGGCTACGAAAGACACTCAAGTTGAAAAGCAAAGCCTGAAAGAGACAGAAATATATGTATAACTAAAGAGAGAAGGACAAAAGAAAGAGAAAATTGTTACATAAAAGAACTATTTGTCTCTGAACTGTTAAGTAGAAATCCTTATTTCTTTGTATCATCACATCCTTGTGACAACAACCGATGTGTGTGCAAAACGAACATAGAGCGTCTATGGTCTATGTTGCTTAGTGTGTAAACAATTGAGAAAAAGTAAAATTTGAGTTTTCTACTCATCCTTTGTTATGAATTATTTTCCATCAATAAAGTCTTTAAAATGTTTAAATTTTTTTAAACTTTTTTCAATTATTTTAATCGATTTTCAATAATTCGTGAAAGGAAAAGAGAAGGCACGTTTTTTATGCTTGTGATAAATCGACTAATAGTATCAGATAAGAGGATAAAAACTATATCTTTTGAAAGCTACATAAAAAGAGCTTCCGCTCTTTAAAGTCTTAAGAAAAATTTGTCAATGTCTCCAAAGCATCATTGTCAACCACATCCGCTTTCCATGGATGGCATGAAGAAACAATATTATTTTCTGCCTTTAAATCTCCTTTTATCAATTTCGATCTTGAATACATAAAGCAGGATATAATGATGAGTCAAGTAAATAGACCAGTCATTACATATAAGCAATATATGAGCTTACTGTATTGTGAATGAAATTTGATGTTGTATCATTGTTTTCTATGTAGAAAACTACAATGAATTCGACCCAAAAATCAATTTTACTTTTTTTTCGTTTTCAGTGGTTTAGAACTAGAGATTGATTGGACATCAACATACTTTTTATTTTTTTTTACAGTATTTAAAAAATAAAAATATAAATGGTGAAAAAAGTGTTTTGAGAATTTTGTAACGTTTTTAGTATCAAATATTTTTTTAAATTTTTATTTAAATCCTTCTCATCCACATGCTCAATTTATTCACAATGCGTAAAAAAATTCAGCATTAGATGAGAAAGCAAAAAAAATTATACATAGAAATAAAACTTTATGGTTGGTGATATTTTAATTTTTTTTCTCCGTGTCATGATGAAACTTCATATCAAAAACTTTGAATTAAGTTTGGTGTGTTTACTAAATGAATTTGTCATCAGAAAAATATGTTTATCATTTTTATGGCACGTCGTGAAATTGAGTTACCCTGCTCAAAAGACTATGGCAGCGTACTTTATTTAAAGCAAAAGGCGAGAAAAACTTATTGAATGCAACATTATAAATAGTTATAAATAAAGTGATAGAGTAGAAAATCGATAATTTTTCACTTTCATTGTCATCGAAAAAATTTCCATTCTTTTAAAGCAAATTTTATTATTTTGTCATCTTTTTGGTCAAATTATTATTTAACTAACTTTAATGGTAGAAGATAAAAATTCGAGGGGGGTGATCATCTGGTAAGAACCTGAGATCTTGAGAATCCAAAAACTCAAAAGAATCTACAGACGAATAGACACAGGAAAATCAAACATATGAGTTTCTAAAAAAATATCCACTGCAAAACATTTGCAGAAAAAATAAATAAGAAGCGCTTCAGCTTGCCAAAAAACTTGGCACATTCCAAAATTAATTCAATTTTTTTCTGATTCTCTAGCTTCCTGTTGCCTCACACCACCTAATTTATCTTTTCAAGATGAACATGGTGCTAAAAAATTGTGATGCAACAAATAATTTTGTCTCTTTCAACAAATTTGTGATATCGATTGAGCCATTTTGCAAATTAGTTTTATTTTTGTTTTGATGTGTCTGGGGTCTGGGCAAAAGCGTATTTTGATAAAACAAGTCCAATGGCCGTAGACTAACAAATCTATCTATATTGATTTCATCTGTGTGTTGCAAAAATCAGAATGCTTAATTTCCTCGACCTTCTTAGAGTGACACACTCTTACGTATAGAATAAAAAAAATTCAGTGAAAGTTTAAATGTTTTCAATGTCACGAAGTTTTTCAAACTTTTAATTTGTTTTATTCAAACAAAACCGCGAGAAAATTTTCACATGCAATGCACGTCATTAAAACGACGTTGGGGTAAAAACATGTGTTGTTTGTCCAAAAAAGTATAAATGTGTAAATATGTAAAAGATATAAATTTGAAGAGAAAATATAAAAAATCATTCAGTTGTCATTTTGACATCGAGCGCTCATCTAAATATTAGAAAATGTGGAGTTTTAAGATTTTTGTTGTACTTGCTTTAATTTTAACTTGTTTTACATCGGTAAAAAGTCAGCCTTTTATAAAGCCAGTTTCAGATGCCGATTGGGAGGTAGTCTTGCAAGCTATCAACAATCCTAATTCGGTAACTTTGCCTGTTCTTCAGCATTCGATTTTTAGAATTTTGGCTTCATTTGTCCCACCGTTTTCTCCAAGGCCAAGACCGTAAGTTATTTGAAATTAAGTAAAATAAAATTATTTTAATGAAATCATCTTTAGAGCTCCTGCACCAGCACCTGCACCAGCACCTGCTCCAGCTCCAGCTCCTGCACCGTAAGAAATAAAAACATTACTCCTGACATTACTTAATGCTTCATTAGAAGGGAAAAAATAATTTAATTTTTTACTTTAGAGCTCCATCTCCTGCTCCTGTCCCGGCACCGATTCCAATTATTATTCCAACTGTTCCTGCGTAGGTTTCTTTAATAAACTTTTAATTTATTGAACAGTTCAATGTAATCTTTTCATTTTTTAAAGGCCATCTCCAAGACCTCATAGTCCACAAATTTCACCCGAGCTTCTTCTTCAGTTGCTTTCTTCACATCCAAACTTATATCGTGCTGTCCAAACGGATCCCCATGCTCTTGGTGCTATTTCTCGAGTTTCACATCCAGGAACAGGTCTTATTGGAGCTGGTCGAGTACCATCTCGAAGTATTTTTCCAATTTCTGCACCTCCACACATTCATATTAATCATCATCATGGTGATGATTGTGGCTGTAAGAAAAAGGGTCAAAAGTCACTTGCAGATTTTATGGTGAATGTTCCTTGTCCAAAAACTACTGAAAAACCACCCCGAAAAGTTGTTGTTAAGGTTCCTTGTCCGACAACCGAAAAACCGTGCACTTGTCAATGCTGTCCATGCAACCCTTGCAAGAAGAAGAAACCCAAGAAGGAATCTTGCTCGTCTGAGTCAAAGGAATCTATGGAAGTAAAGACTTATATCCCAAAAAAGCACAACGAAGTACGTCATCCATATCAAATTCATAGAGTTCATGTTGACAATGATTCCGAAGAAAAAAAATCAGCTAAACGAGTGTACGTCTCAAAATCATCTGAGGAAACAAAAGCACGACCAGGAAAAAAACATATTCAGTGGCATTCTTATAAAACTCCCGCTCGTTATCAAATTAACAAGCATCCTCATTTGAACTCAGATTCAAATGAGTGATTTAAAATTATTTGATTGTTGATTGTTCACTGTTAAAGATTTGAAGAAAAAGTTTAAATAAAATTTCTATTAACTGCAACAGAAAACTATAATCGATTCTCTTAAATAATAGCTTTTATATACAATATCTATATACAATATACTATATCCCGTTAACCATATTTTTATGTGGCTTAAAAATTGATTTTCCCATTAATATTGAAATAAGATACTACTAGAACTAGATATTGAAATTTATTTTCCAATACAAATTTTTTTAAATTTATTTTATTGTCATTCAATTTTTTTATTATTTTTATCGTTTAATAAAGTTTTTTTTATTTTTTTCTCCATTTTTAGACCTTTGTAAAAAATAATCAGTTAATGATAAAATTACAAAAACGTCCCTAATTTTTACAAATGAACTAGATTATTGATGAATATGAAAACGCCATAGGAAACGTTAAGGAAAGATATTATGTTTTAATGCGGCAATCGGCATTAATTTGTTTTACATCCACTCAAAGTACATCCATGTTTGATGTGCATTACAATAAAGCATGACATATATTTATTTACTTCTGTTTATTCATAGAATGATAGAGCAAAGAAATTAACCATGACAATTTGAAATTAGGTTCAATAATTTATTAAACTATTCGTGTTAAGAACGATTTTCTAAGATAAAATTCACAAAAAATTTATTAATGGCTTTAGTCATAAAATTTAAATTAATCTAGGATGGAAAAATCTGATTTTTGATCATCACTAAAACTTGGATCAAAATTTTTGGAATTTTATTGCTTTTGGTAAAAAATTTGCATATATTTAACACTCAATAAATTATGCCTATCATTAAATTATTTTATTTGTCCTTTAGTGTTCTCACCCGAACCAAACAAGTAAAAGTTGAAACGTAAGCAAAAACTATTTCAGAAGAACATGAAAAAGCTTAAAATTATAAACTGTCGTTTCTCTCGACCTATGGGTATTTTCTTAAGTCTGAAAACATTATCTGAAAATGCAAATTTAAAAACTTCAACGCATAGATTTGCACTTGAATATATTCAATTTAAATGTTTTGCATTTCATCAAGCTCTGTGGAGTCCACATGCAACGAGAGTTATTCTGGAATTTTTGAATATTCATGAATAAGCACATGAAGGTCGGCCAAAATAAAATGTGCGCGTTATCGAGTGTGCTTTTAGACATAAATATTATTGTAAATTATTTTGACTTCAAAAAAATTGAGAATGTGATCGAGAATGAAAACAAATTTAAGATTGAAATGAATATAAATCGTGAATTAAGTGCTGAAGTTATCAGTTTCATTTTAGCAATCATGTCTAAGTCAGCACTTTTCATTTTAATTTCGGTGTTCATCGTTTCATGTGTCAATGGTCAGGCTGGTTGGCTCCAAGTTGCACAAGGTGTTTCAAACGATGTCGTTAATTTACTCGCAAATTTTCCACTTCCAATTCCACTATTGGATAATTTTGCGACACCTCCTTCAGCACCAATTGCTCCAAGACCACCCACCGCTCCACCAACGCCTCGTATTACATTAATCAATGGACATCCTTGCTTAGTATTTGATTCAGTATCTTCTCGACCAACGGTTCCAGCACCTACTCCTAGTTTGCCAAATATTAGAGATCCATGGGATGCTGTTGAACCTTTGATGGCACTTTATCGTCTTCTCAACAGACAGAACACAGAAATTACAGCACCTTTGCGCAATCTCCCAAGTCAAATCATTGCTCTTCCGAATCATTTCGATAGACCATCACCAAGCCCATCTCCTTCGCATCATGGTCAATGTCATTCTGAATGTGGTTGCGGATGCAAGGGACCAGCTTGCAAACCCGAACGTGTTCGCATTGTTGTCGTTGATGATTGCAATGATAAAAAGAAGAAAAGTTCTGAAAGCTGTTCATCTGAGAGCAATTCTGATGAAGTTGATATCGTTGTCCCACGCACAGGAAAAAGAACAGTTCACTACAGTGTTAAAGGAAAAAAATGAATTTATTTGGATTCATTATAATATTTCTTTGTGAATGAAATGTAAGATTTTCATAATTATCAAATTTGTTAACTTTTTTGTGGTTTAATTTACGAATAATAAATCGAATAAAAAAATAAAAACCAATCGTCAGTATACAATTTTTTGTTCATTCTATTTCATAGCAATTGTACTATTGTATGTAGATGGATTGCATCGATTAAAAATATTTTTCAAAACCACCACGCAAGTGTTGCCACGCAATCAACTAAATTAAATTTCAATTTGTCAAAGTTTAGAAATTTGTTTTGAAACTAACTATTTGATTCTTCGATAATGATGAATATAATTTTGGGAAATTACATGAATTCTCACTCGATTACAATGCCCATTTCTGATTAAAAAATATAGACAGAAAAAGTTCTGTTTTCACTTTCTTAGAGTATTAAAACAAAAAGGTGGTGCATAGGTTTAAGGCTATTTTGAAAATTTGTGTAGCTGGCAAGTTCTAATCTGATACAATTAAAAACTGAATTTCAATTTTGGCACATTTACAAATACTTAGTTTTTTAGTTTTGTGCAAAAAATAATTTTTTGTTTCAAAGTTTGAAATTCAAACCCTCTATTTCATAGGGTTTTTTTTAAATTAACGTCCAGCTTAAAGTAAGAATGATCAGTTTCGGTAGCCAAATAATCCTCTTTCATAAAACAAAATTCCAAAAAACTTCAACAAAATTATAAAAATATATTTTAGATTTTTTCCAAAAGTTTTGTCGTTTCTGGATGAGCTTTCAAAATGCTTGAATAAAATTTAGTATTAATACTAATAGTTGAATTTGAATAAAAAAAATTATAATTTTATTTGATCAATGAACTACAATCAGTAATTAAATTTTAAAGATGTTTCATTACAAAATTTACAAATTTTTGTTTTAGTAAAATTTTTACTCACATACCAAAAAGTACTCGAATTCATGTACAAGTAAGTTCACACGTCTGTATGTGTTGTTTTTCCCGCCTAGCCGTACACACGAATGACAAAAGAAATTTTCATATTCATTTATGACACGAAAGGGGGAGAAAAACATGTTACATCGTTCGGTTTAGATTTATTCACGAATGTGTTATGGTTTGGAAACGCTAGAATTTGTTTTGATGTGTGATTAAGACACGGCAAAAAGTTCAACAATAATCAGTCGTTTCATATAAAATGAGCTGAACCAGTGTCTTAGAGAGTTATTTTTAGTGAACAATTGAAGTGAGAAAAATGATGAAATTTTTCTGGTTAGTTTTAATTTTTGGTATCACAGTCAAGGACACAAAATCTGCGACAATACGGGATTTGGTTAACGGATATGATCCAGACAGCCAAAGATTTGAAAGAGTTTTAGAAGTCTTTCAGGCTTTATTGAAACGATTTTTTATCATGTATCGATCTTCGTTAATGGCAAATAGCTATTATTCGGATTATAATGGCCTTGAAGAAAATTCTGTTCAATTTAACAGAGAAAATGTTGAAGCTTTCACCTTTGGTCCTCCCAACGATCCTTCATATTCATCGCCGAAATCGAAAAGTATCGCAGATGATTTAGTAAGAGCAACCGAACTCGCTGATGAACCAATAGATGAAGATACAAAACCTGAGTTATCAACATCTACATCGACAACGACGACAAATTCACCGCCTGAGCAAGAAACTTCTGCACAAGAAGATGATTTTAGTTTGGAAGAAACAACAATAAAAACGATTTAATAAAATCAATTGTTTTATTTGTTTAAGAAATTTAATTAATGCGTTTAAATCTTCCAATCAATTGCAATTGAACTATTAAAATCCATTCAAAATTTATTAGTTCAATAAATTCATAAAATCATCTAGAGTTGCATGCTTGTAAGAAATGAAGAGATAATTTTTTTACAAACCAAAAAATAAATGAAGAGAGCGAGGGATTTCAAGGTTTAGTTTACATATTAACTAAACCTAAGATATTTATAGTATACACAGCTCTTAAATACTCACAAGTTGTTCTTGGCTTTGTTTTTATTAAGCAAAAAAAATTGTGATTAAATTTTTTAATGCTATTAATTCTGATGTAGATGGAAAGCGTAAAAATTTTAATATTTATTTTATTCATTTTTATTCCTCTCACCAATTAAAACCTAAATAAAAAACCCCAACAGTTTTTATTATTGCTCGATCTTTTATTTAGTGCCAATTAAAAATTAACACACGTTTATATAACACTTTTCTTTTAAGTTAAATGTTTTAACGTTATTCATAGATTTTTCTTACAATTTTATTGATGAACGTACAAATTTTCAAAGTCCACATAGATTTTTTTAAGCCAAAAGGAAAATCACTTCAACTGCTCATGTCTTTACACGAAAAAAATGAGAATATATTGAAAATGAAAGTGTGTTGAATTGCTCGGATTTCAAATTTTTTCGCAACGGTCGATTCATGCTCAGTTTAAAAGCACACTTACTATTCCCTTCCTTTATTCACCACCACGAAGTAAATGTTTGACATGCAGCTCAGTATTGAATTGACCACCGTTGAGTTTACATATCCTTTGATTTTTTTTTATAAAAAAACTTTCTTGTTTGGCATTTACTGTCATTGATTTAATTTAATTTGCGTTTGATCCAAGATTGCTTACGATTAAAAAAGTTAAGAAAAAATGTCAAAATTGCAATTGATCTAAATTAATGTGAAATGCAAATAGGCTGTGATAAATTTTTGTGCAACCTTAATGAAAAAAATGTGTCGGAAAAAAATTGAATTTTAAAAATAGCAAGAATTTTTGCTGGTTTTACACTGGAATGGACGTCAGCAAAGTCGGTAGAGGAGAGTGAAAAAGGAAAAATTATTTTATCGGTACGACCACCACTTTTTCTCACGACCAAAAAGAGCTGATAAGCTAAAATTTTTCCAAAGAAATGTGAAATAATAGTATCGCGATAATGTGTGTGCTGTGCAAAATGAATTGTTTAAAAAAATATGAAGCTTGGTTTCAAGAAAAATAAAAGTCGATATTAAAACACATCATGTGATTTTGCATCCCTTGGACAAAACAATTTCATTCCTAACATTGATTCGATACGAACGTGTGTGTGAATCGAGCGACCACGAAAATAGTAAAAGCAAAAATTAATGATTTTCACTATTTTTCTCATAAGTTCTTTTATTAATAATTTATGTGTAACAATACTATGCTCCAAATAAGGTTTTTTAAAAAAGGGCTTCATTGTGAATGCTGGATGAGTTGATTTGACTCTTCAAGAGTATGAATGAATTTTAAAACTATTCTAATTTAATATTTTTAAGAAGATTAATTTATGCTCCACAAAAGCAGGTGTGTCAATTTGGTAAAAAACCAAAAATAATTAGGGGTAATACGGATTTCAGTTTTACGATTGAATTTGATCAGACACTTGTTTGAGCAATATTCAAGAACGGACGAAAAAATATTTTTTAATATTTAATAAGCTAAAAACAACACATTGAATTGCATTTAAAGTTGCTCTCTTAAACTTGTAAAATATTTCCAAAAGCTTAATTAAACCATAAATACTTAAGTATGGAATGGTACTATATTAGTAAAGTACATAAAGTCTTCTGATTTGCAGCGTGTAATAGGTTCTACATCAGATCATAAAGTGAAAAGTTCATCATTATCAAGTTGAAAATAAATTGACTCGACAAACTCATCCTCTTCTTTTATAGCCTTTACCTTGCTCATGTTTGTCGTTGCCGAGTACAAAAAAGCTCAGAAAAAGATTACAGCCATAAGAAGTAATGTAGAACATTATATTCACCTTCTAATAGCTCAACAGCAATATGCATCATAAGGGCGAGCTTTTATGATCTTTAAAGGCGGGATTGAAACTTTTCTTCACACTCTCACATCTCATTTTACTTGAAATTTATTATAATACAATAATGTGATTGCATTAAATATAGATTAGATTTACATTGAATTTTTCGCTATCAATGTTTGTGTCTCAATAGCAATTTCTTCGTATATGAAGTAGATAAAAAAGAAAAATACGCTGATGTTGCCTTTTTATTGGTAATTTTATCACTTTGCTATGTATACATTTAATGATAAGGAACCAGTTTAGATCATATTTGAAAATCTACAGTTAAAATGTTTTTTAATTGAATTTGATCATTGCATTGCATTGCAAGCTTTGTAGTGTCAAGAGGAAAGGTAATGGGAATTTATTCTCATTTTCCCTATCTGCAATAAATATACGTTTTTATCGTTCATCGAAAGCTATCGTTATGTGCGAGTGATATTGACCTCGCCGAACATTAATTGAACTGTCAGAACTGATTTAAAGAAAAGACAGGCTGATGATTCCAGAATAACATATTCTAACTCTGAAGTTCAGTGTAACAAATAAAAGAAAATTTTTACATTTCCAACACGTCCCGGGAAGGGTGTTTTCATCATTCATGATTTAGGACACGAAATAATGTTGTTTTGAAATCAAATTTGCTATGTGATGGAATATTTATGAATCAGGAAAAACTGAAAGAGAGAGAGAGAGAGAGAGAGAGAGTGTGTCTATGTTAATAAACACAATCATTAGATCATTCACAGGAACACAATCATTGCAAAGCTTTTAAAGACACTTTCTTTTTATAATTTGGCAATCTTTGATCTTAGTTTCAACAAGAAATTTCATTTCTAAAATTTCGATATTTTTCATACTCATAGAATGGTTTTTTAGACTCTATTTTTAAAAAATATCCGCATTTTTAATTTTTGTCGAACAATACTGATAGTAATCTAATTTTTTTTATAAATTGTTTATGCATAAGCTTGTATACGTTGTTTACAATTTAAAGATATTTTATTGTTTCAATTATATTGAAAGTTAGTTAAAAATATTAAAAAGTAAAAAAAAAATATTAATTACTTGCAAAATTACTTTAAAGTCATTTCCGTAGCGATTGTTCAATGTCATAACTTTCATTCTTTATTTATTTTCACATGTTTTAATGCAATTTTTTGTTTTCCAGCTTAGGAGTATCTCGATTTGAATAAAACTGAAATGAAACGCACATATACATCAAGTTTACAAGAGTTTCTTTAAGAAAGAAAATGAAACCATAAAACCTGATCTTTCCCTTCAACAACTTTCCCTCCAACTCATCCCGTAAAAAAGTTTTAAGAAAGCTCGTCTTTAAAACTTTTTAAATCTCAAAGAGAATCTTAAAGATCTTTATTTTTCTTCTCTGCATGTGTGTAAGAAAATCATGCAGTAATGTATACGTAAATATATTTAACGACTGAACAGCCAAAAGCATCGAATGGTGTTACAGCATTTAGGCTACTAGTCTTTAATTTTTATGGCTTTATTGATAAAGAAGTTTATTGAAAACTTGAGAGTTTAAAGTTAAATATTAAAAATACCCAAAGTGTCTTAACAAAAACCATCACATTTTTTGTTTTTGTTTGTATGATGCACTTAAGATATGAAAGAATTAGTAAGTAAATGTCAGACATTAATATCAAATAAAAATTATAAACATATATATATTATATATTTGTTATAAGAAACCCGCTTGTCGATGTGAGGAAAAGTAGTTTTGATAAAAAAAAAAGTTATCAATGTCATTGTAAGTTTTTGATACCAAAGAGATAATTGTTAAGGTAGTAAAGAAAGTAAAAGATCAAATTGAAAGTCTTTTCTAAAATTTAACTTTGACTTTAACAAAAAAATATTAAGGTTGAAAGGAATTGATATTTTCTGTAAACAAAGAATTATATTTTTAAAAATGAATTTTTGATTCAAATTTAATGTTTTGATTAAAATACTAATTTATACTTGAAAAGTTTTGGCCTAAATAAATAGGTCCCCTTGAGTTTCAAATCAAACAAAATAATTTGCTATCAGAATTAAAATAACTTGAGCAATACATTGAAACAAAGAAATTATCAAAAACGTTAAGAAGAAAATAATAAAAAATTAAGACAATACCCACATAGAAAACTCATAAATTGAAGTAGGGAATTAATTAAAAAAGAAATATTCATAGGACGAGAGCAAGAGACAAAGCGGAAATGAGAAGGAAAAACTTTTTTTTAATTCCCTTTTATTTTAAGAATTTTTTGTAAGCGAGTTGTATGCAACTGGTTGACACATAAATATTGAAAGAGCTCCCTCGCAAATATTAGGTCATAAAAGAGAGAAAGCAACTTGCCTCAAGAGAACGAGAAGATAATAAATAATACTCTAGCCACATTGACATTGAGCGAAAGTGAGTGAGTTGCGTGTCACTCAGTTTATTTTCCTTGTAAATTTTCTACTTTGCGTGTGCGCTAATTTTTCCGCCATACAGAACAAAAAATAATCGATTTTCTTCTGTGAGAGGTAATCAGTTTTTGATTAAAAAATCAAATGTGTCACATCACTAGCGATTAGTTACTGTCTCTTACTCTCATGTGGGTGTTTAATAAATTCTTTCAATTATAAATTTTTTTGTAGAACTTAAAAGCATTATTGCATGATAAACATTCTTTTGATACAAAGACACAAACCAAACGAGAGTAATATTCCAAAAGGAATCGAATTTAAACATTTAAAGAAACCCTTTCCTGATTTACCCTTCAACCAATTGTTCATGCACACAAAATATTTTTTGGACTAAAGCGAGTGAATATGAAAGACACGCCTCGAAAAGACACCACTAGCAACTAAGGCAAAAGTTGCCCACATACCAAGAAAGAAAAGAAGGATTCGTGTGTCAATCGGTTAATTTCCAAAAAAATGTATGCAGCAGCTGGAGGAACAGCATGTCGAGCAGCACGCAAGCGACAGCAGCAGCAAGCTGTGAAAGAAAAGTCGGAAAAGGCTAAAGCATTAAAGGATAAGCTAGCACATTCGAAGGTGGACTTGACAATGCCACCAAAGAGCAAGCCATTTCATCAGCTTCCACCGAACTATCTCCGTACCCCTTATACGGGAATGAGAAAGTTGAGTGCTGGTTATACGGGTCACAGCAGCAAACTTTTATTACCAATCAATGAGCAATTTGCTCAACATCATTCGCCCTCTCACCAACAATTGAGTCATCATCATCATGAGAAACAACCACGCACATTTCATTCTGGACATCACCGAGGAGAGTTGAGACTGGATGTTGAACATCATAAGCTTCATAAGACACTTACAAGATCAGCGACCGCATCGTTTCCACTCGTATCGCAAACATGTACAACACCACCAACTAAAAATTTATGTCCATTCCATCATCCGCAACAATTTAAGGAGAGTCAATCGAATTTGTTATCAGTAGTGAATGATGGGATCATTATTACACCCGCCACTCCACTAGTTTCACCCTCGCCAAGTGGCGGACAGCAACAGTGTGATCAAAAAAATTCATCAGTTCAAGATTTACGACTGCCAAAAGTTTCCAATGAAATACCAGAGTTTCCTCCGCTTGAGAGAACATGTTCGGTGTATCGAAATCGAAAATTAGAAGCGGAGACCACTAAAGTTGACGAACAGCAAGAAAAAACGCAATTTCATATCAGCGCAATGCCCAATGGCCATCAAACTCAATTCGGTGAAGAGTTTTGTGATTCCGAAAATCGAGTTTGCGTCTGTACTTGCGATCGCTTTGAGGTAATTAAAAAATTTTGCTTTAGATAAAAAGTAAATTTTTGTAAATACTAAATGTAACTTTTAAAAAATATCAATGTGATAAAGATTTTTGTGTCTCCTATAACCGTATGCACTTGGGTTTGTATGTAATTATATTTTAATTTTTCATTTGCATGTCATGACTGTACACTATCTCTCTCACAACATTCATCCACTCATTTCCATTGGTGATTTTGTTTACTCATGAAAATGACATTGGATATGAAATTATACGAACTGTACCTTATGACTGAGTGTGCATGGGAGCAGTGAAAATGTAATTAATCTCGGGAAAAAGTTTAAAAAAACCAGTGCTGAAAAGCGAATTTTCTTCGCAATAATGTTGGTCAAAATTCAACCTGTTGGTCATTTCAACTATCACAAAAAAGTGTTGAGTGTGCAAAAACTTAATTTCCATAAATTAAAGTCGTTTTTTTGAATGAAAATGCTCGAGCTAAAAATTGATTTTTATACTGGGAGAGCTTTTAGTTTATGGATATATGATGGTGTGACGTTAATTACAATTGAGTATAATATGGTTGCCTGCAACTTGTTGTTTGAAAGCAGGGAATGCGGGACAGGAAGTTGCTAGCTTTTGCTAAAGGAATTAGATTATTTTCAACTGCATTTTAAACCGCCTTAAAGTTAAATGCAATCACATAAATCACTGCTCGCTTTAGAAGTTTTTATGTCTCTGCAGACTTGAAGATAATAAATATTGGACTGTGAAAAATAAATTAGTAAAAAGTAACGAATATAATAAAAATTTAGCTTGTAATTCGTTGTTAAGATTCTCTTTTTTGCTGAGTCATCGTGTCATTGGTCAAGTGGATCAGTGGCATGGGTGTGTTTCACTGTGGAAACGGTGTGAAATGAAACATGCCTACTCTCGAGTCCTGTGTTCAAATCAGGTAAAGGTCGCATGATGACCTTTTTCGCTCGAAAGTTTATTTCTCAGCATCTACTCACTGATTATAGATAATAAATATTGGACTGTGAAAAATAAATTAGTAAAAAGTAACGAATATAATAAAAATTTAGCTTGTAATTCGTTGTTAAGATTCTCTTTTGATTTTGTTCCCACACACAAACCTGTTGACCGAGAGCTGTAAAAATCTCATTAGACTAATTAAGAAAAAAGTCACAACAAGATCTGATGGATGCAAGGGAAAAAACCAAATTCGTTAACAGAAAATTATTTTACTTTTTTTTGTGTTTATTTAAACACTTGAATATTTGTTGCAGTTAAAAACGGATTAAAATTTTTAAAGTTCGCATCATCATTTAATTAATATCATTACTCTAAACATAATCTTGCTCTTAAATTCACTATCGCGAGTCTCGAATTGATTTAGAAATGAAATGCATGAAACCATAAAACTACGATAAAAATGCACTGTGATTAAATTTGAACCGTGAAAAGTATAAAAGATGAAGAAAAACAAGTCCACCAAACTGTGATGTAAAGTGTTTTAAAGAAAATAGAAATTATTTCTCATTGGAAACAAAAAAGGAAAAAATTAAAAAATGCAGGCGGCATTGATGTTAAGAAGCAAACAGCGAGTTGCTCGCAGAAAGCTCCAGCGACAACGACTTGGCATTCGAGGAGAGATACCTTGTAATATGGCCCCACCAACCCTTTCGTTACCACCATTTCCACGTTACCCACCGACCAAAGAGGACTTTGCCGTACGTCGTTCAAATTCCTTCATTGTAATTATTGACTTTCTAACTTCTTTTCCTTTACTAACTATTCTTATCTTCAAAAAGCACATCTAATATATGCAAATCTCTCTCTTTGTCTGATTTCTTTCTTACTTTCTCTTTGTATCAACTTTCGTTATCGTAATTACACCTCCTCCTTGTACTGTGAAATGGAGATTTTTTAAAAATCATTCTTCAGATTGTGCAATTAAAAAACTCATCATTTAACACAATTTTTAGTAAAATTACACAAAAATTTGATTAAAATAAATATTGAATTTATTTAAATTATTTTCAAATTTTTGTGTTAATGTTTTCAGTATAAAAGAAACCTAATATTTATATTTTTGCAATATATTATCGACAAAGCGAGTAAAAATTTCATTTTAGTAATCAATAAAATCACATCATTACCTCTGTAATTTAAATGTTTTCAATTCTTTTAATGATCTGAAATTTTCATTTAAAAATTCCATACCCTTAGATTTTACTTTGTATTTTTTTATACTAAAAACATTTCAATTTACTTTGAGAGTATGGGAAATTTTTGCAATTCTATCAAAATTCATAACAAAAAAAAAATTGTTATTAATAAAAATTTATTTTGCATGTCTAAAAGTTCTTACGGGGCTTTCTTTTTCCGTTTTATTTCGAGGTAGATATTGATTTTTGATTCCATCGTGAAGGATTTTGGCAAAATAAACTTTCGCTTTTTTGAAGTTTATAAAGTTCATTCTTAGAAGGTTTTTTATACACACTTTATGTGAATTCAACCACTTCAGAATGTACTGTTTACTAATGAGCTGATGTTTAATGATGATAACACGACATAATCGATTTACAAGATTTGATAGCAGTGAACTTTATGAGATGTTGAATATCAAAAATTTGTGGAGGACGTGAAGGAATTTTTATGATGCATACATAATTTAATTTCTAATGAGACCATAGATATTTTTTCCACGTGTAAAAAACACGTATGAACTCCTTAAGTTTCTTAAATATAAAATATTTTGACGCAAAAGATATTTTTAATAACAATTTTCCTAGTTTTCTTCTTATTTTTAACTGAAAAATTCTATAAGTTCCATGTATGGTATTGGTATTTAACGATGTGATAGCTCTCAGGTATCTTTCGACCCTGGTCAGACGCAAACCAGCGCAGCTTCCGTCCTTCCCGTATTTCTCGCGTCGGATACGCTACGACTCAAGAATTGCCACTAGATGAATAAGGAAGATAGCCCTATCCACCCGGCGATCGAATTACCCCACATCGTGTTCTATATGGAGTAAGCAGGGAGCAGTGCCAACCGGAAAAACGAAAGGCTACTTTTAAAGTCCTGCTGTAAAAATAAAAATAAAAATAAATAAATAAATAAATTTCTCCATGATACCGATGAAGAAAATAATTGGAGAGAGTTACTCTCCGAAGTGAGAATGAGCGAGAAGATAAAAAAAAAACGGAAAGTGAAATTTTAAAAATTTTATTTCACAATAAAAAAATGTTTCAAAACCCACACGTGGGTGTTGCCGTGTAACCCACTTGGAACAGATCAGTATTGGCTTCCCCTTTGGCTTCCCCTTCTGGCCTCCCCTTTTGGCTTCCCAAAAATGGCTTCCCAAAATGGCTTCCCAAAAATGGCTTCCCAAAATGGCTTCCCAAAATGGCTTCCCAAAATGGCTTCCCAAAAATGGCTTCTCAAAAATGGCTTCGCAAAATGGCTTCCCAAAATTGCTTCCCAAATTGGCTTCCCAAATTGGCTTCCCAAAATGGCTTCCCACTGTGTTTCATTTTCCATTTGTGTTTTATTTTCCATTGTGTTTCATTTTCCATTGTGTTTCATTTTCCACTGTGTTCCATTTTCCATTGTGTTTCATTTTCCACTATGTTCCATTATCCATTGTGTTCCATTTTCCATTGTGTTTCATTTTCCATTGTGTTTCATTTTCTACTGTGTTCCATTTTCCCCTGTGTTCCATTTTCCATTGTGTTCCATTTTCCATTGTGTTTCATTTTCTATTGTGTTCCATTTTCCATTGTGTTCCATTTTCCATTGCGTTCCGTTTTCCATTGCGTTCCATTTTCAGATCCATGCCAATCGATTCCTGGTCAAATTCCGTTTTCAATGAGGTACATGAAGCCATACTTTTAAAAAATGGACATTAGAGGCATTCCTTGGACACTCCTGGCCGGCCGTGACGGTCATTCTTCAAAATCATCAATGCTAATCAATTCCTGATGCAATTACGAGTTCAATGAGGTACATGAAGCCATACTTTTAAAAAATGGACATTAGTGGCATTCCTTGGACACTCCTGGCCGGCCGTGACAGTCATTCTTCAAAAATCATCAATGCTAATCAATTCCTGATGCAATTACGAGTTCAACGAGGTACATGAAGCCATACTTTTAAAAAATGGACATTAGGGGCACTACTGGCCGGCCGTGATGGACATTGGTGGCACTCTTGGATGGCCATGATAGACATTCCTCAAATATCATCAATGCCTTTCGATTCCTGATACAAATACGAGTTCAACGACATACATGAAGCCATATAACAGGAAATTTGTATGAAAAATGGCATTTAGGGCTGTCCATGGCACGACCTGTGGTCATGACCCTCATAATTCCTAAAATGGCCGAATCTAAATTCATAGACCTACCATTTGGCGAAAACTAGAAGTCTCTAGCTATCTCAGGAGCCGAGATCTCGAAGGAACAGACAGACAGACAGACAGACAGACGGACGGACGGACGGAAATAGGCGCATATAAGTGTTACACCACTTCGTGGGTTACACTAAAAATACACTCATTCTCACTTCCTTACACGATTAATCGATGAAACAATAACAATTTACTTTCTCGTTATTTCTCAAAAACAATTTCGAGCTTTTTTCATATAGTTAAGAACTATTTCAAGGGGTGGAAAGTTTGATCAATTTTCGAAGCCTTTATTAAAATTTAAAGCAAAAATTCTATAAGTTCCATGTATGTGAAAGTAAATAATGAAAATAAAAACATTTTTACGACATCACGTCTAAACCTCCAAGCATGCATTGATGAATGGGTAATTAGAATTGCATAAAATATGCTTTTAAAAAAATTGGCTTATCAAAATATGTATAATAAATGTGTATAGAAAATGAAACTTTCAGTTAATTGTTAAATCAAAAGTTTGTTTGGACTGTTTTACATCAATCGATTTTTTTACCTTGTGCCACAAAAACAATATTGATTTACGACCAATTGTTTATTGCACAATTTGGCATTTGTCGATTATTATACACGAAACCGAGAGGATTCGAAAATAACTATAAAAAATTATCCACTTCGTAATATTTTTTCACCCTCTCTCTCACACCAGGTCAATGTCGTTAGTCGAAACTCGAAAAATTCTATTATAGCAATAATTTTCATTTGCATAGAAGCAATGTGAGAAAAAAGTCATGGAAGTTAAGCTTTCGGTATCTTCTTCTAGACGCATCTCATTTGCGACCAGTGACTTAGCATATGACGATGATTCGGAAATTGAGGAACTTGAAAACCGCCGCGATAATCCAAATCGTTATCCGAATAGAAATCGAGTGTTTAGTTACTCATATTACGATTACAGTGACGATGAGGATGAAAATAAAGAAGAAAATGAGGATTATGTAAATATCCATAGTAATAAATTATTCAAAATTTATCGACAAAAATATTTTATTTCAAACTTATGGCTTTAATAGTGCATTAAGTGATAAAAATTTTGCAATTTATTTTGCCACAGTGAACGAGTGAGAAAAAAAAACAAACAAGATGAATAAAAAATAGAACATGATAAAAATATGTCAACGATAAAGAAAAATTGAGCCATTTCTCTTTACTTTGGTTTTCGTTTTGCAAACAATCGAACACTATTTTTGAAAATATTTTAAAATTGTTTCCAAATTTCAAACATTTTATCATTTAATAATGTAAATTTTTACTATTCGATGAAAATCTTCATAGGCATAACATATATTTAAAAGCATAAAAGTTTTTGAAAAAAAAAATAAATTGTTCTGAAAAACTCGAAATTTTATGATGTGAAGATATTGTCTATTTTCTGACTCAAAATTGAGACGTCATACATAAATGAGAAGTTCAAGAGTATGCTTGCGACACTATTTGTCATTTGAAATCAATTTTATTGATTTTCAAATAAACTTGGAGTGAGATATTTGATATTCAGATTTTTTTTGTTCAAAAAGAAAGAAAATATATTTTGCGAGGTTTAAAAAAAATCCTAATCTAAATGTTGAAAATTATGGTAAAAAAATTAATTGTAAAATTAAATATTAAACACTTAATTAATGTCTAACTCCAAAGTTTTTGCACGCTCTTCCACTTTTTGTTATTAAACTTTACATTTGTGCTTTTGCCTTTTGAATTCATTTTCATTAACATCGCCACTTAAAGAGCCGAAAAAGGCGCTCAAACGGATAGTGCTCAATCATTTCCTTCCCTTTTTCATTAGCTATAATAACTATACAACTCATGGTGCGAGTCAGCACTAGAGCAAAAAAGTTTGGTCAAGTTTATGTAAAGAATGACGTGACTATTGACGTTGAGAAGCTAAAAGATTTTTTTTCGTTGGAAAAAATACAAATCGATAAACAGCGAGTCATTTATCGTTTATTATTGCTACTATTTTGTTAATTTTTTTGGACGATGAAATTAAGTGAACATTAGAGTGGTGGAAGAATAAAAAAATCATGATAATCGTGCTTAAAATTCTTACTAAAATTTGAAAATTTTAATGTCATAAAGATTTAACTAAAAAAAGTTCAATTCAGGCTCAAACTAAATTGCCTTCACATTTTTATATTCTAATGCAAAACACGCTAACTGAACTGCCGGTTTTGTTTCTCACAAGTGTATGTGATTTTTTTCACCACCTATGCTGTTAGTACCGCACTACCTTTGTTAGAAAAATTATACTTTTTTCTATTCACCGTGAATTGAACTATGTCAATGTCGGAAAATTGAATATTCAGAAAGTCATGAACCCTAGGCAAAAGTAATTGAAATTAAACATGAAATTTTTGGACAAAATAAATTTTCATTGCAGTAGTGCATGCAAACTTGAATTTTAAAAGAATGATCGTTAATGATAAAAATGAATTTTTCTTACATTATCTGTGCGTAAAACGGCTAAATTTCAGAATGAAAGTCAAAAAAAACTTTGAAATTTGACATGGCCATGCATGGGACAAATTTGTTGTAAAATTCGTGCTCAATTAGATTAATTTTATCAGTTAAATCATTAAGCTTTAATTTAATAAGTTTTTCTTGCCAAGAAATTTTCAAAGAGGACAGGACATTTTAATCGAATCTTATCTCCAGCCACTTCGTGACCAAATAATCGAACTTTAAGAAAGTAAAATACATGCATAAAGTTAGTCTAAATGAATGTTTTCAAGATACAGAGAAACACTTTCATGTTATGCAAAAATGAAAATTAAAAAAGCAAAAACAACTTTGTATTTAATTTAAAAAATTATTAGTCCTGCTATTATGACCTTAAACTCAATAATATTTCAGTAATTTTCTTCGGTGATGAAATTTGTTGGAATAATCTTACTAAAAATACTTACCACGTGCAACTCGTTTTTCATTTTTCTCATTTAGCAATCACCAGTATAATGATGAGATTAAACTGGAAAACAATTTGTAAAATAAGGGTTTTATAAAACATTAAATGTTTTTTCTAGGTTGCATGCAATGTGTTTAGCGTATAGCATATTAGATGAAACTATTTTTTTGTTTCTTTATGAATTGTGATAAATAATATTATAAAGTAAAAAAGAATTAGGGATGGAAACTTGTTTATGTTATATTTAAGTAGCAATATGACGTGAATATAGCAAAAAGTTAAGTTGCGCTTTGGTGAAAACACATTTATTAAGAGTGCAACAAATGTTTTTTTTTATTTTTCACGAAATGAATTTTCAATTTTTAAAACTTTCTTAAGGTGGTTATGAAACAAAAGAAAAGAGTAAAATTAAGTGATTTTTAATGAAAAATTTTTGTGTATTTCAGTGTGCCCAAGGTCGACAAGCATGGCTCGAGAGAGGTCGACGTTGCAGTGTTCAAGATCCAAATCAGGCTTCCTATCATCGACGATGGAAACATAATAGAGTTAGGTCATAATTGGTTAAATTTTTATTCAGTTTTAAAAAAAAATTAAAACTTTTAAGATTCAAGATTCCTCAATTGGAGGTTCTTCAGACGATGAAGATATTTTAGGTGTTATCAGAGGCCCTAGTACATTTGCCAATGCCTTCCTTTATATAGGTGATTTTTCATATTCAATTTGTTTTAAATTTGAGAAAACTAAAAAATCTTTAATTCTTACAGGTTTAGGAACAATATCTATCGGCTCGATTATATTCTTCGTAGGCACGGGTGAAAAAGGCTTTAAAACACAAGAATTACGTTTAATAGGACCTATACTAGCATGTATGTAAACTCTCGCAAACATATTTTATAATATTTAAAGAATAATAAAGTTTTGTCCAAATTTTCACAGTAATTGGCTTCATCTTTTGTGTCGTTCGAATTTTATTTTGCGTTTGTCCATCACGATGCATTCGTCGACGTGACCAAAACAAGAAAAATGCAAAGGTAGATGTGGATCATCGAACTTCTCTTCTTGGCGATACGAAACGAGTTTCTATAGCACGTGGTCCTTTTATCAATGTTTGTTTGATATATTAATATATATTTAAATCTTAATGCAACCATATGAGAGCTAATTGCCTTTCTTTAAACTTACCTGAATAAGGAAGCTAATTAATCTTAAAGAAACACGATTAGATCTTATGAAATATATTGAAACCAAAAAGTGTGCAAAGAGTACAAACTAGATGATTAATTAATCACATTTAACAAACTAATTTTCCAAAATTTTTAGAGCAAAATTCCCATGTCATCATCACAATCATCTCAATTTCCGAAATCGATAGTGAAAAATAAATCATATGAGGGTGTAGAAGCACTACGACAAATTGCATCTACATCGCTTTTCCTTGATAACGAGCAACAGCCTCAGCAACAGAGATATGCAACAATAATTCCAACAATAAAGGAACCACTAGATGAAGGTAGTAGTAATTCTTTTGTTATAAATTTGAAGTTAAAAAATGCTCTTTTAGAACCTCCAATTGAGATGAGAAAAATAAATACGCTGAATGTTGAAACACTCAATGTAATTGACATTCTCAGCCTCACTGATGAAGAAACAGAAAAGGAACTACGTCAAATTGACATTAATCAAGAAATTATTATTCCAAAAATTGAACCGTCGCCACTCTTTGATGATCAAAATTTTATCAACAGTATCGAAGATGAAGGTGAAAGCGAAAAAAGATATAACAATAAACTTAATCGTCAAAGAACTTCACTAAATCAAACGAAGACGGCCAAAGGTGGAGATCAACTTCTGATGGAAACTTCTTTGACTATCATTGATACCGGGTCCCTTTCACCGCCGCCTTATACTCCCCCACCGCTGCCACTTAGTCCCAACATAGTCACGAATAATTTCAACCTGCCACCATCAACACTTTTATTAACGCTTCCGCTGGAAAATGTAACAGCTACAGAAACTTCAAATCAGAAGACAGTAATGTCTTCATCATCTAAAAAACACAAACACCATCATCATCATTCACACCATCATCATAAAGGATCACAGAGTAAGCATCGTCACTCGACAGCGATAGGACGAACCGCACCAATAGAGGATGAACATGGACAACCAATAAAAGACAGTCATCAGTTGGCGGAAGCTGAATTAGTTTTAAGTCCATCAAAACTAGGGCAATAGCATAATTAGTGATAGAATTGCTCTCTCCCCACATATGACACGAAAAAAATATTATTAAGTAAAATAAACTATTAAATTATGATGTTTCATTTTATAATAATGTTATGTTTTTATATATTTGAAATTACCCTCAGTGGTCAAAAACATAAAAATTTAATTTTTATATCATTATATATCCTTTATGTGGTGATATATGATCTGATGGTGGATGAATAAAATATTTACACAAACAACACTAAAATCATATATTTATATTCCCAAAAAATTGAATTTGACAAAATCGCATACTTTCGTTAATCCAAAATCAAAATGGATAATCACTTTAAAAAAATTGAGCTCTAACTACATTCTTTTTGTGCACCTTCGAAATTTTCGTATATTTACATTAATTTTAATTATTTTCCAAAATTAAACGAAAGTAACGGCATAATGCGATTATAAACATGTTCAATTATATTCTGCCAACAACAAATATAACACAGTAGAAATTTATCAAATAAATAAAACAAAAATTAAAGGATTTATTTTACTCCATATGAAATGCTGTAAGTGTGATTAGTAGAAGTGCTTGATGAAATACCATCCGCTCTGTATAAATTTAACCGCATTAAATTTTCATTAAAGTTTATTTCAAAATACTTCTTTGAAAATATTTTTTGTTAATAAAATAACATTCATGTCTTTATATAATTTAAACTCATCAATGTATTAAAATGTATTTAGGATGACAATTAAAAGCTTTAGGACATATCGTGATATTTTTTCTTGTTTATTCTAATAATATGTTTGTTGTTTTCTTAAAAATAATTCTATGCTTTTAAAATATGGTGAATTTTCCATCAAAATAATGAGTAGTTTATAATTTACTTTAATGAAATTACAAAAATAAAACCATTTGAGGATAAACTAAAAATTGTGATTTAAACTTTTTTGCAGGCTGAAAATTCTGAGTTACTTGAATAATTAAATATAATTTAAATTTAATCCTTATAGAAAAAGTAATTCTATTTACTTAGCAAGTAAATTATAGCTGCCTAAAATACGGTAATTTGAGGTGAAGCCTACAACAGTTTTGCTGATATTTTTATGTGGCATTGTGGCATCTACAGATTTAAAATTTGAAAAGTCGTTGTTACTTGAAAACCAGTCACTCACAAAGAGATCTTTGGTTGTGTGCAAAATAATTGATAATATGTTGAATCAGGGTGAAACATAAAAACTTTTCTGCGAGTGTAAATAGATAAGGAAGAAAAAAGTTCCTTACAAGTGGTACTGAGGGATCGGCAATTTTAGGCTCAATTTTATAAAGAGATGCCAACTCTAGATTTACTTTAAGCATTTGATTGATTTTTTGCCATTAGTATTAACAAAAATTATAAATTTTTATTTAAAAAGTAATTTTTCCTTTAAAAAACGTTTCTTATCAAAGTTCCATTAGCTAGTTTTTGCATCATTTTCATGAAAAAAGCATTAATTTTTTGGAAACATCTTGAATTTTTTATTCTTCAAACAAATAGAATAATTTAAAATCAATTACACTTCTATCGTCAACAGAACATGCAAACATACAGATTTTTAGATTATTTAGCTTGAAAAAGTAAAAAATAGTCAAAATACTTTCTGAACATCGTTTATATGTTTTTTCTTCATCAGATAGCCAGAAATAAAGAGTTTATTGAAAAATTACAATTAATTAAATCATTCTTTAATTCTGAAAAAGTAAAAAAATCTGTATACTGTATTTTCAATAGTTTGATTTTGAATAAACACTTTTGCACATAAATTCTGCTAAACACAATTTTAATGCTTAAACACCAAAGGTTTTGATTTTTAAACTTAAAAAACATTTTCCTACAAGATATGTTTCTGTATTAAAATACTTACATAATCGATCATTTTACAAAATAATTTTACTAACTTTAATGTTCTAATAGAGATACGTTATGGTGAGGTTATTTGACTTTAGAATGTCTTCTAATGTGTTTCGTAGCATGAGGACTTTGGCACGTTCATTGAATGTGAATTGAACCAGAATTATGAGATATGTACTCAAACTTTTCACAATCTACGTGTTGAAAGAATAAACCAATTTTTTAAATTTTGAATATCTTATATATGTATATGCACTTACAGTAAAAATTAATGAACGATCTAATGTGAACATTCCACAGGCTGTGAATTTAACTTTTCTGTGTGACAATTGCATCGATAGTTGAGTCAATTTAGTTTTTAAAGCTTCGTCATCAGTTATATTTAGGAGTTTGTGAACACAAATGGCGGTTTTGCGACTCTCACGAGATGCCGCAGAACTTACTATTACGATTGCAAAAACTGAGGCAAAATGAACGGCGATTTGATATGAAAAGAAGAGGATGAATTCGAATGTGTTGAAATATTCACCAGTGTTGGCATTGCCAAAAAGTGCACCAAGTATGTAATAACTATAGGAAGTCGAAAAAGTTAAGGATCAAATGTTTCTCATTATTTTAACTAAATAGTAAAACCATGTTTTTATTACGCACTAACAAATCTATTTTTGGACTCAAAGATCGTTAAAATTAATCTGCACTCAAAAGGAAATTTTATAAATTTGAACTTTCCATATTTTCTTTTCTCTTAATATAATAATTTTGTCAATATACTTACGTGTTGAACACTATTATCAAAAACGCGACAGCGATGGTTGTGAGCATCTGTGCTGTAAAATATTCCTCAGCTAAATTACAAGCATCACATAGAGCGTCGTGTATTTTTGCAATTTGTGCGATTATTTCTGCAGTATTTTTTTGTGAAACTAAATAAGTTGAGCAAATTCCACAAGGCCTGATTATTTTATGACATTGTATCGAGTCAACTTTTCTTCGTTGATAAAGACTTTTGAGCACCTATTCAAAAATACATATAAATTTTAGAAATTTTCAGACAAAAAAATTTTGTTGTTGTACTATTTGAGTTTTTGAAAAATTAATTTCCAAATTATTTGCTAATAATGTTGCTTCCGTACAATTTTGGATCTATATATGTTTATATCAGATTCTGATAAACGAATTTTTCTTATCCTATGAAATAAATTTTTTTTTAATTTGTAAATTCTTTGAAAAAATTAATTTTAAAAAGCGTTTTTTTATAACCTTGTAATTAAATGATCATCAACCCAAAATGTAAATTGCCAATTTCATTACTACGGGATAGAATTTTTCATTAACTAATTGAGGGTTAATATTGTCAACATAAATTTACTATATTTAAATATATTTATAAGTTTATAACGATAGATGGACATTTAGACATTTGTTTTTTTTTTGATGAAATAATTATTTGTATTTCAAATTAGAAATATGAATTTAAAATTTTTTTTAAGTTTTTAAACTTTAATTTTTTTACAGGATGCTCACATTCGCTTTTGAACATTAATATATTTTTATGCATCAAGTGGATGAGATTTTAAAAATATTTCAAGAGTATTAGTACTCAAGTGAGAAGTTTTTAAATAATATAAATCCAACCATATATCTGCACAAAGTCTCACCTTATTTAGTAATAAAAATCGATGCTTCATTTGCTTCACAAAACATAAAAAAAGTACCACAATAATTGATATCATTAGATGAGGTTGAAAAAAGGAAACCCAGCAAGTGTAATTTGGGAAAATATTAGCCATATTAAATAGTGCGTAACTTCCAATAAGATATGTATTGAAAAATATAAATTTCACCAAAAGTACAAGACAAATGAATTTTAATGTAGATTTATAGTCGGTTTCAATTCCAATTTGCTTGAGTTCTTCATCAATTTTTGCCATGAGATGGAACCAAAGAATAAAAGTGTCGCGTTTACAAAAACTATAGAGAAACACTGTACAAATACCGATTAATCCGATGCACAACTGCAATGTGTCACCCACGACAGAAATTTCTGTTTTAAAAAAATATGATACGATTGAATCATGAACCGTAATTGTTCGAATATAGCAAAATGCAAAGAGACACATGTGAGTGATGAGAATAAAAAATCCGAATAAATTCACTTTTAGACGACGATTTCCACAAACTCCTGTCATTTTTAACGGCGCGATTCCAGATATTAATGATAATTTTAGAAGTAATGTTTGGGCAGCATAAATATCTGTTGGATTAATTAGCTCCTTAAAAGGATTCAACGATTTAAACCGAGACATTTTGAGATGTACGTCTGATCTATTTCAATGTAATGATAAAACTGAAACTGTTGCTTGCTCTTGAAGATATTTTTTCTTTATCAATTTCTGGCGCATGTCTTATAGATGCCTAAGATAATAAGTTTTTAAAGCATGAAAAAAAATTAATATTTGATACTTTTTTACATTTAAGTCATAATAGTTAAAATAATTGCTATAAGTGCAAAATGATAACTTAGTTACAATTTAATTATTGTACAATTGTATATAATTAAAACTAAAATTTTTTTAATTCTTTTATCATAGTTTTGCTAAGTTTATTAGTCTTTTATTCTTTTTTTTATCATTTTAACAACGACGAAATTCATTTTCTTAAACACTTTTAAATTCACAAAATATTTTACGATAGGCATAGGCTACGGAAATCACTAATAATCTATCTATGTATGCCATTCAATGATCTGAACTGTGGATCTCTTGAAAAATGATTGAAATCAGACAAAAGAAATTGAATGAGGCAGAAAAATGTAAATAATTTATTCCGAAAAGCTATTTTGCGCACGTTTTATGTCAAAGTACACTTGACTCCATGTGATCACGATGAGAATTAATTTGTCAATTTGTTGTACAATATCATGGTGTGCACAAAAGGAAATATTGACATTTGGACTTTACAGAATCCATTACAAGGATTAAATTTGAGTGCACGAATGGTGAAATTGAATTAGATTATATCAAAAGGTTAGAAAATAACTCTTTATTCTTTTCCTTTTCCTCTACAAGCTTATTTTGTACAATGAAAAAAATGATGCTAGAAATCTAATGGAAAAGTGTGTAACTACAACATGCTGCAACGAGAGGTGCATTTAATTTAAAGGATACATTAATTTTAAAAGCTACGATGAAATTTTTCACGATCTTATTGCATTTTTATGCACTTGAGAACCGAGTAACGTGTACCTATTTAAATAAATTTTGTTTGAGTTCATTTATTGAAATTTTACTAAGGATGTCAAATAATGATGAAATTCGAAGCTATAAAATCCTAAAAAATATTCTTACTTACGATTTAAAATTAGTTTTATTCAACACCTAAATATAGAAATTTAAATTATGGTTTTCGCTGTGAGTGCCAACGCCATTGACCGCATGGTGAAAAAATCAACGAGGTTACGACTAAATGACCTGAGTGATGCACTTTAGGCTTCTCATCATTTCTTCGTTTTCAGAGAGAAAGTATATGATGAAAAATGAAGATGCTATATTTACAAACTAAAAATTTAAACTTTAAACCAAACATAAATTTAATATAATTACTTTAGGTATTATTATTAGAATTAAGATTCATTTACTTTTTAACAGAGAGCAAGTTTTCAAATATAAAATTAATGACTTTAATTTTCTTTAAATTTTACATTAAAAGAAGTAGTTAAAAAGTACTAATTTAGGAATCACGCACCTGCTCCTATAACTTTTTTGTATTTTTAAACATTTAAAAATTTTGTGACAGTTTCTTTTCAAATTTTTGGTTTAAGCAGCAAAAATTAATGTTTAGTTTTGAAAATTTATAACATTTTTTAATGCCTTTAAATGGGAAAATAGAACTTTGCATTTAAAGCAGGATAAAATGTCGTCATGTTAGTCTTCACTACAGAACATTTTAATACAATTTTGAAAAAAAGAAAACTTTGCGATCAATACAGCTTCACGACTTCCATTGTGTAAAGCATACCAATACCGTATAGAGTTTTTAAGTAATTTTTAAATATATTTAAAGAAAATGAACATAAACAGAGATGGCAGTGACAAAAAATTACATGTAATCTAATTTAATTTTGGGGAAATTACATGAAGTTTGTCTGAAAATGTAATTAATGAATTAATTAAATGTAATTTTTGTAATGTAATGTAACTGCCCATCTCTGTTACAGAAATAAAATTTTTGTGTGAAGATCGTTGTAGCAATAAAACGATACAGAGAAGAAAAAATATATTTCGTGCTTCTCCACAACAACAGAAACTCTTCATCATCCATTCGTCGTGTGTGAGATGGCACATGTTGAGGACACACAAAATACAACGATCACCATTCGTGAAAAGACCGTGTTGTTAGCTTATAAAGCTTTGCATAACCCACGGCAGCAATTCAGTCTCTCGCCGACTGTTCAGTAGTTAACATTGTTGAAGTGCTCAAAAGATTTTTTTATTTATACAGTGAAAGCAAATCTTGCGTTTAATATTATTCATATCAGAATCTTTTTTAATAAAAAGAGTAAATAATCAGGTGAGTTTAATGTTTGAAGAAAAAGAAGAACTCACTCAAAATACCGTTAGAAAAAAGAATAAAGTGTTAAACCTGTTCTGTGTACGAGCTAATTAGTAAATGTCTGTGATTACATCGAGGAGAAAAGAAGAAATTAAAATTTCTTTCATAATAATGGTAGAGAATCATTTAGCGGTTAAATGTTTTTCAGCTCATGATACTGTTAAAAGCTATTTTAAAATTTTATGCGTCAAAAAGTGTTGTTCTTTATGTATCGTGACTCATATGAATTGCAAAAACGTGCAATTTTAGCTTTTGAAAGCATCTTCTTGAATAGCATATACATCCATGTAGAGATCAAAAAAATATTTTTAAAATTAAAAGGTATGCTAAATCTTGAAAAAGATTGATTACATTAAGCAAACAGATTTAATGCATGCACTACTGGACAGTATTCAAACCCGTCAAAATTCAATGATTAAATTTTTTCCACTCACTTTACTAAAAAGTTATGATATTACGAAACTTTCAAGAGCCCATCTCAATTTTTATATCATAAGCATAATTTAACAAAGTAAATCAACAATCTCGCATCGGTCAATGCTCCATGGCTGCTCAAAAAATAACAATAAAACTAACAAATATTTTAAAAATTCAATCGACTGAGTGAATGCTTTTTGCGTGCGCCCTCAAATCAACAACAATGATATTAATTGAAAATTCAAAAATAGTCCATTTGAGGTGCGCACACGTCAAATAATGAACTTGCGGTCAATTCGAAATGATTTTTGCTATTTACCGTTTAATGAAAAATAAAATCAGCATGATGAAACTTTTAAATTCACTTTCTTATCTCGTGTGTACTGCACGGAAACATTAACAACATGGCAATGTCAAGAGAGTTTTTAAAAACTGAAATTTTATGAGAAAGGTGTTTTACCGCAAATACCGTCGTGACTCGTGAATGTTTTTGCGGTGTGAAGTAATATTTATCGGGCAAGCAAATTGAAAAGAGAGCTTTAACAATCTCTCACACACTCAGGTGTCTGAGGTGATAACCATTAAAGGGAACTTTCAATTTTAATCTATCTACATCAAAAAAGTTCATTATGAAAGTCATTTCTTCTCAATTCAATACAAAATAAATTTCACATCTATGAGTGTATAAATAACTTGACGCATGTCTCTTTCTTACTTGGATTCACTTTTGATTTCATTTCTTCGCTCTCCATTTCATCAGTTGATTTTGCAATACCTTTCTTACCGTTTTCTTTCGCACATCGTGCTTTAGTAATAGTGGCAATTTATTAAATGTACAGCTCACCGTTTAACGAAAGAATGTGTCTGATTTTATCAAATCTGAGTGGTGCTGAGAGTGAAAGTATAATACGATAGGACATCATGAAACTTCAAGGAATTGTTGAACAAATCATATACTGTTGATTGTTTTGACTTATTCAATAAGAGAAACAATAAATTAATATTAATTTGGCTTTGGCATTTTATTAAATTCTCTCAGTTAGTGCCTAGATTTGCACATTCAAATTAATAAATGTAACTCTTAGTTCTCTTCCCATTCACCTTTAAATTCACATTTTTTACAAAATTAAGTTCATCAAATTGTTTCTTATGTATTAGACTTTCTAATTGTTGGAATTCTTCTTTTTGTCACTCTATGCTTAATTTGTAATTCACAGCCACTAATCAACTCATTCAATAAAGTTCGATGATTGATAAATGGAATGAAAATGAAAGTTCAGTAAAAAATATCCATTAGAAGCTAAAGACTTTAATAAAATTTCAAAAACATAAAGCTCATTTCCTACTTGATGATATGCGTAATATATTTTATTTTTAAAAATTAAAGCTGCAAAAATAATTTTACTACAAAATTTCATTTACAATAACTTAAAAACCTCAAAGTACTTTTTCTCTTATATACAAAAAAGAAAGTTTTTATCATCTTACCTACACTGCACGAGATTCCCATCATTATTACAAAAAAAGTAATTTTATAGCTCCGCTATATATTAATTTTGGATTTCTCCAAAACCAGTTTTCGGCCCCTAGTGCCTAGACACTACCTTGTACAATATCAAAACATATACTCAAATGATAGGCCTAGCCAAACCCTACAAACTGGCGAAAACAGATTTGAAATCGGTTGATCCTACGAGGAGTTAGAGCCATTTAAGTCATCTTACTTTCTCACTTTCTTACTTTCTCACTTTCTTACTTTCTTACGATCTTAGTGGGCGGCATATCTCAAGAACGGCTGGTCGGTTTTGACTCGGGTTTGTAGCTAAAGATCGGGTTTTGGCTCTAGTTGTGCAAGAAGTATTTTGTTTTGAGGTACGACCCTCCAAGGACCGTCCCTGAGTACAAAAATGTCCTTTTTCATACAAATTTTCTCTTATATGGCTTCATGGGTATCGTTGAACTCGTAATTGCATCAGAAATCGATTGACATTAACGATTTTTGAAGAATGTCCATCATGGCCGACCAGGAGTACCACTAATGTCCATTTTTCAGAACTATGGCTTCATGTATGTCGTTGAACTCGTCATTGCATCAGGAATCGATTGACATTGACGATTTTTGAAGAATGTCCATCATGGCCGGCCAGGAGTGCCACTAATGTCCATTTTTCAGAACTATGGCTTCAAGAGCGTTCAACCGTCATTCATCAATCGATTGACATTGACGGTTTTTGAAGAATGTCCATCATGGCCGGCCAGGGGTACCACTAATGTCCATTTTTCAGAACTATGGGGTACTAATCTAAGACAGCGGAGCTATTGGAAATGGCAACGCCGTTTGCAGACCCATCTTGTTTTTATGACATTTTAACATATTTTATGTGAATGAGATTACTTCATTTTATTATTAGTTTTATAATCACTTCATTTGAACTAGAAAAATCGTTTTTTTGCTTGAAAAATTTATCGTGTATGGATACTTATAATCGGGTACTAAATCACTTCAGTGCTCGAAGAAAATGCAAAAAACCTTGGACCACATTGATGCTTCTTTAATTGCACTTTGTGTTTGTATTTAATTGCTAAGCTGGTATGAAGTGAAGTAGTTTTTAGGCACTTTAAGCTGGCAAGAATATATATTTTTTTTCAATATAATGATGAAAAATCACTCTTGAAGATGACATGAGTCAATTGAAGTTGTGAGTTAAAATGATGACAATGACTGTAAACACGTTTAGCATGAAAAGGTAATTGTGACTTAGTTGGTAACATCGAACAAGATCTTTTAGTGACTTTGAGATCCGGGATGACAGCAAAAAAGCGAGCATTCAAGAGTTTGTTTGAGAATTCCTTTTGTTGTAAATAAAACTATATTTCCTGCTCTTCTTTTTTTTCTCACCAAGCCCAAGAATGAATGTTTTTTTCATTATTTCAACTGAAAGTAAATGACCATAATATTAATGAAATTAATTTTCTCTCATACTGTTACGTAATGGTCTGCCAGTTTATACTAAAATCAACTTTCTCTAGAAATTTCTTCTTAGCTTTAGTAATTTGATTAGCTCACTGATCACTTTTGCACTTGACCTTAAATCTCATAATCGTCTTTGTAAAAAACGTGCTGAAGAATTTGTAACTTTCAGTTTCTTCCTTTCCTTTCTTTCGGGAGATTATCCACATTGCGAAATGTTTAAAAGTAAATAAATCGACGGCTACTTTCACTCAAATTTTTGAGATATAACTGCGAGAGGAAATAAAGAGCACAGAAAGAAATCAATGGTCGAATTTAAAAAAAAATTACCTTACTTACCATTACTTAATTCAATGATTGTTGATTGCTTTATATATTAAAATTTAAAATATTATTTTGATAGTTAAAGTTTGAATTTAAAATCGTTAAATTTCTTAAAACTGACTTTAAATTATTGAAAATGATAAAGTTTTTTTATTGTTTACCTCACCATGAGAAAAATTAATCTTAATGTATATTCCATTAATCACTCTACAAGTATTAACGTCGTGAGAAAAAGAAAGAATAAAATGCTCTGTTCAAATTTCAAAAAGTATCAAGTGAGATATAGAATGACGAATACTTCAAATAGTGAAGCGAGTATATTAGGGCAGTGTGCCATGTTACTTGCAAAAAAAGATTTAACAATGAGCATGAAAATAAGCCAGCAGACACGAAAGTGATGATGTGATTAATCGGGGTATAAATAAAGTGATTTGTTATGCACCTCAATACCACACGTGTGATTATTCAATTGCTGGCGCAGAGAGATGCTAATCAAAAGAAATTCGCAATGAGTGCATATGCATTTCATGACGATGAAGAAATTCTCCGTGTTTTGATATTTTTAATTTTTTAGACAATTTGCATACAATGACGGTTCATTTGAATACATTTCACTTTTCATCGTCTGCTGAATTTAAGCATGCTATTTGCTCAATTCGTTTGCGTAAAATTTCATTGACGAGACATGACGGTGTAATTTAATGGAAGTGTATCTAAAATAGTTCAAAAATGAATTGTGATTTTTAGTGTAACCCACGAAGTGGTGTAACACTTATATGCCCTGCTTTCCGTCCGTCCGTCCGTCCGTCCGTCCGTCCGTCCGTCCGTCCGTCCGTCCGTCCGTCCGTCCGTTCCTGAAATTCCGAGGCCCCTGGGATAGCTAGAGATTTCGGGTTTTCGCCAAATGATAGCTTATAGACTCTAGTTTTGCCCAAATCAATAATATTTCCATCTCTCTCACATTAAAGTTAGTTAAATTAACAAAAACTATTAAATATAGGGGGTGTTGCGTGCAATATAAATTTAAGGGGTAATTTTTAAGTCTTGCAGAAAAATTTTAAGTCGATGTCAGATTCAGAACTCGATCTTGGTTCTTCAGCTGGATGTTGGTTCCTCAGCTGAATATTGGTTCCAACGCTGGATGTCGGTTCCTCAGCTGGATGTTGGTTCCTCAGCTGAGTATTGGTTCCTCCGCTGGATGTTGGTTCCTCAACTGGATGTTGGTTCCTCCGCTGGATGTTGGTTTCTCCGCTGGATGTTGGTTCCTCCGCTGGATGTTGGTTCCTCAGCTGGATGTTGGTTCCTCAGCTGGATGTTGGTTCCTCAGCTGGATGTTGGTTCCTCCGCTGGATGTTGGTTCCTAAGCTGGATGTTGGTTCCTCCGCTGGATGTTGGTTCCTCCGCTGGATGTTGGTTCCTCAGCTGGATGTTGGTTCCTCCACTGGATGTTGGTTCCTCAGCTGGATGTTGGTTCCTCAGCTGGATGTTGGTTCCTCAGCTGGATGTTGGTTCCTCCGCTGGATGTTGGTTTCTAAGCTGGATGTTGGTTCCTCCGCTGGATGTTGGTTCCTCAGCTGGATGTTGGTTCCTCAGCTGGATGTTGGTTCCTCCGCTGGATGTTGGTTCCTCAGCTGGATGTTGGTTCCTCAGCTGGATGTTAATTCCTCTATAGAATGGCTTCTCCGAGACTTCTCCAAAAAAGACTTCTCCGAGACTTCTCCATGGCTTCTCCGAGACTTCTCCATGGCTTCTCCGAGACTTCTCCAAAATGGCTTCTCCGAGACTTCTCCAAAATGGCTGCTCCACAAAAGACTTCTCCGAGACGTCTCCAAAATGGCTGCTCCAAAAAGACTTCTCCAAAATGGCTGCGCCGAGCCTTCTCCAAAATGGCGTCTCCGAGACTTCTCCAAAATGACTACTCCAAAAAGACTTCTCCGAAACTTTTTCAAAATGGCTTCTCCGAAACTTTTTAAAATGCTTCTCCAAGACTTCTCCTAAAAAACTTGTGCAAGACTTGTCCAAGGTTTCTCTTAAAAAAAATTCTCTAGAAAATTCCCAAAAAAATCTTCCACATAATTACATTTCCTTAGCATTTCCAATACTATCAGTTACAAGTGGGTTACGCGGCAACACCCACGTGTGGGTTTTGAAACATTTTTTATTATTGTGGTAATTAAAAATTACTCAAAATTTTTAATAATTCATAGTCATTTCAGTCTGAATTTCACTAATTCAAAATTGTTGAAAATTAACACGATCATTTAAAGGCAAAAGTTTTGTAATGATCGCCGAAAAGCTATCTGTCGATTGATTTTGGTGAATAAAAGCGGAAAACATTTTCTTTTCTTCCGCAAATAAATTAATTTTCATGGTCAAGATGAGAGTGAGAGTGAGATTTTCTTTTTTCCGACTTTGTAGTTTGTCAAAACTTAAAATGCGAAGTAAATAATTTGTGAAAGCGATATCGCGCTTAATTATACATGGGAATCAGTACATAAGATTTTATTATGCAAAGTTTTTTAAGAAGAGTTTATTATTATAAACAATACGTAACTTTTGAAATGTTTGAATTTCAGTGCGATGATACGAAAACGTCCATTAATCACGTACAGTTAACAATCCGCAAAAAAAATGTTCAATTAGGCTCAAAGTAACAATTAAGGTTATGTAATATACACATCACGTTCATGGACATCTATTTAACTTATTCAGTTTATGTGCCTACATCAAAGCAAACGAACAAAAATCATCATTAAATGCAATTTTTGAATACAATTTGATTCCCATGAATGTGCGATCACACAAATTATATTTTCGCATCTCGGCTGAATTGATTGATTGAAGAGTTATTTGAAATATATGCTATGAGAATTGAAAACAACTGAATTTGCATTTGATGGAATAAAGTAAAAATTAGCAACAAGTTAATAAGCTTACACATAACTATGTTGAATTTAAATTGATATTTGTTAAACTAATATTTTAAAAATAGAAATTTTGTAAAAAATAAATTTAATCTCACGTCAGCTTTAATTATTTTCTACAAGAACGGAAATGGGTGGAGTTCACTAAACTACAAAAAAAATTTTTACTCACATTTTTAATTTTCATTTCAGTCGCTCAAAATGATGCGTTCGATTTTTACAGTGTTGGCATTTGGCATAACAATGGTGCTGGCTCAACGACGTCTTGCTCTTCCCGATCCTCGATCATGCTCAAATCGAGTACGACATGCCACTTACCGTGATGCACGTGGTGTTGCGCATTCATATTTTTTCAGTTGGGAACATCAACCCACGAGAACTTTAGAGGTCGACTGGCTTGATGCTAGAAATATTTGCCGTAGACACTGCATGGATGCTGTTTCACTCGAAACACCTCAGGTGAGACTGATTGAAAATATACGAATTGAAAAGACTAATTGGTTTTTATAAAAAGGAAAATGAGTTCATTAAGCAGAGAATAGCTAGAGGAAATGTTAGGTATGGAAACATATAAAGATTTCAATTGGTGTGTTTTTTCAAGAAAAATTTTGTCAGATACATTTGGACTTCAGGACGTAAATGTAACTTTGCCGGTTGTGATCGACCAGATCTTCAGCCACCAAATGAAAATGGATGGTTCTGGTCAGGATCTGGTGTTAAAGTTGGACCAACTACTCAGAGAAATACCGGTGATTGGAGTTACACAGGAGGATATAATCAAGCACAACCAGACAACCGCGAAGCTGCTCAAGGAAATGACGAATCTTGCCTTTCAATTTTGAATAACTTTTATAACGATGGACTTAAATGGGTTTGTGAATTGAATGAACATTTTAATTTTCTAGCTTTTTTACTATTTTTAATTTTTAGCATGATGTGGCCTGTTATCACCTTAAACCGTTCGTTTGTGAAGATTCTGATGAACTTTTGAATTTTGTTCGTTCCCGAAATCCTGGACTTCGACTTTAAAGTTTAAAGTCACAAAAAGCTAATCAAAGTAATTAAGAGCATTTTCATAGATGATAACATGAGGAGCTACTTCATTAGTTGAGGATTTAAATTTTCAGAAATTATTTATAACAATTTTAATTTTAATATTTTTCAAGTGTTTTTTTCCTAATTTTGTTTTTGATGTTATTTGTACAAACTTCTGAAATAAAAATTTATTAAAAATTCAATTGCATTAAATAACATTTTGAACTCTAATTTATTTCGCTTGAATGTTAAAGTTTTGTTGCAAATTTAATGCTTTTTTACATTCAAAGAAAAATAAAACCTCAATGAAGCGCTTTAAAGATGAGTCAGTATAATAATGCAATTAATGAGTCATCAAATTTTAGTTGAAAGTTGATCATGAAAATAAAAACATAAAGCATTAAATGTATATTCTTTTCTCTGTGTGAGGTTGTCGGTAAAAAATTAATACACTAAACTATCATGTCTACATGCTCTCTTCCTCTGATAATCTGGCATTAAGTCCATTCATAAAATTCTATACGACGTTGATAAGCGTTCAAGTAATCGAAAATGTGCTCAGTTTGCAATTTAACCTTAAAGTGACAAGATGTTGATGAGTGAAATTTATAGTTTTATATTTATGTTTGTTGTGGCAGGTCTTGGCCTGATATCGCATTACTTCCTCCATCGAATGAATACAATTCCAATCTTACAGATCCAAGAAGTAATTTAAATGCAAATTTTTAATTCGTATATATCTTACAAATAAAAATTACGCTATTCGACCTTCTCTTATCTTATCGCATAGGAACGACACTCCGGGGAATTTATTGGTGAACGAGCTTATCGAAATTTGAAAGCATTGAACGATTTTGGTAATCACTTAATTACTTTAATAATATATTTCTTACTAAGCGATAAAATCAATTTAATCTCACTTCCATTAGGTGTTAAAGTCGTTGGAAGTCACGTAAATGAAGAACTAGTTGTTAACTACATTTTGAAATGTGTAGATGAAATTAAACAAAATGCATCTCAAGAAATACAAATTGAACATCAATTAGTGTCGGGATTTAATCAAAAGTGGGCAAAGTATTATAATAATATTCAGAATGTTATTGTCAAATTGCAAGGTGAAGATGATTACGCTTTATTGATAAACTGTCATTTTGATTCTGTTCCTGGAAGTCCCGGTGCAAGTGATGACACTGTGAGTTGTTGCGTCATGATAGAAATTCTTCGTGTTCTCTCAAGGAATCAACACCCATTGAGACACTCAATTATTTTTCTATTTAATGGCGCTGAAGAGACAGGATTGAATGGAGCTCACGGATTTGTTACAAAACATGAATTGGCACCCTATTGTAATGCTCTCATCAATCTTGAGTCAGCTGGAAGCGGTGGCCGAGAAATGTTATTTCGCAGTGGCCCTAAACACGATTGGTTAGTCAAAATGTATCGTGAATCTGTACCAAGACCATTTGGGCAAGCGATGGCGGAGGAACTTTTTGAAACGGGATTGATACCATCATATACAGATTTTGAAATTTTTAGAGATGAAGAAAACATTCCTGGTCTAGATTTTGCTTATGTAGAAGATGGTTGGAGATATCATACGCGATACGATAGTGTTGACTATATAGATCTTGAGTCAGTTCAGCACACTGGAAATAATATTTTAGAACTGACAAAGAAGATTGCCAATTCATTGGAACTTGCTGATCCACCTGAAGGTACCAATGCCGTATATTTTGACTATCTCGGACTTTTCTTCGTCTCGTACAAAAAAAGTACTGGAGTTATTTTAAATATAGTCATTAGTGTCCTTGCTGTTAGCGTGCCATTTATCATTCAAACAAAGTTTAAACTTGAAAACATTGGATTCGTTCTAACTGAGACAATTTTGTCATTTGCGACTATGGTTATTGGAATTTTTCTTTCTGGTGTTGCCTGCTATGGACTGTCAGAGCTAATGAGTGCTCTTGATCGGACAATGACATGGTACAACAATACATTTTTATCAATTGGTCTGTATTGTGGGCTTGCAGTTTTAGTTCAAGTTTTCTCTTATCATTGTCTGCAAACAAGATGCTGCATGCGGACTCAAAAATATAAAGATGTTTCAGCAAGACGAAGAGTAAAAATTAATTTGAACGGAGTTAATTTATTTTGGGCAATTTTGACGATAACCTTTACAGCAATGGGATATCGTTTTGCGTATTTATTCATGATCATTCTCCTTGGATCCTTATGCACTTACATACTTACATTTGGTGTGTGTAAAGTACTACATAAGACATGTAAGCGTTTTATAATATAATATATATGCTTTAATATTAAATTCGTTTTCTCATTTCGTTTCAGCGTCACAAAGTTGGATTTTTCTTCATATTTTAGGGCATATGTTTGCTTTTATTTTTGTTTGCAGCGTCATGATCCAATTATGGCTTCTTTTTATTCCAATTGTTACTAAGCAGTTTGTAGAAAATCCTGATTTTTTGATTTCACTAATTTGCACTCTCTGGACTGTCGTATGCCTCAGTTATTATGTAAGTTATTGATGAATTTACATAGAAAAGGATAAAAAGATATTTTTTCCAGATACCTCTAACTCTTCTCGTTAAATACCGCGCAATGCTTTATGCATCATTAATAACAATTTTTGGGGTGTCCATTATTCTCGCATTTACTTCTAGTGGATTTCCGTATAGTGATGCTGCACTTGCACCCAGACTTCAAAGATTTAGAGTGATCAATGCCAAGCGAAATCTGTATGATCCTTCAGGAAATGTAATTTTTTCAAATGGAAGCGTTGTGGTGTATATGAACGACAGAAACGCTCATAAAACGCTCAATGAAGTTTTTGGTGAAAATGGAGTGAGGAGTTGGCAGGGCGGATCCCTTTGCGAAGATCAATATAATTGTGGATATCCACCTATATCATTAAAAAATGCTGTCACTGTTTCTTATTTTTATGACATGCCTGATATGCAGCCGACAGTTTTCCAACTCAAAAAAGCTCATAGAACAGGTTCAATGGTTGAAATTGAATTTGAATTAAATCTAAGAACAGGGTTGACATATGCAGTAATATCGCCCACTTTTGGAATGAAATTTAATAGTGATTTGTCGGAAGTACAAATACGCAGTTTCACACAAAATGGAAAGGTTCATCATGTAGCAGAATATGTCCATGGAAAACAAACAAATACACCAATAAATGTTCGATTTGCTTTGGAGGTATTTAACAAAACAAATATTATATACGTTCATTTCCTAACTGATTTAATTTTTATTCCTTTTAACTTAGGGAACGCCTGAACTTTCTGATGTAATCGCAACAATAGCAATTCAAGCTATAGACTCAACGTTCGATTATGGATCCCAAAATCTTGGTTTTCAAGATATAATGGATAAGTTTCCTGACTATACGTTTAGCTATGTATCTCAAGCCGACTGTAATTTATATCAAATTGTTGCCCAATAAAAAATATATATAATAATAATAATATTGATCAACTTGTTAAAGCATTTTTAAAAAAGAGAAAATGTGCTGGTGTATTAGAGTAGGTTACTATTTTTAAAACAATTATCAAAAGTCGCCGATACAGTTGAGATAAAATAAAAAATATTTCCTCAGTCTAAAGTAATATTTCAAGCGTTTGAGATGCTGCTCGCAGAGTCTTTTAGTTTATTTTTTATTCTTATTTTTGTAGGTCTCGGATTTTTATCGAGCTTTTTGCTCCATCGGATGTCCACTAAACCTCTCATGCGAAGCGATGAGGTTTGTTATTTAAATGAACTTAAAAGAGGTTTTTTAATATGAATCATTTATTTGATTGCTTCTTATCTTATCTACAGGCGGCCAATCCGGGATCATTCATATCGGAAAGAGCTTACGATAACTTGAAAGCATTAAACAATTTAGGTAACGATTTCTTATCAATTTTTTTCACTTTGTAGACAAAATGTCTCTGAATTCCCACCAATGAACTTAATTACTTTTTTTATCTTCGATTAGGTCCAAAAGTTGTCGGAAGCATTGCAAATGAAATTTATGCCACAAATTTTGTTTTAGACTATGTAAATGAGATTAAAAGAAATGCGTCAAATGACGTAATTATAGACATAGACCACATGGTGACAAGTGGAGTTGTTCACGAAAATGCAATGTATTTTAATATTCAAAACGTGGTGGTGAGGCTGCAAGGCGAAAGTGATCATGCTGTTTTGATGAATAGTCATTATGATTCGGTGCCCGGAAGTCCCGGTGCAAGTGATGATATTGTGAGTTTGTCGATACCGCTTGAATCCTTTACAAAAATTACATTTAAAATTCAATAGGTAATGATTTGCGTGATGCTCGAAATACTTCGTGTTCTCTCATTAAAAGCAAGACTAAGACACTCTATAATATTCCTTTTCAATGGCTCAGAAGAACAAGATCTTCAAGCGGCGCATGGTTTCATAACGCAACACAAATGGGCAAATCATTCTCGAGCTCTCATAAATCTCGAATCGACTGGCAGCGGTGGTAGAGAGATTCTCTTTAGAAGTGGCCCTAAACACGATTGGTTAATTCATATGTATCGAAAATCGGTACCAAGACCATTCGGGCATGCTGTAGCGGATGAGCTTTTTGAATCAGGTTTAATACCCTCGGCAACAGATTTTGAAATTTTCCGAGATTATGGATCTGTTCCTGGTCTAGATTTTGCTTATGTAGAAGATGGTTGGAGATATCATACACGATACGATAGTATTGACTATATAGATCACGAATCTGTGCAACACACTGGTAATAATATTTTACCATTAACCATCAATATGGCGAATTCTGATGAGCTTGAAAATCCACCCGAAGGAAGTTGGCCAATCTATTTCGATTATCTCGGCTTTTTCATGATTTCTTACACTGAAGAAACAGGCTTTATACTCAACATTACTGTTAGTATCCTCGCTGTGATTATAATATTTGTGCTTCAAACGAAGTTCAAGTTTGAGAACGTGGCTTTTGTGGTTTTGGAAACAATTATTGGACTGATTACAATGATAATTGGAATGGTTTTATCAGTAGTCCTTTGCATCGCTTTGGCAGCTATTATGAACTCTGTTGATAATACAATGAGTTGGCATAATTCAATTTTTATTTCCCTCGGTATATACTTTTCAATTTCTCTCATTGCCCAAATCGGCACCTATCACGTTGTTCAAATTGCCTCTAATTTTATATTCAAAACGAAAAAATATAACAAAAAATCCGAGAGAAGTAAAGTGAAAATTCACCTCAATAGTGTAAATTTGTTTTGGGCAATTCTAACAACTTTAATAACAGTGAGTGGAATGAGATTTGGATATATTACAATGTGGCTACTTTTGATTGCATTCTGCACATATGTCATTACTTATGGAGTATGCAAGATCCTATCCAAGTATTTACGTGAGTGCAGTTTAAGGAAAAAATTTGTTTTGATAAAAGTTCATTTTCAATTTAATTTCAGCTCCTCAAGCATGGATATTTATACATCTAGCAGGTCACTCTACTACCTTTACTTTCATGTGCTACATGATGCTCCAGGTTTTGCTTCTATTTATCCCAATTACCGCCAAAGCCTTTTACGAAAATCCTGATGTCCTTGTCGCTCTCATTATTGTTCTTTGGTCGCTTCTCTCTTGTAGTTATTTCGTAAGTTTTAAAACTTTTTTTGTAAAACGTTTAAGAAACTTGTTTTAAGGTTCCACTTACTCGACTTGTCCCGAAACGAGGAGTTTTCTACACTTTTCTTTCCGCATTTTTCTTTGTTTCACTCATCATATCCTTTACGTCCATTGGTTTTCCATACAGCGACGACAAAGTTGCTCCAAGATTACAACGGTTTAGAGCAATTCACCACTCGAGAACACTCTTTAATCCTGATGGTAATGCTTTTTACTCTGATGGTAAATTTATAGTTCAAACAATAGATAGAAATGCATTTCGAACGCTCGAAGATGCTTTTGGAAAAGAAAATTTGGAGCATTGGAATGATGGAGGTGCAACATGTCACTTAATAAATTGTGGTTTTACACATTACAATTTTGAACGAGCTGTAGTTTATTCTAATGTAAATGTAAGAAACTCCATTCAACCAACAAACTTCACATTGATTAGAGCTCAAAGACCAGAAGATAATTTGAATAGGATTGAAATTGAGTTCACTTTAAAATTGAGAAGTTTAACGCATTTATCGATAACACCAGCTCAGGGAATAGCCTTTAACTCAAACGCATCATCGCTTTATACAAGAGAATCTAAGCAGAATGGCCGGTTACATTATATTTCTAGAATAGCGTTTGGAAGACAGTTTGGTGAAGAACAAAATTTTTCTGTGGTATTGGAGGTAAAGTTTCATATTCATTTTTTTAATTTGTTATTTCAAAAAATGTTTCCAGGGATTTCCACTATTCTATAACAATGATGTTGTTGCCACCATTGGAGTTTGTATAATTGACTCAACTTTCGATCAAAGTCCTCAAACACCAGTCTTTCGTGACTTTATGAGCCGTTTTCCTGATTTTACTTTTGCTTTTGTTCAACAAGCTGACTGTTCTATGTATGAAATTGCCGTAAAATGACATTAATAAAAATGAAGGAGTAAATGTGCAAAGAATGTACTACGCATGAGTCCACGTGTTTTTTGTTTATAAAAATACAGATTCATAGATTCCAGCACATGGTAAATGTGCATCAACACGTGGTTGTGTGAGAAGAGAGTGAAAGAAAAAAGAGAGTAAGTTCTCTCCGAATGCGCAAGTGTGAGTGAGAGTGGGCAATTCTGTGAAAATTTTCTCGCGAAAAAGTTAATTTAAGAAGTTTAATGAAATTTGCGCGGTCAATAAAACCAAAGATTTTAAAATAATGTTACTTGGCGTTTAACGCTCATAAATAAAATGGAGTTTCATTAAAGGATCTCGAATTTGTAGTCAAAATTAAAAGAAAAAAATTTACTCTTCCCTCTTCAATTGGATTTGTTTATATATCAACAATAACTACTTAAAACTCAATAAAAAATGGCCAAATTTGTTGAATGGGCAAACAGCTTATTGAGTCGCTTCGAAGACCAGGTTTGGATTACCATTTTTATCATTTGCATCAATTTTTCCGTCAATTTTCCAATTTCCAAGATGTCGTTCAGGAAAAATCGATAAATTCGCTACAGGTGATTTTCTTCTTTTTCTTCTCCGAAATAGCTTCCGTATAAGAAGGGAAATTTAAGCACTCAGGGACGAATAAGCATGGAGCAGACACTAATAGAACAGAGTTTAATTCAAATTTCGCGCTATCGATTCTCACTGGTCATCTCGGGCCTTACCAAAATGCTACAGAGAGTCAATGAAATAGTATGAAAATTTCAATTAAATTTTTCTTCTCATTTTTACTTTTATCTTCATTTTAGTACCAACCCACTCAAGGATGCCGAATTCATGATGCAGAACGACTTGGATATGATTCACTTATAATTATTTTACAAACTCTCGAGCGCTGTCTTTCAAACCAATCAAAAGATAATGCTAGGTTCGAGGAAGCAATGAATGTTAAACTACTACTACGTGAAATTTGTCAATTTATTGATGTACAAAGTGACATAAATATGCCAAATAACTCACCATCGCTTAAAGTACTCGCATCAAAAGTTCTTTTTGCCTTGTCACAGAATCATTTTGGGGCTGTTTTTAATCGAATATCTGCTCGATTGCAAGAATTGAGTGCATGCTCCGAGGAAAATCCTGATTACAGTGATATTGAGCTGATTCAACACATTGATTTAGATGTCATTAAACTAACAAAGCTCTTGACAGAAGTTATTCAGAAGTTCAAGCTTCTCAAAAAATCAGCACATCTTGTTCTATTAAATTCGCTTGAAAAAGCTATGTGGAATTGGATAGAATTTCACCCGAAAGAATTTGAAGACCTGCAGCGTAATCCTAATGAAGAACTTTCAAAGTGTTGCGAAACATTTTTCGACATTCTCGACTCTTATGCCGAAAATAAGAAGGCTAGATCAGCGGTATGGCCGCTTCAAATTCTTTTACTCATCTTAAGCCCAAAAGTATTAGAAGAAATAGTTAATGCCGATAGCGGTGCTCCATGCTCACCGAGACATATTAAAAAGAAACACTTTATGGAGGGCATTAAAAAAGGATTGAATTCTCATGCTTCTTCGAAACAACTTACTGAGTCGGCTGCTATAGCTGCTATTAAACTTTGCAAAGCCAGTACTTATATCAACATAAATGACTCAAATAATGTAACCTTTCAGCTCGTGCAAAGTGTTATTAATGATCTCAAAGCATTGCTCTTTAACGTTTCTAAACCATTTACACGTGGACAAGCTTACAATGTGCAAGATATAGATCTAATGATTGACTGTTGGGTTTCATGTTTTAGAATAAAACCACACAATAATGAGGCATTGAAAGTATGTCTCAGTTTAACATCACCACCCTCTTACCATTTTGTCATCGTCAGCTCGTTGTTAAAGTAATTTAAAAAAAATTATTAGTAAAATATTCTAAAAGTTATTTTATTTTAGAATTGTCACTCAACCACGTCTCAACTGGTGGCCGCAAATAGATCTTGTTTATGCGCGATCAGCAGAACTTCGAGCACTTTTTACTGACACGTTGAATAAGGCAACTCAGGGCTATATTGCACATACACCTCTCCGCATGATCGCTTCATTATCACTCAAACCTAAAGATACTCAGTCGAGATTGATTCGACCAGAAGAAACTCATGCACATAAGACATTATTACTTTTAATGGTGAGATTGGTGCACGCAGATCCATTACTTCTTTTAAATAATCAAGGAAAAGCTGGTCATGAAGTGCAAAGCTCAACTCTAGAACTGATTAATGGTCTTGTTTCGTTAGTTCATCAACCTACAATGCCAGATGTTGCCCAAGAAGCCATGGAGGCTCTTCTTGCTCTTCATTCACCTGAAAAAATTGAAATGTGGAATCCAGAAGCACCTATCAACACTTTTTGGGATGTCTCGTCTCAGGTTCTCTTTTCGATTTCGCAAAAGTTAATACAACACCAAATTGCAAATTACACGGATGTTCTAAAGTGGCTCAGGGAAATTTTAATTTGTCGCAATACTTTCTTACAACGACACAAAGACTATGCAAATTGTGGATCACAAATTGCAATTTGTCGACAAGCTCATATAAAGCTAGAAGTTGTATTTTTCATGTACCTTTGGTCAGTTGATCTTGATGCCGTTATTGTTGCACTTTCTTGCTTTGGATTACTTTGTGAGGAAGCAGAGATAAGATCGGGAAGTGATGAATTGACTGTCGGGTTCATTCTCCCAAATTATCATCTGTTTCAGGAACTAGCTTTGGCATCAAGCACAATTACAACGGCCAATAGTGAATCTCGCTATTGCTTCTACGAACATGCTCAAGGAAGAATTGCATTACAGAAATCCATTATGGGATTATTGAGAAGAATTGAGCATTGCGTTAATGGTACATTGGGAGCTTGGGAAGAAACATATCGTAATTGGGAAGTTACTTGCAAAATGTTACAATCATATCCTAAAGGAAAAATAGAAGATGGCCAAGCTGAAATGTTTCATCGAAGTGTTGGAAAACGACGAGCAAGTCATCAATCATCGGAGCATGATTTAGAGGAACAAATTAGTGAATGGGCAAATATGACGTGGTTTTTATTGGCACTCGGAGGGGTTTGTTTGCAACGACCTCGTCAAATTCGAACACTTCAAGGACAAAATATGGCTCTTGGATCGTTGGTGCAGTCAACCTCTTCGTAAATATCTTATATCTTTTTTTGCGTTAAAATATTTTCTTATGATTTAAAATTTTTATCAAATTTAAAGTTGCAAGAAAAATTATACGAACGTCATTTGAAAGAGTTTAAGTGGCATTCTTAAATAATTCCAGAGATGGGCAATAAAAAATTACAAAAAATGTAATTTAATTTTGAAATGTTAGGTACATTTATTTTGTACAAAAATGCAATTTATCACAAGTATTTTTTTCCTACATTACATTGTAATTGTCCATCTTTGAATATTTGCAGGATTTAAATTTAAGAAAAACAATTACATTTAAGTTTTATTTATTTAACGATTTAAATGAGTTTACTGTTAAAATTATAATAATCATAAACTCTCTTCCATATCAAGCTCAAGTTCTGGCCGGGGTTCAATGATGATGGTCTCAGTTTCCTTGCCTGGATCGCAAACAGAAATTCAATATTGTCCAGTTACACAATTTATCGGTCAACTATTGAGACTTCTTGTGTGCAACAACGAAAAATTTGGACCTCAAATTCAAAAGCATGTTAAGGAGCTCATAGGACAAGAGATGTCTTCGCAATTATATCCAATTCTTTTCGATCAAATTCGTGCCATTGTTGAGAAATTTTTTGACCAACAAGGACAAGTCGTTGTAACTGATATCAATACACAATTTATTGAGCACACAATTTATATTATGAAGTCAGTATTGGAAGGACGACAAAGCAAAGATGAGCCAATGGCAAACGAGCATTTAGGTGTAACAAGTATTGAGGGAATGATGCTCGCCATTGTTCGATATGTTCGACATCTCGATATGACTGTTCATGCGATTCATATTAAAACTAAACTTTGTCAACTTGTGGAAGTAATGATGAAACGACGAGACGATCTCGCATTTAGACAAGAAATGAAATTTAGAAATAAATTAGTAGAATACCTAACCGATTGGGTGATGGGAACCTCACATCAAATCGCACCTCCTTCATCCGGAGATGTTACTGTGATCACAAGAGATCTTGATCAGGCATGCATGGCATGCGTCGGTTCGTTACTCAAAGGTCTTCCTTTACAACCCGAAGAATCCGATCGAGGAGACTTGATGGATGCAAAAAGTGCTTTGTTTTTGAAGTATTTCACTCTCTTTATGAATTTGCTTAATGACTGCGTGGATATATCTGATACGGATAAAGAGTTGCCTAATAATCCGGCAATGCTACCATCTAGACCGCGTGTGGCAGCAACTAAATTAACAGCACTTCGAAATTCCACTATTCAAGCAATGTCAAATTTATTGAGTGCAAATATTGACTCTGGTTTGATGCACAGCATTGATTTGGGGTACAATCAGGATTTACAAACACGAGCAGCATTTATGGAGGTACGAATTAATATATTTCTTTGTCAATTGATAGTTCTCAATACGCATATAAAAAATCCTTGTTTAATTTGATCGAGATCTAATTTTTATTGTTTTTGCGTAGGTGCTGACACAAATTCTCCAACAAGGCACTGAATTTGAGGGACTAGCCGAAACTGTTTTAGCTGATAGATTTGAGCAACTTGTACAGTTAGTTACAATGATAAGTGACAAAGGTGAGCTCCCAATAGCCATGGCACTGGCGAATGTTGTTACAACTACACAAATGGATGAGCTTGCGAGAGTGCTTGTGACACTCTTCGATGCAAAGCATCTTCTTTCTCCATTGCTTTGGAATATGTTTTATCGTGAGGTGGAAGTGTCAGACTGTATGCAAACTCTTTTTCGAGGAAACTCATTAGGCAGCAAAATTATGGCGTTTTGTTTCAAGATTTATGGAGCAAGCTATTTGCAATCGTTACTAGAGCCACTAATCAGACCATTGATTGATGATCCAAATACAAATTTTGAAGTAGATCCAGCAAGATTGGAACAAAATGATGATATTGAAATGAATAGAAAAAATTTAATTGCATTAACGCAAAAAGTGTTTGATGCAATTGTAAACTCAGCCGATCGTTTTCCATCGCAGCTGCGCAGTAAATGTCATTGTCTCTATCAAGTTTTAAGCAAACGGTTTCCGAATTTATTGCAGCAAAATATCGGAGCTGTTGGAACCGTAATATTTCTAAGGTTTATCAACCCAGCAATTGTTTCACCACAAGAGTTGGGAATCGTCTCAAAGCAAGTTCCATCTCATATTAAACGTGGATTAATGTTGCTATCAAAAATCCTTCAAAATATAGCAAATCATGTTGAATTTTCGAAAGAGCAACATATGCTCTACTTCAATGACTTTTTACGTGCTCACTTTGAGCCGTGTCGAAGATTTTTCATACAAATTGCTTCTGATTGCGAATCACAAGTCGATCAAACATCCTCACATAGCATGAGCTTTATTTCCGATGCAAATGTTCTCGCACTTCACCGTCTTTTATGGAGCCATCAAGAAAGAATAGGTGACTATTTATCAAGCTCAAGAGATACCAAACATGTTGGTCGGCGGCCGTTTGATAAAATGGCAACATTACTCGCTTATTTAGGACCACCGGAACATAAACCAGTTACAATTGACTCACATATGCTTTTCTCTTCATACGCTCGATGGAGTTCAATTGATATGTCTTCAACAAACTTTGAAGAAATTATGGTCAAACATCAGATGCATGAAAAAGAAGAGTTTAAAACTTTAAAGTCAATGAATATTTTCTATCAAGCGGGAACATCGAAAGCCAGCTATCCAGTATTTTATTATATCGCTCGAAGATATAAAATTGGAGAAACAAACGGTGATTTACTCATTTATCACGTGATTCTTACCCTCAAACCATTTTGTCACGCTCCATTTGAAGTTGTTATAGATTTTACACACACGTGCAGCGATAACAGATTCAGAACGGAATTCCTCCAAAAATGGTTTTATGTTTTACCTGATGTCGCATATGAGAACTTGCACGCTGTCTATATCTACAATTGTAATTCATGGGTGCGCGAGTATACGAAATTTCATGATCGAATATTGGCACCACTAAAAGGAAATCGAAAGCTTGTTTTTCTTGATGCACCTTCAAAATTAAACGATTTCATCAATGTTGAGCATCAAAAACTTCCCGGCGCCACACTTTCGCTTGATGAGGACCTAAAAGTTTTTAATAATAGTTTAAAACTCAGTCACAAAGATACAAAAGTTTCCATAAAAGTTGGTCCCACCGCACTTCAAATTGCATCAGCGGAAAAGACGAAAGTATTAGCACATTCAGTTCTCCTCAATGATGTTTACTATGCGTCAGAAATTGAAGAAATAACTCTTGTAGATGATAATCAATTCACATTATCAATTGCTAACGAAAGTTCTCAACTAAGCTTCATTCACAACGACTGCGACAATATCGTTCAAGCCGTGATTCATATTAGAAATCGATGGGAATTAAGTCAACCAGATTCAGTGACTGTTCATCAAAAAATAAGGCCTAAAGACGTCCCTGGAACACTCCTCAACATGGCTCTCTTAAATCTTGGAAGCTCTGATCCAAACCTTAGAACGGCTGCCTACAATTTACTTTGTGCATTAACAGCCACATTTGATCTTAAAATTGAGGGACAATTATTAGAGACCCAAGGTCTGTGCATTCCCGCAAACAACACCATATTTATTAAAGAAGTATCAGAAAAGCTTGCAACAAATGAACCACATTTGACTCTTGAATTTCTCGAGGAGTGCATCCAAGGGTTTCAGAGAAGTACCATAGAACTCAAGCACTTGTGTCTTGAGTATATGACGCCATGGTTAGCGAACTTAGTAAGATTCTGTAAACCAACCGATGAAGGAAAGAGACAAAAACAAGTTGCTCAGATTCTCGAGAAACTAATAAATTTAACTATCGAGCAAAAGGAAATGTATCCATCAATTCAGGCAAAAATTTGGGGAAATATTGGACAGGTGATAACAAATTATTTTTGTTTAATATATAATGAAAAATATTGCAGTATTTCAATTTTCGAAAAATTTGCCAAATTTTTTACGTAGTTTGATCCCAAAAAAGTTTCAAACTTTGAGTGACCATAATTCCTTCAAAAGTTAGGCTCTTAGTAAGGCCTACAACATTTTTAATACAACTTGGTAACTCTGCGCGGCCTGTAGCGTAAAATGACCAAAAATGGCACCCGCTGTATGGAAATTTCACTTAAAATGTTTCTTGTTAAAAATCATGAAAAATAATTGATTAGTTTGCAGTAATACTAAGGACATTTGAAGTACAAATTTTTTGAGTTAAAGCCTCCCAAAGAGAAACTATATTAATTTAATATCAAATACTAAACGATTTGAATTTTTTGTAGTCTATACCCTACTAGCACAGCTATGGCATATCAGTGACATTTCTTGGCCACATCTTTGACAATTTGTGGGTCATGACAGAGTACAGACAATCCTTTGACAAAACTCAGACATTTTGTTGACATGAAAATTTAAAAAAAATATTTAAAGACATTTTGATGACAATTCTATGACATTTTATAGGTATGACAAATCGATGAAAATTCACCTTTGACAATTCTTCGACAATATAATTACTCAAATTAATGAACTTATTATCGACATTAAAAATCTTTTAATTTGAGTACCTTTAATTTGATGTAGGAGGGGTATGAATTTTTGGAACTTTGAGAAGTTCCTTTGTCTTTGCTCAATCAGAATCTGAAAAAAATTAGAAAAAAGTTTCTGCAGCTCTGATGTACAGCTGATTATTGTTGGTTCCGCTGAGAAAAAAAAGATCCAGTAGACAATTATGGGCTTCGATTTGGCTGATAGCTAAAGATAACCTATGACATATGTATATTGCTGGATAGGTATTTAACGTCAGATTCAAAATATGATGCACAAGAAGTACAGTGGGAGCCCAAAACTGTATTTTTATAAAAGGTACTGGATCTTATGGAAGCGACATTGTGAGAAATTTGAAACTACACTCAAAGGAAGCCACATTTAAGTCCAACACTTGAGAATTTTTTCAGAATTTTCCAAGATATCTTTGAAGGCTAACTGATGAAAAACCTGAATTTGCTATGTCAAAAAACGTATAGGTTTCAGTAAAAGCAGCTGTTTAAGACCTGAACATGCTTGTTGCCAAAAAATTTTACTACCATTAGAAAGCTAAAGTCCAATGCTACAAATTAAATGTATAAATATTTAGGCTATCATGCTTTGTTTAAGCAGGTGATTAAAAATGTTTTTTTTTGAAGAAATTTATAATTTTCCTCCCTTCCATAGTACGCTACAGGCCGCACATTGTGCCAGAATTACCAAGTTGTAGGCCTTACTAAGAGCTAGTCAAATCCGATAACAGATTTGAAAAAGAATAACTTTTGAAGGAGTTATGGCCCCTCTATATGTTGTTAAACAATTTCAGATTCCCGAGTTAATCGACATGGTTCTCGATAACTTTATACAAAAATCCGTAAGTTCCGGTCTCGGATCGCCTCAAGTGGAGATCATGGCTGACACCGCAGTAGCTTTAGCAAGTGCTAACGTGCAGCTTGTGGCTAAAAAAGTTATTGGCAGGCTTTGTCGAGTAATGGACAAGACCTGCTTATCCCCGACTCAATATCTAGAACAGCATGTGAGTACAATATAGTAATCAGACAAATTATTATGAACACTACGCTATACATGTTATATTTTTTAAATAATGCACTAAAAAAGCAATTAATTGGCATTTCTCTTTTTTGAAAAAAATCATGTCTTGGTCTGAAATCGACCATAGTTCCAAAAGTGGATTTTCTTTTACTGGCTGAAAATCAAACTATGGGTTTGTGATGAAAACAACTTCTAAAAAATCTGAAAAAATTCACAGAGTTAGAATAGTTAATGAGCTATTACTGACATAAGTTTCATATTTTTTGGATCATCGGTTCCGCAAGATCCAGTGCCTCATATAAAATGCAGTTTTGAATATGACTTTAAAATCCAGTTCCTTGAGTACAGCTGGATCTTGTTGGTTGCGATGGCAAAAAAAGATCCAGTAGACAGTTTTTGCCTCCGCTTATGCTTGCAATAGCTCAAAACCCAAGACATATGTATATTGTTAGATAGGTATTTCAAAATATGATGCACACCAACTACAGTGGGAGCTCAAAACTGCATTTTATATGAGGCACTGGATCTTGCGGAACCGATGATCCAAAAAATTTGAAACTTATGTCAGTAATTGCTCATTAACTATTTTAACGCTGTGAATTTTTTCAGATTTTTTAGAAGTTGTTTTCATCACAAACTGACCCATAGTTTGATTTTCAGCCAGTAAAAAAAATCCACTTTTGGAACTATGGTCGATATCAGACCAAGACATGATTTTTTTAAAAAAAAAAAGAAATGCCAATTAACTGCATTTTTAATGCATTATTTAAAAAATATAACATGTATAGCAATATTGATCTTTGTTCAAAGTCTATCACCGAGTTAATTAGAATTGAATACTGATTAACACTCATTTATTCTCTCTATATTGCATTGATCTAAATTTTTATTAGAACAATGTTTTAACGGCACAGTAGAACGTTTCATAGAATAAAATGGCCATCAAGAAAAAAAGAAAGGATGATATGGCTAACTAAGATTTAAAATATAGCTGAATATGTGTCATCAACTGCCTTAAAAATATTTTTCCGAGCACCAACTCAAAAAAGGCTTTTTCTTGAACCCTACACATATATTATAAAAAAGCCTCTTATTAAAAATAGAAATTTCTTTAATTAAAAAGTTTATTTCAAAAGTGTTAATTCACGATTTCATAAATAAATTTCCATAGATTTTTAAAAATTTCAATATAAAAAACTTTGAAGTGCTTTAAACATATTTTTCTAGAAACGAACACACTCATTAAAAAACGTTTGCACAGTTAAAAAAAAAATATATATTTTTTATATTATTTTTTTGTTTTTTTCAAAATTTTTTTTCTTTTTTATATAATTTTTTTTTTTTTTAATTTTTTTATCTTTTTTTTGTAAAAAAATTTTTATTTTAAATAAAAAATTCTTTTTTTTTATGGAAATAATTAATAAATATTAAGTAATCTAAGATTTAAATCCCTTATGAAAAAATTAAATTGAATATGATATAACACTTTTTTTTCATTTATTCATTTTACAACTCGTTACAACTTGTTGTAAATTCCATTTATGCTTAAAACAATTAAGTAAAGAAATAATCTATGAGGCATTAATAAACTTTTAGGACCCATTATAAAATTTTTGATATTAATATCGTTAATATTAACAATTAGTAAAGTTTTAGAGCACGTTGGCCATTTTTAATATCAAACGTTCCACCGTTAACGGTGAACATTAATTCAACTGCTCTCTACGTCTTCTGAACATAACTTTATTTAATCTATCACCGAAACTTCATTTTCACCAAAGTGTTCGTAATATTTTGTCTCATTACTGTAACCAGTTTAGTATGTGAGTAATTTGTATGAATCGCTCTTTTTCTATTCCGCAGCTTATGTGGGACGATGTTGCAATTCTCGCGAGATATCTTCTTATGCTGTCTTTCAACAATTGCTTGGATGTTGCCCGACATCTTCCCTATTTGTTTCATACTGTTACTTTTCTAGTCTGTACGGGGAGTTTGAGTATGAGAGCGTCAACACATGGTCTTGTCATAAATATCATACATTCACTGTGTACATGTACAAAGCCATCTTTCTCGGAAGAGACTCAACGTGTTTTGCGTTTGTCTTTGGACGAGTTCTCGTTGCCGAAATTTTATTTACTCTTCGGGATAAGCAAGGTTAAATCCGCAGCAAGTACGGCTTTCAGGTCATCATGTCGCCATCATTCTGACCGTTGGTTAGGCAATGAACGTGTTTCACAACCATCTGTGGATCGAGAAAGATTAGCATTGCCATCACTTGAAGTCATAACTGATGCGTTACTTGAAATTATGGAAGCATGTATGCGTGACATACCCGACTGCGACTGGTTACAAACATGGACATCACTGGCAAAAAGTTTTGCATTTTGCTATAATCCAGCGCTTCAACCGAGAGCCCTGATTGTGTTTGGTTGCATCAGTAAATCAATTACTGATACTGATGTAAAACAGTTGCTAAGAATATTAGTGAAAGCTCTCGAAAGCTTTAATGACATGCAACTTTTGGAAGCCCTTATCATGTGTCTGACCCGTTTGCAACCACTTCTTAGGCCTGAATCGACTATTCATCGCGCTCTATTTTGGGTTGCTGTTTCTGTTCTTCAACTCGACGAACCGACTCTCTATGCTGCCGGTTTAGCGTTACTCGAACAAAATTTGCATACCTTGAACTCGCAGGGAATTTTTGACAAACAAAATCTCGCCGATGGAATGATGGAAACTCGTGAACCGTTAGAGTGGCATTTCAAACAGCTCGATCATGCAGTGGGATTATCGTTCAAGTGCAATTTTCATTTTGCTTTAGTAGGTCATTTACTCAAAGGATTAAGGCATCCCACACCGACGACAGTCTCACGTACAACTCGAGTGTTAACAATGCTCCTTGGAATTGTAGCAAAACCCTCAAGGAGAGATAAATTTGAAGTTACACATGAGTCGGTCGCTTATTTGACAGGTAAAACGCAAACATTTTAAACTTTACCAACTTGTGCATAATTTAAAAAATTTTCTCCAAAAAAGCTCTCGTAAGTGTTTCAGAAGAAGTACGCTCACGTTGTCATGTAAAGCATACCATCCCTCGCTGGCAAACTGAATCAACTAACGAACAATTGCTTGATCCAAACTCAGGAAGTCAAAACGTGCGACGACAAAAATCCTGGGACATGCTCGACCAGTCTGCAATAACATACGCTCGTCAACAACATAATAAAGTACAACATCAGGTAAAACTAGTAAATTTTTCCTTTCAGCTAATTTTTCATTCTGTTGCATTATGAGTTCTTAATTTTTAATTAATATCATTCGATGGATATGGTGTTTTATTTTAGTAAAACTAACCAGAGAATTGAAAGATGAATTATAATTTTTCATATGTGTAAAAATTGATGATTGTTCCTGATTTTGGTTTGAGAAATAATTGTAAAAATGTCTGATTATTAGTTTTATTGGCAATTTTTAATTTTATTGATTTATTTATAATTATTAAAAACGCTAAACATATATATTATTTATTCCATCAATTAATATCATCCTGACCATAAAAGAGAACTATATAAATGAGAATCAGTATATTTATGAAATATTTTAGGTAACATTGGCCATCTCGCTTACAATTACATTGTAATCGAGTAAAAATTACAATGTAGTTAATTACATTTTCATCTAAAATTAAAATTTATAATTTCCCATCTCTGTTATTCCGTTTTCAAACAATTCTGAAGAATTTTTGAGAATCGTTCAACAACTTTGCGTGACTAAAAAATTTATAATCAAATTCAGTTTATTTTTGCGACCACACAAGTTTTTGTTACCGAATGTAAATTTGCAAGTGTTAAATTATTAAATCCAAAAAGGTTTAATGAAAGATAATTTTATCGAAATATTAAGTTGATAGTGATACCTCAATTACTTACAAATAACTCAATGCTAATTACTATTAATTTTTTAGAGTTTTAAATTTAAAAAAACTCAATTTAAAGTTAGGTTTTTAATGGAATTTTTTCAAAATTAATGCTGAAAATTCTCATGAAAGGATTTCCTTTTTAATTTAATTTTTTTCTTCACGCATAACAAAAAATTGTTGTTCTATGATGATTTATCACCATTCGTCACAATAATACAAAGATCAAGTCTTGTACTTTGTTTCTAATTTTTGATCGTTTATTTTGTTTCTGTAACTTTTTTGTGTATTTGTGTATCAGTCCGTCTGTCTACTATCTATTTTTTCAATAATGACCCTGCATCCGTCCATCGACTGTGTTGATTTTTATTGTGACTTTATAAACTCGTCAAATAATTCATTAAGAGGGATATTTTCTGAATCATTTCCATGATGGCATGATAAAATTATAATTTTTTAAATTCTAGTATATTATTTAATACATTAGATACTTACATGCTTTAATTGGTTTGCGCTCTAACACCACCAACATATGGGTGTTATTATTTATTTTTGAATTAATTCAACAATAATTTAAATTTTAAATTTCTTGATGGACATTTCCTTTAATATCTAACATTCAAAAACAACTTAAAGGATGCGGTTGTTATAAAAGGAAAAATCTGGCGTAGCCTCGATTTGGCAAATCAATCTACAGTGACTAATAACTATAATAATAGTCCTAATAATCACCCAACAACGTCGATCAGCAATGTGCAAAATTTCCATCACAATTCTCTGATAAATGCCAATCAAACTACCCATTACCAAAGACACGATTTTAAAAATCGTCGTTCATCTTCCGAACCTGCCAACGAGCAAAAGATGCTTACCCACATTCAATCAAACTCAACATCAAGTACCACTCATAACACAACAGCAATCACAAATACCCCCTATTCTATTAATAATAGTAATAATCAGACTAACACAACCAATAACAGTAGTTTGGTAATCGGCGACGATAATCCCAGTGACGATTTTATTGATTGTCTTCATCAGAAAGTAAGCAAATTTAACAAACAAAACAAACTTAAAAAAGTTTTCTTTTTCTTCTCGTCTCAATTTTTTATTTTGTGTTATTATAATATATGCCGAAAAGATTTGTTATTTTACAGTAAAATTAAATCTTTTCTCTCTTCTAAATCTTAATTCAACTGTCTTTTTTACTAAAAAAATTTGATCTATGGAAAGTTTTAGGCATAGAAAATATTTAAAATCAGTGAAAATCCAATCAAAGCTCGAAATAGAATTGTTGAAAAATAAAAATTTTCAATAACACAGTTTCGAAATTAAAGTCTGGTATGTTTATAAAAATATAAAATTTTCTATACTTTTCCTTCCAAAGATCAAATTGTAATTTTTTTAAGAAATAACTGTTATTTTGTCTTTTTTAACTTTTATTTTGCTATTAAGTGCAAAATACATTTTTTCGAACTGCACACTTAATAGTTTTAAATTTTAATAAAAATTTTTGCTTACCAAATCAGCCCAACTTTGGCCCAAAAGAAAAAAATCACTTCAGTAACGTGACTAAACTTCTTCTTGTATTATATTCTAACTTTATTTATTTTTATTCATACTAATCCATACTAATGCATTTCAGTGATGATTGACTTACTTACTATACTATGATTTTTTCTAATTTCCATTAACACTCATTGAGTTTATTACCATTTAGTAAATCGTATTAAAATAAAAGACATAAGGTGTTCTAACACAAAAATAAGTGATAATCAATCGCTTGAAAATAAAAATATGCTGGAACAAAAAAAGACATTTGTCAAAAGAAGTTTTGAACATTTAAAACAAATTTTAGCTGCATACTAAGTAAAAAAATCGCCTTAAATATATTTCGGTATATGATCTGTAAATCATCAGTGTTCTGTCAATAAACGATATATATATTTCGGCTGCGAAAATTTTTTCATTAAGTTTCACGATTATTACAAAGATATGTTGCAATTGACCAAAATTTTCAGTTACAGCAGTTTAACCCTTTTAATGAAATATTGCACAAAGAAACTTTCGAGAATTTTTTATATTATCCAAAACAAATTTTTAGAACTTCCCTATACTTTCTGTAAAACTTATTAATTAAACACTAATTGACACATAACTTCCAAAATATCGATAAACCTAATTATACTTAACCCGTATCACTTGCTCAGTTGTGCAACAATTTTTTTCCTTGGAACTCATCTAATTTTTCTTTCTTTCTTTTTTATCATCTTTCAACTTCATCCACGATTTTCAAATTTTTTTATTTTACTGCATGATAATTGATTACAAAATCTTGGATATTGTGTGATCTGATTGAACTTAAAAAATTTAAATATTTAATTGTTCGATGATGTTGACTGATGATGTTGTAATAATATAAAAAAAAATAGAATGCTAGAGTATTGATGTTCAAAACACAAAGATCGTTCTCAGTGCCAACCACGAAGGAGCAAAAATCAACAGCGGATGAAAGACAGGTATAAGTTTGCTTTAAGTAAAAATAAGCTCGCTTAGCCTTTTTTAACCATCCTAACCTTCAACCAAAAAATGCAATTTAAATTATTTTAGTAAAATTGAAAGATTAGTGAGTAATTTGCAATATCACGGCTTTAAACAAATTTATATTTTTGAACCTCTTTAATTTGGAATGAAATGCTTTTTGGAAATTTTTTATATTTTCTTCTTTAAATCCATTTTTACTTGATTGTTTCAATTTTCTTTCAAAACTTTTTAATCGGAATATTATTGTCCTTAAAATATTTTTTAGTAAAACTTTTTTTTTATATTAAAAACTATGTTTCTGATTCCATAATTTATTTGAATCACACTAAAGGAACGTGGCTCAAGATCCTCAGTTTCAAATGATCAAAATGTCCTGCTGGATCCAGATATCCTACCTGATAGCTCAACACAAGCTCTTGTTCTCACAGTGCTCGCAACCTTGTTGAAATACTCAACCGACGAAAGTGAAACACGCGTTTTGTATCAATACCTGGCAGAGGGTTCTGTGGTATTTCCAAAAGTCTTTCCAGTGATGTAAGATGACGTTTATATTTTTTAAATGAGGTTCTAACATTTCCCACTTCAGTCACTCGTTGCTCGATCAGAAAATCAACAATGTTTTGTCGCAGTCAAATGATCAAGTTGTGTTGGCAGCCGCACAGAGTATTATTCAAAATATGCTGGCATCAGAAGATACTTCACAACAGTCATTGTTGTTCTTACAATCGTGTGGTTTTGGTGGACTTTGGAGATTTGCAGGTCCATTTACGAAGGTAAACTTATAAATATTTCAAAAAACAAATTAACAAAAAAATTCTTTTAAAGTACAATATGATGGTCGAATCATCGGAATTGTTCGTTAATTGTCTAGAAGCCATGGTGGAAACGTGTTTGCCAGCTGAAGAAAATCAACTCGTGCCATCGTCTCCGCGTCCTTATAATTTGACATCGAGTTTGAGTAGTCTTACTCTCGGATCACCTGATAAAGGTATAAATTCAAAGCAAATATATTTTTATATTTAACACTTTAGCACAACTTCCACTAAAATTTTTCTCTTTTTATAACTCTTTTTCGCACAGCTTATTCAACCGAATCACTAGATCGAGGTGATCGCGAACGTGAATATGGTTCTTTAAGAAGAGCATCACTTTCAAAGGCACGTTCAGCAAAAATGCGACAATTTAATGAAACATAATTTTTTAAATCTCATTATTTATTGATGTCACTGATATGAAAAATATGTTTACTTAAAATATAATGTTAGTGCTCTCGTTGAATTTGCCAGTCCTAACTAAATGCATTAAAAATAATGAATGGGAAAATCTCTTTTATCGTTCAAAAATATTAGAATTGAAAAAAATATTTTTGTGAATTTTTTGCACCATCTAAATAATTAACTTAAACTTGATATTGGGATTGTTCCTTGAAATTTAGCGTTTCATTGGTGTTCCTTTCTTTTGCTTGGTTTGCCTTAATTAATAAATTAATTTAAAAATGATATCATCTGGAAAAATGAAGTCAAATCTTTAAAGTTTTAGAGAAAATAGGATTTTTTTAACTTAAAAGCCCGCCCTAGAGAGTACCCAAAGTTAATTTGTGAAAAAAATGTAATATTTTTCAAAACTTTGGGGACGATTAGCGAGTTTGTCAAGTGACTAAGAAAACTAAAAAGTATTTGAAAAACTTCCTTTGTTGTTTCTCTTTCAAATACTTTTTGTTTGAAAATTTTAGCTTTATTAATTAAGGCAAACCAAGCAATAGAAAGGAGCACCAATGAAACGCTAAATTTCAAGGAACAATACAAATAATTACAAAAAAATTCAAGTTTAATTGCCAACTTATCAATCAATAAAAGATTACAGAAACAGAAGAAGATTTTCTCAACTAAATCTCTCAAAAAAATATTCGTACTTCATCATAATTAATGTTTTTCAAAAAAATATACGTTAAACAAAAAAATGGTGGTGTCAGCGAACCTACCTTTAAAAATCAGCATTTATCGTCAAATGGTTGAACTGATAAAAGAACAAAATAGTGAGCACAATGATATATGAAGTGAACTGTCTCAAATATTTATTGCATAAACTTAGCTTTTTAAATAAGTGAATTTTTCTTAAGAAGTAAACCAAATTTTTTTGACGTGAGAACAGTCAACTATTTTAGATATATTGCTTAAAACTGTTATTTTGATTTACAAAAAATACAATTCAATGTCTATATATTTGATGAAAAATTATTAAATTGCTATTGATTGTAAAACATACCGTAGAAACTGTAATAAAAATTATATTTATTAAATGTTTTGTTAATCAACCATCCAATTCAAAATTTAATTATAATATTAGAATTCTACAATGAAAATAAAACTGATTTATTTTAATATTGTGCTTTTAGCACGGAGTTATAGGTGAGCACAAATTAAATTAGGTTAATCGATTTAATTAACGGCTAATAAGAAGAAGACAATTATCAACTTTGGGTGAAATTTTTGCATGGTTGCACAACTAAACATTTGGTGTTTAAGAATCTTACTTGCGGTCATTGTTTAGCGCCAAATTTTTATTTTCCAATAACCACTTTATTTTGTTCTATCTGATGAGAAAAAAGTTTATTAGCGATATCCCGAAAGTATTTTTAAACCTTTATTATGAACTAGAAAGTTTGTAGCCGGCAAGCCGCCCGTAGCTCTGTTTCGAGTATGCTGCGATCATAGTCCTAGTCTAACGGATATCTGCTCTAAATAAATTTCTAAACAAATTTTCGGTTCCTCTTAAAAAATTTCTGTTCTCCTTTTAATAAGTTCCATTTCATTTTTCTTGTTTGAAATTTAATGATTTAAGTCGATTTTATTTTGTTTATTATTTTCGAATAATAATCTTTAATTAAACTTTATAGCCACGCCCCAAAATTCTACCTAAGTGGTGAAGGTAAATTCGTTGGTATAATACTTTATTTCGATTTATTCTATTTAATTTTAAAAATATAAATATAAAACTGACAATTATGTGGGTCAAAAATATAAAGAAAATAAAGTTAAAAGTATTAAAAACTATAACCGTCAATTTAACTCTGCATAATTATCCCAAAGAATATAATTATTTCCAATTTTGTATCCTTAGAGAAAAATTAAACATTTTTCTGCATTGGAATGTAGAAAATTTATTGAGCTTTTTTCAATTTATTTTCCAAAATGCACACGTATTCTTTTCAATGTTCTGTATTGCGTAATAAATTGTAGTTTTTACATTTGTGATTTTAAAAAAAAAATAAAATTTATCTTAATTTTTTCAATTACAATATGATTTTTATATCGTCGGCGTTGTTGGTCAATAAACAATAATAGAGACAAGAAAAGTATTTAAATAATTGTAAAATTAAGTTTTCAGCCATGGGATAAATCATCAGTAATAATTAATTGAGCGTTCAATATTATTTTCGTCTCCTTGATCTTGAAATTGCGCACACATGTCTAAATACAACTGATCAGAAACAAATTCGCATGAGCAATTTTTATTTCCAAGGTACAAATAAAATCGCACATACAAATTTCTCACGCACTTATCGAACTCATTTCGAGAAAAACTAAATTAAAACAACAACACTAATGTAATTTCAACGTTGATTTCAGATTGTCAATGCTTGCGTGTCAAAAACACTAAATCCTCAGCTGTATCTCAATTTTTAAATATGTTATTGCAGAGCTGCAAAAATTAAAGTTTTAATACAATAATTCATGTGCGTAAAATAATCTAATTATCAATATTGCAATATGTGTGGTTACTAAAAGTAGGTCAGGTAAATCAAGATCGTCGATGTTATTGGCAACAAGTACTAAGAAAAGTGCTTTAATAAAAATCGTAAAAATCTTTTTTAACCCTATCTATTCTAAAAACGTATTTTAAAGAAAATGCTGTGTAAGTTTTAGAATTATTTTCATTTTTTTTTAATAAATTAATAGTACATAAATTTAAAAGCTCAATACGAAGGAATTTCTTTATAACATCTAATTCGTAATTCATTTTGAGTCCCATTGAACTGACCATAGGTTTGTACTTCAGGACTTTTCCCAATTTCTTGTTTCATATTGCCATTCATGTCAGCAACTGTTTTATTTTTGCGCATTTTATTTTTACTTGCATAAGCTTGTTGGTAGAAATTGCTGAAGAGAAAATAGAACATGATGGAATGTGCACCGATCCAATACGCGAAAGCCATTGGGTAGTTGCAGGGATTGCTTAAGAACAGCTGGAAAGCGTGAATCATGATACTAATGAACTGAATCATTTGTAAGATTGTCAAATATTTTTTCCACCAAAGATATTTTTGCATTTCGGGTCCGATTGCAGCCATCATGTAATAAGTGTACATCACAATGTGAATGAAAGCATTGACAAAGCCAAAAAAAGTTGAATGGCCACCAGGCATAAATTTAACTCCCCACCTAGAGTGTTCAAGTATACAAAAAAAATAATGAGAGGAAACTTAATTTAGTTCAAGTAAATTTATAAATTACCAAACTGAGAATGGCATAATTCCATGATGAATCACGTGAAGAGTTGAGACTTGATCATATCGCTTCCTCAATACGAAGAAGAATGTATCAAAGAATTCTGTAAATTTGCTTAAATAGTACAAATAAGCAACAACAGCCATCTATTTAATAAAAAAAATATAAATTATTTCAAAAACTTTTAAGTTCTAACAATTTTTTACATTTAGTCCCTTCGATGAAAAATCAACTGCTTGACATCTCCAACTATACTTGTTAAACCATCCATTCATCCCACCCTCCCAGAAAAGATAAAAACTAAACAGGATTTGAATGAAGTTATAAACTACAATTATACTTCGCAGTTTAAATGGTTTTCTATTTTCCATAAATTTTGGACCAAAAACCTGTGAAAAAAATAAATAATCACATAATTTGAATTAAAATATCATTTATAACTATAAATAACAGCAACACTAATGAATAATGTTTAGAGAACATTTGTCACAACTAATGTATACGAATTTTATGGCTTCAATAGTTGAAAAACAATTGAAAATTTTAAATTTATCTGATGTAAAGTTTAAAACTATATTTTCTCTTATTCAAAGTCTTGATGCTGAGATTTATAAAAAATTATGAGCACAATCAGTTGTGAAAAAAGTTTAAAACTGCAAATTTGCTTTTTTAAGTTTTTTTTATAAAAAAAAAAGATTTTCATACAGATGATAATCAGCATAGTGCTGCTACAAGGTTTAGTTTATTAAGGTGAAAAATATTCTGTCAATGCTTTAATAATTGCTCATGTCAACCTTAAACTTTGAAATTTTTGTTGACATTCAAATCTTAATTAGATTAAGAATTTTAAAAAAAGTTACTCTTCGAAATTAATTTTCTTTGTCAAAAATCAATATTGAGTTAGAAAATACATAAAGTTTACACTAAATTTACCTTGACTATGTAAACATATGTCAAGCAGATGACAATCGTAGGCAACGGTGATGACATGAGGGGCCATTGAGAAGTTCTTGGATCAGATTTTTTATCCATCAAGTCACGCCAACCATTATTCAATCGATAAAGCAATTCCATCTAAATGAGGCAGATAATAAGATTGTTAAATTAAATATGATTTTTTCAGGATTTTAAATTTATTTTATTTTTTTTCTATAAAATTAAATATTTGGCGTATCAGACAATTTTGTTTCATGTAACTAATTAACTATAACCATGTAACCACCCGGGTGCACCCATGTAATATTCATAAATAAATATCTACCCTACAAGTTTGCAAAAATAATGAATGGAACAATAAAACCAGATACTCATAATACGGACTCAGTTCAATGCCACGGTTATAGTTTAAAATACTATCAAACGGGTTTCTAACCAATCGTATAGAAACGATAAAACAGAAAACAAGCTTTTTCACGAACTTTCTTTACATTTACTTAATTCTCGAATTAAAAATTAGGAATTTTTTAAAGGCAAATACTTAGTGCAGGCAATAAGTTAAATTTAAAGACTTTTATGAAATGTGAAACAAAAAATGCAACTTTTTTGTGGATAGAAACCGCTTCCGTGCTTTTTGCAGCAAAATTTAATGTTGAAATTGACACTTTACAACAAAAATTAATATACTTTTTCCTTGCTCTAGACTTTTTGGGAATATTTTTCATAAAATCTTTTTTTTATTGATTTTTTAGAATACATTAAGTTCAAATTTTAATAAAAGCCCATCAAATAACGCCTATTGAACCAGAGTGTTAAAAAATTTTAGTATGAAACTCGCTTACGTGATGATGAGCCCACACTCGATAACATTTTGTGTAAAATATATTTCAAAGTTCTAGAACTGGTTTTAATTCTATAAATTTGCAATTTTAAAATAATTACGAATTTTTAGGTAAAATTCAATAAAAGCTAATATCGAAATTTTTTAAATTTTTACAATCTTTGCAAATTCTAAAATATATATTTTTCCGAAATTTTTTTAGAATTTCTTTGACGTCATTTCTTTTTTTTTCAGGAAACTTTTGTAATGAAAAATATTTTTTACCAAAAAAAACAATTTTTTAATTTTATCAAAAAGCAAAAACAAATAGAATGCTGTCTAAAATTTTATACGTATTGAATTAAAACAATGCAAATTATTTAAAAGCACACTTTATAAAGTTGTATGCTTTATTTTGATTAATTTAATTAATAATGTTTATGTTTCAAAAAATTAAAAATATAAATCTAACAAACATTTGTTATCTCAACTTTTTTAATTGCGCGTGCGTCAAAATGATAACACTTTCCAAAGTGACACTATAACTGGTTTCATTTTTTATTTCATAATAACTGAAAAATTTTCGTGTTATAACTTTTTTTCGGATATTGATCACTTCACTCCTATTTGATATCGTATTTTTGGAATTGAAAGCTTCATAAAGTGTGCAGGTAAAGGTGGTAACTATTAATTTATTCAAGCACTAAATTGTATATAAATAAAATCAAAAAAATTTAAATATTTTGCCTTTAAAACACAATTAACTTTTGAATATTTTCTCTTTAATCAAACAGTTATGCTTTTTTAAACATCCACAAATAATTTTTAAAAAAAAACTTTTCATTCGAACATAGCCTGCTAACTTTAGTGACTCAAAATAAGTTCATTTGTCATGATTTCATGCATGAATTGAGAAGTTCCCAAGTTCATAAAAAGAGACACCGCGGAAGTCTGCATTTATTATGCTTAATTTATTGATCTTAAATATATCTTATTTTAAATTTTTTTAAGAAATATTTGGGTTTAATTTCCAAAAAAAAATTTTTAAAGCTAGAACTCTACACACAGAAAATTAGCAAACTCACGACATCGCAATTGTACAAGCAGCTCCATTAATGATCAAAGATATTTTTCTAAATATTTTATAAACTATTATCTCAGTTAAATTTGTATTAAATCATATTACACTATTTTTAAAAAGTTATTTTAAGGTAATTATTGAAAGGAAAAATTTATGTTTTTTATATAAAATTTAGGAACTTAGCAAAAAAAGTAAAATTTTTTCAAAGTTTTAAAAATCGCAGTCTCACACTCTTGTCGACACTTTCAATTTAGATCTTTAATTATCATCCAGATACAACAGATGTGTATCTTTTCAATTCGCATTTCAAAAGTCACTTTGGTAAAGCCCTTTTAAAATCAAATCCATGTGGAAATTGATAGACTCTTACACAATAATTTTTTATCATCTTTAAATGGTAAGATATACTTTGATGTATTCGAATAACCCACTGACAGTAAATAAGAGAAAATGTCATCCACAAAGAAAGTTGTATGTATATTCATATCAAATATTTTTTAATTGCAATGAATGTTTTGCATTTTAGATTTTTTTTCTTAAACATATTCAAGACAGTTTTTCATAAACCTTAAGAGAACATTAACAACTTAGTTAATTGAAATTAATCAATTAGAGATTTTTAGTCACTCGACAAATAATTTTAGACGAAAATAATTTTTTTAGTTATATTTAAAATACACTTTTTTCAAAAAATTTAAATTTACTTATTTTTTAATTTTTTATTACTTTTGATTTCTAACTTGTTTCGCAATGTGAGAAAAAACGTCCAAACACGAGCACTGCTAAGTGCAGACTAATGCTGAGCAGTAACAGTATAGTGAGCGAGATGAAAATAAAATGTTTGTGAGTGAGCGCTTCAAAAAAGGTAAACTTTATATTTATTGTAGTCTGTCTTCAAGTTTATTCATCATTTTGAAAAACATTTCAGAGCCCAAACGTTGAGTAACTTACTAGTGTTAACTTGTGTTAACTATCCCTATAATTTAATCAATATTTGAATACTTAAGGGTAATTTTTGGTAAATTAAATTTAACCTTTTATCTTTAATTTGGTATTATAAAAAAGAATTTCAAATAAAATTTAACATATGCTTACAGCAATAATTCGAACTCCAAATTTTATCAAAGATCAAATTACACAAAATTTTATATTATTTCTGGGTTTTATCCTCATCAAGCTTACGACACTAGAACAAACACTTTTACACACCTCCTTTCCAAAACAGGTTAATGGAAGAATTTTATTGAAAAAGATTCTAATGTAAATCGTAAGTGTAGCTCAAAGGCTTCAAAATTATGAAGCTGAACTTAGAAGTGATTAATGCTTTTTTAAAATTTCTTTTTTTAGGATTCTTGAGAAGTTAAATGGCAAACCAGTAAATGGTTAAAAGCTTCCAAATTTATATTTTATGACCTAAATTATTAATTTCAACAAATATATACATAGCGGTCAAACGTTTTGATCTGATAAATATTGAAGTTCTGTATTGGCAATATGAGAACTAAAAAAAGAATCTAAAACTTTTAGATGCAAGTTGATTAATTAGGGCTGTTATTACTAAATGATTGCTAAGGAAAATTGAATTAATTTGCAACCGGTTTAAATGAGTGTTAATTGTCAAATTAAAAAAATACGAAATACACAAGGCTGCACTTTTAAAGATTATAGGATGACTCAGCATTTTTCTGAATCAAGTTTACAAAAAAATACAATTTAAATGACATTTTCAATAAAAATAATTTTTAGGATGTCGGAAAGTTATACAATCTCAAAATTTTAGGACAGATGAACTAGAACCTAGTATAAAAATGAGTAATCCTTGGTTTTGCTAAAAAAAGGTTTGCAAGCATCTAAAAAAATTGAACATTCGCATGGTTGTATTTAACTAAAGTAAATAAAATGATTATATTATAAGAGAGATCGAAATGTGCGTTGAAAAAGTGAGTTGCAAAAATTATTTGCTCCGGTGCGGTGATTAATTGGGTTTTGGTAGTGCTAGAGCAGGTAAAAGTGGCTAGTTAGTTAGATTAGGACAGGTAGTGATATAAAATGTTCGAGGACACTCAATTTGGAAGGATACAGTAAATCTGTTTTGAAAAATTGTCCATTGAGGATTTTTCAAGAAAATTTTCATGGGTAACTATGTAATGTAATTTATTTATTTATTTTGATAAAAGTGTGACAGGGTCCAAACTGAATTGCACACTTCGATCTCGAGGGAGGGTTTGTGTTTGTGATTGTTTTAAAATGGACGACGGACATATATTTTGACTCGACATGTCAACTGTGTACACTAGTCTCAGTTGAGGAAGGTAGTGGTGGAATCACCGCTTTTATCCAAGTGATTTGAGACAAATAAAAAAGTTGATTTGGTTTTGATTAGTTGGAAACTGAAATATCTGCTCAGTAAACAAGACTGTTCTAAACCGTAGTTTCTCTAGAAACTACAAACAAAAAATAATTCGAAAACAAAAACGTAAAAAGATGATACTTTCCTAAGTAGCCCACTAGGCTTCGCTTTTCTGAGGAATCGCGGGTCAACCATGTGAGGTTGCGTCCGACGTCTTCCTACTTCGGTAGTGGCTACCTGACTGTTATCTTATCTAATCTAATCTAATCTAATCTAACAAAATGATTATATTATAATGTAATTTAGCGACTGCATCATATAGTATGTAGCAAAATTCTAAAGGTTTTCTCCATAAATTAATATTGTTTACCACGAGTTGAAAATGTATTTTTTTCAATATATAATTTATGGCTAAAACTTGATAGTTTAAATTTTTTCCAAGTATTGTGAGCCATCAATTAATTAGCTTCTCTTTACATCTCTTCACAATTTGTCCAGTCAACATTTTTTTTTCTTATTTAATTAATCCACTCATGAGAAACAAGACATTGCTAAATAAATGCGTTGGTAAATAAAATTGATTGACATTCAAAGTAATTCATGACATTATAAAAAAATTAAAAAATTTATTTTTGCAGTCAAAATTATTAGCACATAAATGTGAATTTAATAAGCATTTTGTTGAAAAGCACCAACAAAATTTGGTTAAACTGTTTGTAATTTTACACATACATATTTAATATTTTTAAGTTGCCCTTTTCCAAAATTTTGAAGATGAAATTGCGAACATCTCTATAGAGCGGATAGTCATTGAATCTGTTGCACTTTTAAATCTGTTGCACTCTCTCAACGTTTTATTCTCACATAAATTTAAATACATCACTAAAAACATTGTCGACAATGTTGCATATAAACTTTCGTAAGTATGATTGTTTCACAGAGATCTAATTTATAAAATTGAGTTAAAGATTAAAATAGTTTTTTGCTTTGAGAGTTCATCAAACTTTTAGTTCTATTAATTAGTTACTAAAAAATGTTTAAGAGGCCTTTAGAGGTCAAGTCTCATTTAGGATCACATTTTGTAATTTTAAACAAGCTAGAAATTTGCTAAATTATATTAGTGCAAACAATTAAATTGTTTTGATTTATTATTTTGTGCATTGGAAATTACTTTGAAAAATTTTAAAAATAGTTTTTTGATATTTATTTTTTCAATCGATTTTTTCAATACATTTCCGAATCATTGTGTCAATAAAGTAAGGCGGGCCAAAATCTCAGATCAGGCTGGGATTTGCAACACTTTTAGACATATTTGCGACTATTTGCGACACCTCTTTAAAAAATTTCGACACCCTCTAGTTTTCCAGTTATCCACCTTCAAAGTTTTCCCGAAAGCCCGCCGTACTTTATCAGGTTTTTTATATGAAATTCATCTTTCGAACTCCAAGTGATGTTTTTTCTACTCTATGAATTTCGACTATTTGCGACACCAAAAATTTTTTCCGGAAAATCGATTAGTTTTCCCAGGAAATCACTTCAAAGTTTCAAGGAAAATTTTCATAACAAAATCTAACAAGAATCAAAAAAATCTAATTGGAATTTCAATAATCTACCTGAAATTCAAATTTAACCGTCATAAAGCGTCAAAAAAATAAAAACTCTCACCGTAAAAAATAATTTTTTTCCATTGCAAATGGAAATTTTTGATCTGATTTTAAAAGTTATTAAGTTTTTATTGAAAATTTAAAACAAATTTATTGAAAAAAGTTAAGTTGCACATTGGGGTGAAAATATTGAAAAATAACGACAAAAATCAAATTTCGAAAGTGAGACTTGCAATGATATGATCCATTAAAATAATTCTTTGACACTTGCTCTATTAGGTTCCACTCTTATTTTTTCGTTAAAAGAGTAAGAAAGCATCCAAAATAAGCTGCAAAGTCAAACCCGATTGAGTTTGCAAAAAATAACATTTTTCTATTTCTTTTTATTTTAATAACTTTTTGTCTAATGAAGTCAAACTGAGGGTTAATCTTTGCAGAAAAATAACAAAATTTTTCAAATAAATTTTGAGAATTGACATTTCAAAGCAGGTAGTGCCTCTAAATCGTGTTCGAAAAATGCACAATCACGCATCCACTAAAAGTACTCTACAGTTAGTGGAACCAAATAGAACCATTATGTAAGAGCAGATCCTCGTAGAGAAGACACATGCCAACAAGAATAGTACTGGTTATGCCCGCCCCTTCGCGCCCCTAAGAGGGTTATTTTCAGTTTGAAAATTACTGATTTTGTATGGGAATACAAGAAAATTAGTTTTGATCAAAAGTAATCTTTGATTTTTACAGAAATAAAAAAACCTTAATGGTCAATGTAGTGATCGTATCCATTGTAAAAATATTGTTTTAAAACATTTAAGTGTGTCTTGTACTTAAACTAGACCTCTGGTTGGATGAAAACTTATTTAAGTTGTTTAAAAATGAAATTAAGCATGATGCAAAAATGTAGTCAAAGATGAGCAGAGGACGGACTTTAGCGATATATTTTGTAGCTTAACATGAATATAATGATTTTTAAAGGTTTTTAACGTCAAATGAAGTCATTTTAACAGTTTTGTCGTTTTTTGAAGTACTTTCACCCCAATGTGAATTGTAAAATTTAAAAAAATAAAAATATTGGTAGATAAGTGAAGATTATTGAAATTCCAATTAGATTTTTTTGATTCTTGTTAGATTTTGTTATGAAAATTTTCCTTGAAACTTTGAAGTGATTTCCTGGGAAAACTAATCGATTTTCCGGAAAAAATTTTTGGTGTCGCAAATAGTCGAAATTCATAGAGTAGAAAAAACATCACTTGGAGTTCGAAAGATGAATTTCATATAAAAAACCTGATAAAGTACGGCGGGCTTTCGGGAAAACTTTGAAGGTGGATAACTGGAAAACTAGAGGGTGTCGAAATTTTTTAAAGAGGTGTCGCAAATAGTCGCAAATATGTCTAAAAGTGTTGCAAATCCCAGCCTGATCTGAGATTTTGGCCCGCCTTACTTTATTGACACGAATCATTCCCCAATATTTTTAAACTTGAGTATTATAACCATATACTTTTCAAATATTTTCGCGATGTCATGCTGAAAGGAAATTATTATTCTTCATTCGTGTCAACATGAATGACTAGTAACTTTTTTCTTTTGCAATATATCAATATCAAGTGGTAAACGATGTGAGTAATTCTTCAAAAAAGAATCTAATTATATCACACTCAGAAAAAACTGCTTAATGCGTTAATGACCGGTTATTGTAAAAGAAAGATTTTAATGCTTAGAATGATTTATTAATATACAACTTTAAGACTCTGAATACTAGAACAAAATATATTAAAACCCACATGTCGATATGGCAACCCTTTTATGTTGGAACATTTTTTAAAAAAAATTACACAAACCAAACAATTTTTAGACCAATCTTGAATGCATAAAATTTTTTTGACTATGCTTATACCAAGCTCCAAAAACCTTTTAAACCCTCATTTTCTTTGACTTTAAAAATATGTTTTAAATTTCGTTTGATGATTGATTTCCCCTTTATTCATAATTATTTTGCGTTTTTCTCCAACACAACATGTTACATTCTATTGAATCCATTTGAGATTGTTGTCATTTGTTTGCTGAAATCATTCGATAACTTTCTCTTCCCTTTTTTGTTGCTATTGTATGCTTTTCTATAAAATCCTGCAAAAAGCACCAAAAACATCAAAGCCATGAACATCACAACATAAACAAAAGTTAACGGATAATTGCATGGATTATGAAAAATTAATTGAATTGCATGAAGAAAGACACAAACAAATTGTATCATTTGGAATGTTGTCAAATATTTTTTCCACCAAAGATATTTTTGCATTTCGGGTCCAATAGCAGCCATCATGTAATAAGTGTACATCACAATGTGAACAAAGGCATTGAAAAATCCGAAAAAAGTGAGATGTCCAGTGCTTACAAATTTTACTCCCCACCAAACTGAAACAAATTAAAATTTAGTAAGGTTAAAATTAAATTTTTTAAAAATTAAAGTCACCAGCAAATGGCATTGCACCATGATGTATTACATGAAGGGTTGAAACTTGATCATTTCGCTTTCGCATTATAAAAAAGATCGTGTCTAACAATTCAGGAAATTTACTAAAGTAGTAGTAATAAGCTGCTGAAGACATCTAACGAGTAAAACGAAGTTTTTATAATTGGAAAAATAATCACAAGTCCAAGTTCGATCATACCCTTAAGACAATTTCATCTGTTGACGGATCAAATGGCTCGCATCTCCAATTGTACCTTCCAAACCAGCCAGCCATTCCGCCTTCAATAAATAAGTAAATGCTAATCAGTACGTGGAGAAAATTGTAGATTATGAGAATATTCCGCAGTTGAAATGGTTTCCTGTTTTCCATTAGTTTTGGTCCAAGAACCTGAAAGATATAAAAGTTTTGGAGCGCACGTTTTCTTTAATAGATATTGAGTTTTTTTTTAGGAAAAAATAATAAAAATCCATAAATGTTTCGTGTGCATGGCATGTGTTGCTTGATACGCATTTTTTTATGCTAAAAAAACCACGCGTTTGAAAGCTTTTCAAATTTTTTTATTTATTTTCTTCACTCAATTTACCTTCACAATATAAACATAACCAAGAACAATGCCTAATGTCGGAAACGGAGATGACATAAGTGGCCATTTAGCAACTCTTGGATCCCCTTTATTCACCATGAGATCTTGCCAACTGGCATTAATTCTACTTATTAAGTCCATATCCCCAAGGAATATATTTTTTATTATATTTTTAATTAAAATTAAAATTTTGTTAATCTTTTTTTATTTCTTGCGTCTGATCACTTGTGTGTCTGAATAAAAACTAATTTTAACCGTCAAGCATAGATGGTAGAATAGTGTAATTTATAATTTGAACGCGATACACGAAAAAGCATCGTGTACATTTGACCGGCTGATTCCATCCATGATGTCAAAGGCGAGCCACTAAATACTGATGATGCCGACTTTTACGCAATGTCAGCATTATTAATTTAATTTATCACTTTGAACATTGTGATGTGTTGCAGTACATTTTTTAGATTCTCGTCTCCTTCAAAGTCATAATGAGTAAATTAGTTGGCAAAATCCATAAATAGACCAACGCTTTTGAAATATAAATTTATTGAATTTGATGATGTTTTATTAACCGAAAAATAAATCCATTTTTCATATTTTATAAAAAAAGCCTAAGTACTTTCAAACAAACCAATGACGTCATAAAATTCATACAATACCGCTTCTTTCTTAAATATTTTATTCTTTTTGTATATTCATCCAGTACAAAATCTTAACCCCCCCTTCTGTCAAAATAAGAATTATTAAAGGTCGAAAGAGATACAACGATTTTTTGCCAAACTTTCCCAATAATTATTGAAAAAACAAATCTGTTTCATAGAGAATGAACTTTTTTGAACTTTGAAAATTTTAAACTCTTTTCCTTTTCTATTCCAATTCCAATAAGGAAAATAAGGTTTATGAATAATACTGTATGTGACATTTTGGCTACTCCCCGAAAAATTACTTCTCGAAGTCTAAAAAAGTAGACATTAAATTTTAATTTTTGAAAATCATCATAAACATTTGATTAAGCTCATTTGGGTCAGTAATTGATTGATTTGTTTAAGTTTATTTAATAACGAAACAAAAAAAACATTTAAATTATTTGGGTATTTTTATTGTATATATGTAGTTATTTCTTACAATAATTATGAAATGAGCAAGTCCAAATTGTTCTATTGTAATAAAATGAAACTTTTAAAAATTTGGGATAAAAATGAGCTAAATCATTTTTTTTAAAAAACGTCGAAGAAATATTTTTTTCTCTCTCTCATATGAGTAAGAAAGGCAGTTAATAATTTTTGGGTTTAATGATGGTTTGAAATTGAAACGTACTAAATATACGAATTTATTTCACTTCAATTATCCGTTTGTCATTTTCTCAGTCTTATTAAATTATCGTCACACTATAAACTCTTTGCATTTTCAAGCTTTATCTTTAGATTAATCTTTTTTATGTATGATTGTCGATAAAAGTTTGCAAATAGAACTAAAAACAAACCACTATGTCCCATAATCCAATAGACAAATGCCATAGGATAATTACAAGGATTATGAAAGAATAACTGAGCAGTGTGTAAAAGAACAACAATGAATTGAATCATCTGAAGAATTGTTAAATATTTTTTCCACCAAAGATATTTTTGCATTTCCGGTCCGATTGCAGCCATCATGTAATAAGTGTACATCACAATGTGAACGAAACTATTGAGGAATGCAAAGAAGGATGAATGACCTCCTGGCATAAATTTCACACCCCACCTATAAATTATAATTTTAATTTTAATTTTTTTTAATACGTTCATTACCAAACACTAAACGGCATGATTCCATGATGAACGACATGTAATGTCGACACTTGATCATAGCGCTTCCTCAACACGAAAAAGAACGTGTCAAAGAATTCCGTAAATTTGAGGCAAAAATACATCCAACTTCCAATGGCCATCTAGAAAATTACTTTGTTTTGAAGTTCAAGTATATAAATATTAAATTACCCTCATAGCAAATTCGTCATTCGAAAAATCAACAGCTTGACATCTCCAATTATATCGACCAAACCAAGAAATTCGTCCGGCTTCGAAAAAGAGATAAAAACTGAATATTGCCTGCAATAGGTTGTGCGTAATGATAATTTTACGCAACTTAAATGGCTTTCTCTTCTCCATAAACTTTGGTCCTAGAATCTGAAGATTATTTTATAAAGTGAATGTTGATGACGTAACAGTTCAGACTCACCTTGACTATAAAAACGTATGTAAGACAGATGACAACAGTGGGCAACGGAGATGACATGAGCGGCCACTTTGATGTTCTTGGATCAGATTTTTTATCCATCAAGTCACGCCATGCGTCATAAATTATGTTCATCATTTTTACGAATCACCTTGTGTGACAATTAACAATAGTTTAGCGCGAAAAAAGAAAATTATGTTAACGCTTGCAATTTTTTTTTGCAAATTTTTTGCGTTATTTGTTCGTTGACAATTCTGCATGAAGTCCGAAATATGACTAAATGAATTCTAGCTTTTAAAGTCTAGTTAAAAAAAATTGCAGTGAAGTGCATTTGGTTTTCTTTGTTGTCGTTCGGACACATTAAATATCTTGCTTATATGGGTAACAAATATGTAAAATATATTTAATTAGTTCAATTTTTAAATAATAGCATCTAGTTTTCTAATTTTTTGTACGATTTTAAACCAAGAAAAATATCATAACTACTATAATAAATGAGAAAAAATTATTCTCTTTCAAAAAAGTTACTTGCACCAGTCGAACATACAATTTGTCATATTAAAAACTTGTGACTTTACACATGGCAGAAAGATGAGCAAACTTGAATTTTTTGTTAAAATAGAGCTTGAAATTATTACTCGTAGAATTCATTTTACTTCTTCATAAGTTTAGAAGAATAAATTCTATTTTTGACCGTTGTAGACAAGCGTATGTCTGAATTAAGTTTAATATATTATATATACGTTATATAAATTTCAAGCTTTACGGTCATATAAAATTTGACATGTTTGATGGGTGGAGCTTTAAAAAGTTTTCAAATAAAATAAGTTGAAAATTTAACGTTGAATATTTTTGGAAATGTGCGGACTTTTGAGCATGCGAGTGAGTTTTCTGACATTTTGATGCATTTTTAGTTGCGTTTGAGCTTTTTACCTTGTAAACTGTAACCAAATTTAAAATCAAAAATGTTTTCAAAAGTTTATTTTATTAAAAAATAAAATTATAAAGAACCTTATAATGCCTCAGCTTATGTGCACTGCACTATTTTAAATTAATTAAATATCACTAATTTTATACGCATATGTTCAGGAAAAACAAATCAAAGTTTTTTAGCAGTCTTGCAACCTTTGAACTTAAGTCTACTCTCACTCAATGGCATTGCATTATTTTAATTAACCTTAACTGTATCTGATTTAATTGGCGATGATTTTAATAACTTTGAAGTGTATGTTTGCTTATAAAAACTTCTAAATAGGAAAAAGAAAAGAACACCATGCCCTCCAATCCAATAGGAAAAAGCCATCGGGTAGTTGCATGGATTGCTAAAGAACAGCTGGAAAGCGTGAGTCATTATTCCGACAAATTGAATCATCTGGAAGATTGTCAAGTATTTTTTCCACCAAAGATATTTTTGCATTTCCGGTCCGATTGCAGCCATCATGTAATAAGTGTACATCACAATGTGAACAAACGTGTTGAGGAAAAAGAAGAATGTGGAATGTCCTCCGGGCATGAATTTAAGTCCCCACCTGTGCATTAAAATAATCTTTATATAAAGAAATTATTTTAAATAAATTTATTACCAAACTGAGAATGGCATGATACCGTGATGAATAACGTGAAGAGTTGAGACTTGATCATATCGCTTCCTCAATACGAAGAAGAATGTGTCAAAAAATTCTGTAAATTTGCTGAAAAAGTACCACCAACAGACTTGTGCCATCTACAAATAATAAAAAAAAGTAAAGTATAAGTGAGAATTACAGTTAAAAACATTAATGATCAAAATAAACATTCAAAGAAGGTTTTAAAAGTAAAAACCTAAAAACTATTGAGATCATCTTTCCTGAATTAACATATCAAACTTACCCTCATTCCCATCTCACTTTTTGAATGGTCAACTGGTTGACATCTCCAACTATAGTCATTAAACCATCCAACCACTGCTACTTCCCAAAAGAGATAAAAACTGAGTATGACTTGCAAAAAATTATAGAACACAATTATTCCTCGAATTTTGAATGGCTTTCTGTTCTCCATGAAACGTGGCCCAAGCACCTAAAATATAATTTAAACATTATTATTTTATTTTTGCGAATTGTGATGATATCATTATCCAAGAGGATGAAAGAAAGAAAAAAAATTTTCAACTTGTGAAATATTTACTTTAACAGCGTAGACGTAAGTGAGACAGATGATAAGTGTTGGAAACGGTGATGACGCCAAAGGCCAGGTAGCTACCCTAGGATCTGATTTGTTGACCATTAAATCACGCCAACCAGTCTGCACGGTATTTAAAAGGTCCATCTTAGGAAAAAGGACAGAAAAATATTAATTTTTTAATTAAGCAAAAACTGCACATTGACACTTGCATTAAAAATTCAAAGCGCATGAAAGTGGATAAATATTAGCTTTAATGTACTGATGTGTAGAAGACACTCAATGAATTTAAGTAATTGTGCTCAATGAACCTCACACGAATGAAGTGTACAGTACGTTATTTAAACATATAGTCAGTGCGAGTAAACAAAATGGACATTCGCTTAAGAGAGCCGGATACTCCAAAATTATTTGCGCACGTCAATAAGAGAATAAATGTTCTATGAAAGAAGAAAAAAAGCTCGCAAAAAATGGAGAACAATGAAAAGTTTTTTTTTGAACGTTTTTAATTACCTATAGAAATTTAATAGAATATATATGAATAAAACGACTTTTTTTATATATACTTTGATCTTATTTATAACAAAATATTTAACCTCATAAGGTTCTAATCTTCAATCCGATAAGAACTATTCAATTTCCGGGATAATTTGAATTTATAATTTTACCGTATATTCCCCTAGTATGCGCAAAATATAATTTTTTGTGTACCGGCATGCGTTAAATTGTTTTAATTCAATTAATCAATATTTAAAAAAATGTTCACACCTTTCAAAACTATTGTTTTTTAACTTAATTATTCCTTTGAAATTTCAGAGCACCAAGTTTTAATTAATGTACCTTATAAGAGAGCTGTAGCTTAACTGAAGATAAAATTAAATTGTGCGCCTTTATAGAACTGATCGTTACGAGCAGTGAGCGAACACACGTAAGAATGAGAAAAACCGAAACGATGCTTTTCAAGTTCTCTCGACAATATATACATGAAGTGAGTATTAGACGATTATTACCGAAGGAATCGCACAGCAATTACTTTAAACTTCTTCTTATTTTTTTCGTTCATTAATAATGTGGCTAAAATAAAATGGTATTATTTGCGTCATTGCGAATTTTGGTTTCTAGTGTTAGACTGAAGTTCAAGAAAAAGTATTCTCAATGAAGATAGAAATTTCTAATTAATTTTATACAAAAACACATTTATTTTCATAAAATACATCTTCTTGAAAAAGCAAATAAGAAGATAATTCTCCTTTAGTCTTGAATTTAAAAAAAGTGATTCAAGTTGCTGCAAACCTTCCACTCTAATTTTTATCGCGTACTATTCATTCAACATATTCTATTGGTATTTACAATCAAATGAGCTCATAATTCTTTCTACATTTTCTTTCTAAATCTAAAAATGCATTTAAATGTTGAAATTCTTTCCGACAATTTTTCGCACATTAATTTATACTCCTTCAAAGAATTAACAAAATTATTTTTGAAAGGAGACTGTTCACTTTAAATTGATCAATTTTATTTAACCTGATTAGGCCTGATCATAAAAAAATAGTATCTAGATTTATTCAATTCACTGTCTTACTGTTTAATGACTTGAACTGTTTTACCTAAAAATCACTGAACTACAAAAATATAAACAATCCACGTGTGAAATATTTTTCGACTTTGGTCAGTAAACAACAGTAATATATAAATTTGACGTCATAGGTTCGCGTAAATAACACCACTCATGATGTTTGCAGAGCTTTTTCGCAGACAAAACAAATAATTTTATAACGAATAAATTTTGAACGACTGAGAGCTTATGATGTAAGATTAAGATTTATTTTGACTAGTAAGATATATTGAAAAGCTTTTGATATATAACCCTCTATGGTAATTCCTTTACTATGGTTTATGATATTGAAACCTTAAGATTTTTGTTCAATAAAAAAGAGTTTTTGTATATTGAATTAAATAAATTTTATCTGAAAAAACTATTAATTTCCTGGTTCTAAAAAATTGGGGACATTTTTATCCTAGAAGTTTTAAAAAATAAATAAATAATTTTTTTAAAATTCAAAATACATTTATCTATGATTTATATTTAAATTATTGCAAATATTGTAAGGAATGAGATAAATTATAATTAGGATTTTAAACTCTTTTGTTTAAAGGATTTGCTAAAAGCTAATTGTCTTATGTTTGAGTACATTAGTGATGACGCACAATCATATAAAATTTTTAAGGAGGAGCTGACAATGTAAAAATTCGAAAATGTGATCTCTGACGTATATAAAAAATTGACGTTTTACACTACAGGTATTTGAATGTTAAAAGAACATGAAAAAAATGTGATGTGCCATTAGTCCATTAGACATTTCAGTTTATTTTTAAATTTAATATTTAAACTCTGATGAAAAAATTATATTGATCGATATTTGTGAAAATATTTTTTATATATTTGGACTTTGCTTATTTTAGAATGTCAGGAGGTGTTTTAAAAGTGAATGACATGACAGTAATACATCAGATTATTTTATAAATATCAACACAGTGAATTAAAACTAAACTTGAGGAATTTAAAATATTGTTGCTTACGTGCTTAATAATAAGCATTGAATGATAAAAGTCAAATTCTGAAAAAAAAAGATTCTTCGATCATTTTTATTAATTATTAAAGATACAAAAAGTTCATTTTCTTGTTGGTATTTTTATTTGTTTTTTTCTTCACATAACTAATATCTTCATCACAATTTTATTTCTTGTGTAATATTTAAAAGGTATGCAATTTGGCGGTGAATTGTGCAAAAAAGAAATTTGTACAAAAAATATTTTAAATAAAATAAGTTTTATCCTTTTTGAGAATTTTTGCCTTTTGATGTCAAAGTCAGTGAGAAGAAGAAAAATTATCAAAAGTTCATCTACACAATTAGCTGAAATTCTTTTTAAGTCTCAAAAACTTTTTAAAATATTAAGGTCCACATATGGCTTTGATGTATAAAAATAATTTCTTAGTTCTTAAAATAACAATAAATGGTATATAATATACAAGAAGAAATATACAAATCTAAATACAAAATATATTATGATATTAAAATTACTGTGCATTTACTCTAAGTCTAAGTGTACTAGAATTATCATTGTAAGCATGATTACCGTTTTGATCACAATTCAGCGATTTTATTGCACATCCATTTGTTATATTTGTATTGAGTGCACTTCCATCAGAATCTTTCTTTACTCTTTTACTTACATAAGTTTGTTTATAGAAGTTTCTAAAGAGAAAGAAGAACATGACGGCATGTGCGCCAATCCAATACGCGAAAGTAATTGGGTAGTTGCATGGATTGTTAAAGAAGAGCTGGAAAGCATGAACCATTATTCCGACAAATTGAATCATCTGAAGAATTGTTAAATATTTTTTCCACCAAAGATATTTCTGCATTTCCGGTCCGATTGCAGCCATCATGTAATAAGTGTACATCACAATGTGAACAAATGTATTTAAAAATCCGAAGAAGGTTGAATGTCCACCGGGCATGAATTTAACACCCCACCTTTTGATTAAACGATATAATTAAGCAATTGACTAGCAAAACTTTAATTGCGTCTTAATTACCAGACTGAGAATGGCATGATACCGTGATGAATAACGTGAAGAGTTGAGACTTGATCATATCGCTTCCTCAATACGAAGAAGAATGTGTCAAAGAACTCTGTAAATTTACTGAAGTAATACCACCAGCATATGTTTGCCATCTATAATGAGTTTTTAAAATTCTGATCTTAAAAAAATTATTTTTTACTCACTCTCATAGCCATTTCACTTTTTGAATGATCAACAGGTTGACAACGCCAGTTGTAGTCTCTTAACCATCCCGCGGCGGATACTTCCCAAAAAATATAAATACTAAAGATGATTTGAAAGAAATTATATGCCACAATTACTCCTCGAAGTTTGAATGGCTTTCTGTTTTCCATAAATTTTGGACCAAGTACCTTAGGAAAAGAACACGGTGTTAAAAAAGGTGTTGTTAATTGACTATTAAAAAATAAGAAAGCAAGTAAAATTGTTTTATTGATATCAACCTCATGATATCATAGCTCAATAAATTTATCTATCAAGATTAAACTGATCAAAAAAAATTCAAAATGGCAAGTTTTAATTAAAAGTTTGGTGATTGTCAGGAAATCCCTTATTGTTATAAAATTAATTTCACGATTCTTTAAAAACATGCGATAATGAAAATTCCATGCGATACAATTTATAAATTTTATTTTTTATATTACATTGCCCATTGCTTCAAGGCAAGGTCACTTTTCTTGAAATGAGGTTTAAATTTTAAATAATTATTTTGTAAATTTTAAACATACAGCAAATACTTTATTGAAAGCTTAAAAAATATTTAATTGTATTAACAACTTTAAAAATTAACTTTGTTCTGATGTTTGAGCACCATGTAATTTAATATAACGCGATGTGATTAAATAAAAAAAATAATTTAACTGTAGAAGTCAAACTGAATATAAAAATAGAAGTTGAGATTAAATACTTTGGATTTAAACTTTTAAGTATAAATAGTTTGATTGAGATACTACAAACAAATGATGTTGATTTAACAAACTCAATTATGAAGATTTTTCTATTTGCTTACCATCTTCAAAAAACGAAAATTAAAAATTACTGTAAATTAATTGACGAGATAATTTTGACAATTTTTTTACTTATGCTTTTCGAGCTTAGTACTTTTTTCTTACTTAATTAATGTGAATCAAAATGGATAAAAAAAAGGTAATCGGAGTTCATACAATTCATATTCTGTGTTTATTATGCTTAGATTCTCAAAGTTTAGTGTTCATGCAAATGCTAACAAATTATTTATCTCTTTTCATGCACTTTACTCTCTATTTTCTATTGACGAAAAATATTCGTGTTTGTTTTCATCGCATAAAATTAAGATTTTTTCATACCGAATAAATTAAAAAAAATTTAAAAATGTGTTAGCATTAATGCGGTAGGTTATGATTTGTTTTAAAATATATTCAAAACAACCGTAAAGTAATCACAGTATTCACGCAAATTTGCTTATTTTTCAACTTATAGTTTTTTGACTTTTCGAAGTTCTAATTTAAATCTAAACTATAATAACAACATTTAAAAGTTTCTCGTATTTCTGTGTGTCAATTTTTAGTGTAACCCACGAAGTGGTGTAACACTTATATGCGCCTATTTCCGTCCGTCTGTCTGTCCGTCTGTCCGTCTGTCCGTCTGTTCCATCGAGATCTCGGCTCCTGAGATAGCTAGAGACTTCTAGTTTTCGCCAAATGGTAGGTCTATGAATTTAGATTCGGCCATTTTAGGAATTATGAGGGTCATGACCACAGGTCGTGCCATGGACAGCCCTAAATGCCATTTTTCATACAAATTTCCTGTTATATGGCTTCATGTATGTCGTTGAACTCGTATTTGCATCAGGAATCGAAAGGCATTGATGATATTTGAGGAATGTCTATCATGGCCATCCAAGAGTGCCACCAATGTCCATCACGGCCGGCCAGTAGTGCCCCTAATGTCCATTTTTTAAAAGTATGGCTTCATGTACCTCGTTGAACTCGTAATTGCATCAGGAATTGATTAGCATTGATGATTTTTGAAGAATGACCGTCACGGCCGGCCAGGAGTGTCCAAGGAATGCCACTAATGTCCATTTTTTAAAAGTATGGCTTCATGTACCTCGTTGAACTCGTAATTGCATCAGGAATTGATTAGCATTGATGATTTTGAAGAATGACCGTCACGGCCGGCCAGGAGTGTCCAAGGAATGCCTCTAATGTCCATTTTTTAGAAGTATGGCTTCATGTACCTCATTGAACTCGTAATTGCACCAGGAATCGATTGACATGGATCTGAAAATGGAACACAATGGAAAATGGAACACAATTGAAAAAGGAACGCAATGGAAAATGGAACACAATGGAAAATGGAACACAATGGAAAATGGAACACAATGGAAAATGAAACACAATGGAAAATGGAACACAATGAAAAATGGAACACAATGGAAAATGGAACACAATGGAAAATGAAACACAATGGAAAATGAAACACAATGGAAAATGAAACACAATGGAAAATGGAACACAGTGGAAAATGAAACACAATGGAAAATGAAACACAATGGAAAATGAAACACAATGGAAAATGAAACACAATGGAAAATGGAACACAATGGAAAATGGAACACAGTGGAAAATGAAACACAATGGAAAATAAAACACAATGGAAATTGAAACACAGTCGAAACACAGTGGAAGCATATGAACCATTTTGGGAAGCAATTTTGGGAAGCCATTTTGCGAAGCCATTTTTGAGAAGCCATTTTTGGGAAGCCATTTTGGGAAGCCAAAAGGGGAGGCCAGAAGGGGAAGCCAATACTGATCTGTTACAAGTGGGTTACACGGCAACACCCACGTGTGGGTTTTGAAACATTTTTTAACTTATAAAGTTTGATAAGAAATCAATGCAATGAGATTTAATATTAAAAAGTGGTACGAAAAGAGAATACTAAAATGCATTAGTCAATTAAACGACCTACTTTTTCCATTCAATAAAAACGATGATAGTTTGAGGAACTTAATTTTTTAAAATATCGCGGCGGACATCGTTAAATATTCGATAATGCTTTTTTTGTTTGCAAATCGAACTCAAGTAATATTTTTAATATTTGGAAGTATTGATAAAGTTTGCGTTTTCTGTTTTAGCGTGCTATCAGTTTATTTACATTTTAAAACATTAATGATAAAGAGAATTTTATATAGTTCAACAAGAAGTCGAAACTTTGTCCAAGGCATTCAGTACCTACTTAATAAACCAAAGATTGAATTTAGTAAAAAAAGAATTGTATCCTATTTAAGGATATTTTTAATCGAATCCTTAATTCGCATGTACAATTACGTTGAGTTTTTACACTTTCATGTTAGTATGTTTAATATCATCATTCATAGTAAAGCAAAATTATCATCTTCCTCGATACAAGTCGCATCATATCATTCATTTCACATCTCTAAAAAAATCACAATCATTATGATAACGAAACACAATTTTTTCTCTTGTGGCAATGCTCTCTCTTCGGATAGCTTTTTTTGATGGTATTTACTCTTACATTTTTTGTAAGCTTTTATAATATTTTTCATATTTTGTCGAAAATTGATACCGTGAAAGAGTAAGAGGCATCATATTTGGGTCAAATTGACAATGCTTTAAGTTTGATGGTAATCGTAGGTCAAAAGAAATTTATATAATAAAATCTATAACTTCCACACATATTGACAAATTGCTTCCCTTACAGAATATAAAACAGGTTTATAGAGATGTTTGAGGTGTAATAAATAATTTGTAAATCTTCAATAATTCAGAAAATATTTTAATTTAAAATTTTGCAACGAACGAATCTAAAAACATTTATCAATCAGTGAAACAAATGTCTTACTCTTTTCATAATATGCAAATACTTTGTCCGCCAAAACTGGAAGATTAAATTTTTTTGATTTGCCTTTGTTTAAAATTGCAGTATAGATTCTTTGAAAAATAGCATATACTTTGTCTAAATATATATATTTTTATAAAATTTTCATTAAAAAGAATCAAGCTAAATATACTTTTTGAATTAAAAAATTATTTAAATATTTTATTTACTAAAAATACGAGATGAATGGGTGCCATAAACAAAAATTTAATCAATTTACCTCAAACGGCTGTGATCAATGACCATTTTAATATTTTAATATTTATATTTTTCATTGGATTTTCATTCATCGATTATGAAACGAATTTTGTTGAATTTTTCTCTTCAACTTTTTAATACCTTCTCAATATTAACATACATGGACGCATGAAACGCATGCGTTTGATATAAAAGTTATCTTAAATTTGGTTGTTAGTAGTGAGTGTTTTATAACACACTTAGAGCCTTAATCGCATTGTGCCAAATGAAAGAAAGAAATGCTTTGGATGAAACAGAGAGTGAAAGATGAAGTGGATTGAACTACATTTCATGTGTAAGATAAAGAGAAAAAAAACTAAAAACTTGCTTATGGTGATAGCAAGATACTTTCAAGGCCAAACGTTCACTTAAAATGTATACCAACAAGTCTGAGACTATTAAATAAGATAAATTGCAGAAAATTTTTCTCTCAGTTTTCTCACTCTCAATTGCTCTACACAGGTTCACCTGTTACACTTGCACAACTTTAATAGACTTTAAACTTCGAACATATGCTGGCATTGAAGTTACTCAATTTACTTTTGCACGTGAATAAATTCTAATTTTCTCTAATTAAACAGCTGTTTAAAAAAGTTCAATTGGATTCAAAAAAATAATTGAACCTTAACTTTTCTAGTACAATAAAAAATAGGCTCATCTTGATTTTAATATTATTTAAGTTGGGTTTGATCTGAATTTAGACAATCAAGCAGCTCAACTGCTATCGTGAAGCATGAAGACGAGAATAAAATTTTCATAAGTCTGAAACTATACTCCACACCTGAACAACATTAAAATAAATTATGCAACATGTGCCTCGCAAAAAACCACATTTATGTAAATAGAGATTTGGGGTTAAAAATTAGTTTTCGATGAATAAAGTAAAATTTATTTTACCGAGAACTCTGAATATATTAAATGGAATTTTTATATTTTCGAAAAAAACTTGGTTTTGAATTAGAACCAAATATTCATGTATGAATTATTCATGAGTTTTTAATAGAGAAAATTATTAAAAATCTGTTTCAATTTTATCTTGATAAAATCTTTTTTGAATTAAATTTAAGAATAAGAAATTCACAGGGTACAAATCTTTTATAGTAAAATATATCTGTTCAAGTTGTATAGTGGTGAAAACATAGAAATACACGTGTTTAATTGATAAGTTAGATCAAAATTTTTTTGATTAATGTTAAAATCTCACAAAAAAAAGTTTTAGGTTAAATTAAATCACAAAAATTTTCAGTTTGATATATTTTTAAATAATTTTTTTAAATTCTTCCAAACCTTATATAAAAATTGGAAACTTCCTAACTAATTTTAATAAAATTTGCATTTCCGACCTTGACCAACACAAACAAATTTTTTTTGGAATCCCATCATATTTTTGGCGATCACTCAATGGATCATATAACTTTTTTAAAAAATTATTGTGCGTGGAAATAAAAGCCTAAAGACAGCGTCAAGTGGCCGAATATTTGTAAGTGTCAAAAAAATGCAATAGGACAATATATTTACCTTGACAATGTAAACGTATGTGAGGCATATTAAAACTGTCGGAAAAGGTGTTGACATTAGCATCCAATTTGTGGTTCTTGGATCTGATTTGTTATCCATTAAATCACGCCATGCGATTATTATTCGGTTAGCAAAGTTCATCTGCAGACACATATAAGTAAAATTAATAACTCACAATTTTTCATAGACAAAACAAGACTGTTCTTATGATTATTGAAGAAAAAATCTAAATTATTCCCTTTATTTGATGAGGTTTACTTAAAAACGCTCGCATAATAAAATTGCTAGTTAAGCCAAAAAAGACTACTTTCCGTATTTTTTAATATTCGGAATGTGACTGGCAATCACAAAAAAAGAGAGGAAATTCATTTTTAGCTCAAGGTGAATTCGAAGAAATCAAAAAGACTTTTTCAAATTTCTTAACACTTTTTGCGCACTCATTTCAACAGTAAATAATTACCTCTGCCAAATTATATCAATTATACAATTTTTTTAATCTCTTATTATTAAAAACACATAAAAAAGGACTCTCAGTGATGATCACCAAATTTTTTTTTAAATTTTTTTGGAGGCTCAAAGTAAATTTCCTCCACTTGTTCACAAAAATTGCAACACACCATGAACGATGGAGAGTCCAACAGTTTTTTTTTACTTTTGCTTTCTTGATGTTTTTTTTATTTATTTCTATGTTTGGAGCGGAGAGGTTGTAATCGGTATGAGAGTTGGCCGACGACTAAAAACTTTACTTTGCGCTCGCTCATTGTTAATATAGAGTTACTTCGTTCAACATTCGGCTTGCGTTTCAGTTGGTTCTTACATACATACATGTGTGTGTGTGAGTATCTTAGGAAGGTAAACTTTTTATTAACGCACGATAACTTTTTTTCGCTTGTGATTCTAATGTATATCAGTAATATCAAAATATATTGTTAGTTTAAAAATTTAAGGGTTAAAGTTAAAAAAAACATTTGCTATAAATTCTGCATTGATTTTTGAAATAATTTTATAAATTTTAACAGTGTTAATTTTATATAAATTAATTAAAATGAAACTCACGATACGAAAACTTTAATGATTATTTTGTGTAAAAATATCATCAACTAAAACTTGTTTGAGCAAAAAAATGTATTTTGATAAAAAAAACTCAAATTACGATGAAAACTTATAAAAAGTCCCTAATCCAATTAATTAATTGTGCAAATTAATCACTTTTTTACGAAATCAATTTTTAAATTTTAATTGTTTTACGAAAACGAAAAAAAATAAGTTGACTAATAATTCAAGCTCGATTGATTTTACTAAATTATATATATATATGAGAAGTTGTACAAACACAAAGTGACCTGCTCGGCGACATTCTTGAACTTGAAGTTTTCTTCAAGCATATCAAGACAAATTTTACTTACATAAATTAATATGGTTTTTTTGACTTAAAAAATTAATATATATCCAATATCATAAAATTTTCTTCTGTATACTTCGAATATAATTTTTTTTTGATGTCACCCTAAAAATTTCAATTGCAAAATATTTAGAAATCAAAAAACTAATGATGATGAGTATGAAGTATAAGGTGTTAAGAAGATTAGCAAACGATCATGATGAGAATCAATTATGAACATTTTTCGTACTTTTCCTAAAACATTTAATTAAGACAAATATTTGTCTTACAATGGTAATTTACAGCATTGAAGGTCTCATTTGACTACCTTAATATAATCTAAACAGCAAAAAATTATCAAAACCCACACGTGGCAGTTGCCGCGACTCAGTTTATATTGTAATTTAATGATAAATTCTTTTTTAAAGCCTTGCAAGTCCATTTAAGATTCATTTTTGAGTTTGACGAGCAATTTTTATATAAAAAATGTTCATTTTGGCCGTGGTCTGATGGAGGGTCAAAGCTAAAAAATTCTAAAATGGGCAAAAACATTATCGAAGAATCGAATACAAGAAAAATCGATCATAAAAGCGAAACCGCTTTTTAAATGCTGCGCTTAAATCTCGAAAACTAAAGATTATGATCCGCACGTGTGAATTTTGTTTAAAGAAACCAAGTGTTATGGGTGTAAATTCTTCTTGACTTTTTGATTCTGTAATGAAACATTTTATAAATACGTAAAAACCTATCAACTTTAAATTTTTTCAATTTATTTTTATTTTCTTAGCAAAAGTAATGAGGATGGTTTTTAAATCTAAATGAGATTCTTCAAAATCTTTGAATTTGAATTAAATTATTTAGTATATTACATATTTAACCTTAATTTTAAATCGTTTAGGGCCAACAAAATATTTATGACCACGTCATAAACAATTATTTTATTTTAGACGATATTTCACATTTCTTAAAAACGATCAAAAAATGATTAAGGATGATTAAATCATATTCTTAAAAAACCACAAATATATTCTCACTATAGAGGGATAAAACGAATGACGTCAATTCATTGTTATCAGACTTCTTTTGTAGTTATAGAATTAGATTGTAAAGAAGACAAGTAAGCTTAAATTGATCATTAAGTAAAAATAAAAGGGCAAAATCTGTGTGTTTATTTAGCCATAAAGGGATCTATATTTTGGATTCCAACATGACTGGTAAGAAACTTTGGTATTTCTGAATGAAAAAAATTCTGAATGGTCATTGCATCTGTCATTGCATAATAAGATCATATATATCATAAAACCAGTCTACCTCTATTAGTCATCGACATTAAAGTATGGCTTAACAAATTGCTAAAAACACTCGATCTTATCACATACATCTATCTCCATTGGATATAATTTTGCACAAGGTGTTTTTAAAAAAGATTTTAAGAAGTTTCATTTTGTTTGTAATGAAACGTAAATTTGATTTAATGTTTTCTGATTTAATTTGCCTTCCCTTGTCTTAACCTGTTGTTAATTGTTTAAGTTATTTTATTTTTCCACAAACAATAATTCGAGCAATTATATTCTTTAAAATTCAGAAAAATTACTTGAACAACAAAAAGCATGAATTTTTAATATAAGACTCCAAGGTTTAAGTGATATTTGAAAGAAGTACTTTAATGATGAGTTTTAAAGCGTCAATGGCCACACTGAATGGGTTTTTAAGTGATCAAGAAAACTTTTTTGTTGAAAAAAAAATATATTTTTGATGTATTAATGATCTTAGAATTTTTCCGTGAGATTTTGCAAAGAAAAGTCATTTTATTTGTAATTTTATAATCTAAAAATTTAATGGCAATACTCAAGTCGAAAACTAAGGTGTTAGGACATTTTGCCCCTGTGACATTTTGCCCTCACCCAAAATCCGTGGGCAAGGGCAAAAAAAATATAGGGCAATTCCGCAATTTCCCACAATTAAATATTTTCAAATTTTCCTCATTTGACCATAAAATGACCATATTTTTTCCCACAAAATTTCCCATAAATTATTTAATTGAAAATTAATTGTTATATTTTTTTTTCATTTTATATCCCTATATATTAATTTTTTTTTCCAAAACCTGTTTTCCCCCTAGGCCAAGACATTACATTTTCAATATCAAAACAACTCAAAGCCAGCAACCCACAAACCGAAACAATTTGAAACTTGCCCACAGGAGAGACCATTTAAGATTTACTTTCTCACTTTCTCACTTTCTCACTTTCTCACTTTCTTACTTTCTCAATTTCCCGATCTTGTAACCACCACGCGATTTCCGGGCAAAGGTTTGCTTTATTTGCAAGATTTTTTGAAGCCCCCAAGGACCCCTTAGCAAAAATTTTCATACAAATTTTCTTTTATACCATATACAATCCAACGCAACATTTTTAGGACCACACCCCAGCCACAACATTTTTCAACCCATATTCTTAACCTCTTCACAAAGATACATGACGATTTTTGAAGATCACACCGCCAGACCCAACCATTTTTCAAACATGCCATTCTAACCCCACAACGATTACTTACGTTTTGAGGCAAACGGCCAGGATTACCACTAATGTCCATTTTTCAGAACTATGGCTTCATGTATGTCGTTGAACTCGTCATTGCATCAGGAATTTATTGACATTGACGATTTTTGAGGAATGTCCATCATGGTCGGCCAGGAGTGCCACTAATGTCCATTTTTCAGAACTATGGGGTACTAATCTAAGACAGCGGAGCTATTGGAAATGGCAACGCCGTTTGCAGACCCATCTTGTTTCACACTAATTTTACTATGGTATACTTAAAGAGAAACAAGATTTTTAATTTTGCACCTATTGGCACTTCTTGAGTATCCATACTCAAAAATTTTAACTGAAAGTGATACAAAACACATGAAATGGAGGGCTTCTTCTAAATCCGAAATAAAATTTCTAAAACTATTAAATGAGAGTAAGTTTTGAGATTTAGTTTTTCTTTTGAGGGTATTAACGCACTTCCTGCAGATAAAAAAAATTTCTAATGTTTTGAAAAGTTGTTAATGTTCTTCATCTACAACATGCAAACAAGTCAGATTTTTATCTTGAAAAAATCAAAAGTTATTGCAAAATCAAAAATACCCCTCTGGAATCTTTGAAATTTTTCAGAAGTTTTAAGATTTACTCTTTCATGTTTGAGAGCAGATTACTCCATAACTATGAAATTATGAATGATAGATATTTCATGTGATACATCAATAGATGCGGAGTAAAACGTTCTATTAAGAAAAGATACAACATGGTTTTCGTTAGTGTAAAAATCATGAGAAAAAGAAAAAATATAGGCAAAAAGTAAATCTTAAAAATTTTTCGTATTGACCGACAAAAACTTTAAATTACTTTAATTAAGTTTATATTTTGACAAAAAAATAATCATGGGCAATTTGTCCATGGGCAAAAAATATAGGGTCAATTTGTCCTGGGCAATTTGCCCACAGTATTGCCCATGCCCACATATTTTGCAAATTTTGCCCTCATTTGACCATGGACAAATTGACCCTATATTTTTTTTGCCCTTGCCCACAGATTTTGGGTGTGGGCAAAATGTCACAGGGGCAAAATGTCACAGAGTCGAAAACTAAATGTTGCTGGTTATTTCCTTTTCAGCTTAAAACAGTCGCCTTATGCATAGAAAAAAACGAAGATGATATCAAATAATTAACTAATGACGTCAAAGAAGTCCCCAAATATATTTGATGTATAGCAATGACTTGCAAAAAAATATATAATCTTGTATTCCTTAAGCCATCGGCATCGCTTACGTGAAAGGAAGGTGCTTATTTTTTGACATTCCAATATACAATTTTTTATAATGCAACATTATTTTTGGCATCATCTTAACCTAAGAATCTTTAATTAAAAGTTCCGTTAAGTACATTGCCTTATTATTTTCGATGTGCGTAACTCTTCATTTAAAATATGAGGTCTGATCAATTATACGTACAAGTTCAAATAATTAAAGATTATGAAAGTACTACGAACTACAACATGCATGTTTTTTTTGAAAAAAAAATATTCAATTAGACTAAAAACTGTGCAGCATAAAAATATTAAACAACAAATTTTTTAAAAATTACCAAGAGTTATCTTGTTTGTTTGATCAAACAACGTGGTCTCTTCACTGAGATTTTCACTATTTCTCTCGTTAGTTTTATCATGCTCATATAAAAAATGAAGAGTTGAATAAACTAACAAAAACAACTCTTTGAATTTAATAAGTAAAACTTTAATTGTAATTGCAGTGACAAATAAAATGAACATGGCATTGTAAAAAGTGAATATATTGATGCGCTGTTTGAAAAATGTTGAGAAGACCTGTTTATTAATCCAATATTCTGTGACCGTTTTAAATCTTAATAAATTTATACTATTTTGTTCCTGCTTGCTTATTGATTCTAGTAATGAAGAATGAAGTCTGTAATTTAATTTTCGAATTGCAAATAACTTTCATGAATGCTCACAAAATAAACTATAATTGTGAAGATTTATGATAAACATTTTATTTTCATTAATAAAATCTTGGATAGGTTTTAAACATTTTGCTCATTTTAAATTCGTTCAAATTTATTGTTTTTTTTTGCACAAAATATTCGATACGTGATTTGATTTTGTATAAGAGGTGTTAGCAAATAATTCTTTCCTACTGCAGCAGAAAAAAATTAATATTTTAAGTGTAGAGCTTGTTAATAATATCCCTGTTTTTTTCAGTTACAAAATTCCGTTTCAACTTCATAGTAGGGCCCAGCTCACCAGTTGCTAGACTGAAATCGCGAGGGAGAAAAGCGAACTTCTGCACTTTTTGAGCATTAGAGATAGAACTAAAAAGTATTTTTTAAAAAATCTATTAACTTCCAATTACAACATTGCAATGTTTTTATTTTAATGAATTACCTCTTATTTGCTCGATCGATAGCTTCCTGAATAGCTTGAAAGACTTTTTCATCTGGTCCAGCTGCGATAATTTCACTGATTTTAGTGTAATTAAGACCGAGTGAGCGAATAAACTTCAGAGACTCTTTAGACAAATAATCTAAAGGAGCACCTTCTGAATCCATTTCAGTTTTTAATGTTATTAACATTGTCAGATATTTTCGATTATCCCCAACTAAAAAGGCATTTGATATGGCAGCATTTTCGGCTTTTACAAGATTTTCAATGTGCACCGGAGGAATATTTTCTCCTCCGGCAGTTATGATAAGTTCCTTTAATCTGCCAGTAATGTACAAGAAGCCTTCTTTATTGACAAAACCAATATCTCCAGTGTGGAGCCAACCTTCATCATCAATAGCTTCAACCGTTTTTTCAAGTTCATTAAGATATCCCATGAAAACATTTCTGCCTCTTTTGCAGATTTCACCGTGCCCATTCTCATCCATGTTGATAATTTTTGTTTCCAGTCCTAAAAAATTAAATTATTTTCAATTTATATAGTTGATGATATATTATGTTTACCAGGCAAAGTCAGTCCAATACTTTCAAAATCGGGATGATGAGCTTTAGCGACTGAATGTGCTGCACAACTTTCGGACATACCATACGCTTCAATTATTGGCATGTCGAGGCTCAAAAAGTAGCTTTTAGTTTCGGCGCTCATGGGAGCTAAAATATATTAGATTTAAAATTAAAAGCTTTTTTAAAAATACTAAAATACTCACCAGCGCCTGTTACTAAAAATTTATTTCGGTCAAAACCAAGGGCAGCTCTGACTTTGCTCATGATCAACATTTTTGCAAGTTTGTACTGAAGAGTTGTTGAATTTACACCCGCCATGCAATCAAGGTGGTGCTTTAGGGTGACGTTTTTCGCCCAAGATCCAAGCGAACGCTTTATAGCTCCATTCTGAGAGCTAGCTTCAAGCATTTTTTCCTGAATCTTTTCAAACACTCTTGGGACGCCGAGAAACACGGTAGGGCGTGCTTCCGTGAGAGTTTTTAAAAGAGAGCCCTTGAGAGCATCACGATCTGCAAAATAGACTGTGCCAGCTAAAGACATTATGACAAAAATATCGAGACACTGTGCAGCAACGTGAGAAAGAGGAAGATATGACACAAGATGTTCCTGAGCTTCCTGAAATTCGTTCAAGTAATTCTTGACGCTGCGACAAATGAAAGTAAAATTGTCATGTGAAAGCATAGCGCCCTTTGGATTTCCTGTCGTCCCAGAAGTAAAAACGATTGATGCAACTTCATTGGCTTTAATTTCTTTTAATCTCCGTTGATACTCTTCTTCGTAAAGGTCCGTATCAAGATCTTCGATTTCACTCCATCGCCAAAAGCCATCACTACGCTTTACATATTGAGCGTAAGGCGGTAAAATTTGCACAACTGCTTTTAAATTCGGTAATTTTTTTTTGAGTTCACGAATTTTTTCCATCTGTTTGGCCTCATCGACAATGACTATGCTAGCATTGGTGGATTCTAGGATATGATGGTTGACATGCAAAGAGTTTGTCGTATATATTCCACAGGCGTTACCGCTAAAAAATGATAATCGAATTAATTAAAAACAAAACCAAAATGAGATAGATTGTATACCCAGCGTGTATGGCGGCTAGCTCTGAAATGAACCATTCGACTGAATTGAAAGATAAAATTCCAACAGTTCCATGACGCTCTAAACCGAGCTTTATAAAAACTTTGGCTATCTTCTCGACACACTCTTTGTATCTTTTATAACTGATCACTTCCCAATCTTTCGTTATAGCATGCTTTTGTTTCAGCGCCGGATGATTTTGATACTTTTGAACAATATTTTCAAAGATTTCTGGAATCGTTAATGGCTCAATCGTTCCCAGTTGCTCTTTTGACGCCATATTTATCTTGACTTGTTTTGTTTTGTCAGTAACGCGGAAATTTTCTAAATCCTCCATATTTGTCGCTGGGAATTAAAAATAAATTTTAATAAATAAAAACGCCAACTTGAACTTGATCGGACTAATGAATTACTAACTTTCGCAATTTTTCTTATCTAATATTCAACTTAAATTTAAAAACAAACTTGATACAAAAATGTTGGCTCGGATGACTTTTTTTCTCTACTACTCATTTCTTTGTGTGCGCGCGATGGCTTTTACGAAGCAACTCGCGAGAAAAGTAAAAAATCCAGTTGTACGATAAATAAAAAACACTATCATGTGCTTTTATGTTTCTCGTCATTCACATATTTTTTTTCTGTATACAGACACGATCATGATCTGCCTCAATTCACACATACACTATGCAAGTTTTTAACAAATTCTTATTGAAAGTTCTGATTCACGTATAGATCACTCATAATCATACCACATAATTCAAAGTCCGAAAGTTAAGAAATTATGGTACGATTTGCATGATGCAATTATGCAATTATCAAGTTATTGTAATATGTATATGTAACAACAAAATATTTGAGTAATAAATCTTGAAAGCTTCGTCACAGATGGTGATTTACTTTGATGAAACCTTTCAAGATGACCTTCAAAGTTTAAAATTTACTGCACAGAACATTTTATTAGGCAACTCATGTCGGCGGTATTTATTTATTTAAACTCCTTATCAAAGAAAGAAACTTACAATTTATAAGCTCTGCTCTCCTTTAAGTTTTCTGATTGACAATAGAAATATTAAATTTATGCTCGTTTGCTATCAAATTTTCAACACGTGCTTTCATTCACAACGAACTATAAATATTTTAAGTTTTATGTACTTGAAAAATATATTTTTGTCAATGAAAATTTATGTTTCAATTGATCGATAAATATTGAAAAACACTTATTAACTTTAAAAAAAAGATCACACACTAAAAATGACAAGTCTAAAGTCCAACAATTTTTTAAATTTCGTACAAAAAATAATAGAGGTTCAGCGATAACAGATACGACTTGCGACTTTCGCTGCTAATCACTGAATGAGAAACAATGTGTCTGATGAGAATGTGAATATGTATTAAATAATACATAAACTTTGAAAGCTCCCCAAAAAATAGATGATAGAGAACAAATTTTCACAAAATTTTCAGTGGAGAATTAAGCGAGTTTTCAAATAAGTCGGCACAAAACTTTGGGAAATATCTGAATGCTAAATTCACTGATTTTGAAATTTTATTGAATAATTTTTTTTTCTAAAGTTTGCATGTAAAGTTTTGATTATGTATTCAAAATTTTCTCACTTAAAATAATGATGGGATCCATAGAATAGAATAATGTCTGGGAAAATTCAAGTTTAAAAATCAATTTTAGAAGAAAATGAATTTGTCATTCTTAAAAACCATATAATTGAGCACTTAATAACATATATTCGAGTCAGTTGAAATTTGAACTTATCGCTCTTTTATTTTTTAAATCATAATCGATTATGATTTTGCAGTGAGCCAAGAATTGAAATGAGTGTACGTGATAAGAAAAGAAATTAATTTTTATATATTTTAACTCAATAATAAGCTAAACTTAAAGGAATGTCAGGAGAAATTTTTATAATGTGGTTTTTTAAATTTTGTGGAAAGGAAACGAACTAAAATTATTCAATTTTTTTTTTCAAATCAAAATAGTTACCCCTTGTATATAAAATTTTGTAAAGTTACTAAGCCTTGATTTTTTTATAGGAAATTTTTTCTGTTTTCATTTTAAAAAATAAAATCATTCAAAAATGGTCTTAACTGATCAGAAAAAGGAAGAGCAAACCTTCAGTCAAGTGCATGGTGGACCTAAAGGTTTAGGTAAGAAGAAGAAAAACTTATCCCGGTCAGAAAAAATGTATTCTTAAACTTTCAGGGGAGAAGAAAGTTTGTTGCTTTTGAAAGTTTGCAGAATCTTTAATTTTTTAAACCTCTTAATGGCTTCCATGATTTGATGCTTCTCCATTTTTAGGGGATCCTGCCGACAAAAGTTTGCGTAAAGTTGAAAAGGAAGTTGTGATACCAAAAATCATGAGAGATAGAGCCAAAGCTGAAAAATGTGTAGCTGAAGTAAAGGAATTTGAAATGTGCTGCAAATCAAGCAAACTGGCAATGGTTTATAAGTGTCGCGAGCAAAATAGTCTTCTCAAAAATTGCATCGGAAGTTGGTACAAAAATCAGCAATTCATTGATGAATGCACCGAGATTTACCTGAAAGATCGGAGTGAATATCGACAAACAGGGCTGCAGAAAAAACACCGTGACTATCTAAAGGATCGCCTAAAGGAGCAAGAAAACGCGACAAATTTGTAATTTGTAGGTAGAAAGATTAAAGATTTATAGTCATTTATTTCTCCTTGATGTCTTGTCGTTTAAATGCAATCTCCTTTACAGTGAACTTGTGGAGATTACTAAAATAGTCCGATGGTTCTACATCTTCAGGAAAATAAACCTCGAGATAAATCACAAACTTTTTGGTAGTTTCTGATATTCTTTCGAGTGATTGATGCTCATAGCAAGTTCTTTGCTTATTCATAATTCTAACAACAAATGTGGCGTGATAAAACTGAGGATTTATTTTGTAGAGCACTGCAGATAATTAGAAAAACTTGTTTTAAAATAATTATTTTTTAAAAAATTAAATAAATGACTTACAAAAGTTTCCAGCGAATTTGGTTCCGACTTTTATGACCCAATTTTTACTCTTGAGATATAAATATGCTACATAGCTCTCTACGAAGTCAAATTTAGCGCTTGTAAATTTCTTCCAAAGTTCGACAGGAGTAACGAAATTATCGTCTAAATCTTTGACTTCGAGACATTTTATTTTATGGAGCAGAAATAATGCCTCCTCAGGAAATAGAATCAGGGATTTTGGAATGTCGAATGGATCTTGAACGAGCTGCTCATCTACAGACACTAATTTTCCACTAGCAGCGCCAAACTTTTGCTTCCATTCCAACTTTCTTTCATACTCAACGGGTGAAACTTTTACAATAGGTTGTTTATCGTAATAGGCGATTGTTTGCCTTGGCTTGGAATTGAAACCATAACATCCAGACTCGCTGAGCATTTTAATCGAATCGAAATCAAAAATTTCAACTTCGGTGCCGGTAAAAATACCTTTTGCTAGTTCATTTGAAATTGGAAACGGTTGTACACCAAACTGAGGTAATCTTCGGCGCTTCTTAACTGGATTCATTTTTTAGTTTAAATTATTTTTATCTTAATTTTATTATAAACAAAGTTGCTATAAGAGAGGAGAATTTAGAAGTTCCTATAAAAATTTGCCAATTATTAACATTAAACTTCCCCCAAACAGCGCCATCTCTTGCTAGAACAATATTTTTGAGTCAGGTGACTAAAGTTCTCTTCTTTCTCAAAAAAACTTAAATTTATTCCTCTAAAATTCTTTAAGGATCGTGAAAGTGATCAAGTTTTATCCTCAACAACATGGCTAGCAACATTGACGACATGATTTCATCGCATCTTGATGAAAAGATTGGTAAAAATCGAAACTTGCATTATTTTTCTTAAAAAAATTTAACTTTTTTATCCTTGTTCAGATATGATTGCTGCGACGAGTGTCCTGCAACAACAAGCGAGTGATATTCGAACAAACAAGATTAATTGGCAATCATATCAGCAATCGCAAATGATTTCCAATGAGGATTATAACTGCATCACTGCACTCGATAGTGAGAAGAGAACTGCATACTTGAAGGATAACTCTTATCAGTGTGCAAAAACATTTCTCAATCTCCTTAGTCATGTCTCGAAGGATACCACAATTCAATATCTTCTCGTCATGATCGATGACATGCTCACGGTAGGTCAACGGGATGTTGTTAAAAATCTAATTTAAACCTCTCGTATTTTAGGAGGATCGCACTCGCGTTGAAATTTTCTTGGACTACGCTGCAAAGCGCAAGGAAACCGTTTGGGGTCCTTTTCTTTCGCTCCTTAATCGCTCTGATGGATTCATTGTTCATATGGCCTCTAAAATCATTGCAAAAGTTGCATGCTGGGGTCAAGACCAGATGCCCAAATCCGACCTGAACTTCTACTTGCAATGGCTCAAAGATCAGCTCACCGCTGCTGTAAGTAGAATCGAGACATATTTTAAGGATGAATTTTGTCTCATTTCCAGGTTTATCATCTCTATCGATCTTGTGTGTTGAATCATGCTTAAATTTCTTTCTCTTTTTCCTCATAAAAATATCCTCCTAGTAATATCTCTCATCACGTTTGTTGCTGATCTTCCTTGTTGTAACTCCTGGCAAAACAAACTACTACTAACTAAATTTTTCATTCATCCATTTGTGGTTAAAGAAAAATATGTTACTAATGAACAAATCCTTAATCGATTGGCAGACTGTGCGAAATATATAACAAGCAACAGGCAATTTTAAAAAATTCAGGGAATGGAAACTGGGTAAAACTTTTAGGTGACCATTCCTTGAGTTGGTTTTTAACGCAACTAAAATCTCATTTTCAAACTGTTCATCTTTAAACTTTTAATCTTTATATTCTAAAAAGTTTCTTTCTTAACTTGAAATTTTTCCACGTGATAAAAAAAACTTGCGTTAAACAATCCGATACTAAATAAGGCATCGGCATATAGCAAAGAATTGGAGGAGCTTTTAAAGCATCGTAATTTAAACAAGGATAAGGATCATCATCATCACCATCATATGCATCTCTTCCACTTGCCTGGACATCACCACCACAACAAGGAACATCACCAACAAAACGCTGAGAAATATCGCGAGGTTTCGAGTGCCATTGATGAGCCTTCTGGCTCCTCCTCCTCAGAGAACTCCTCTAAAAAGAAGTTTAAAATGACGGTCGGTAGAGTTTGAAGCGTGTGCGAAATGAATGAGTGTTTTTGATGAATATAATAATTCGGATCAAAAAAACTCTTAAAAATCTGAACAGAAAATCGTGATTAACTTGTATCTTTAAAACTTTCTAAAATTAAAACTTCTTATTCTTTTTTACAATTTTAATTAATGACTATATGAGCTGGAATTGAATTGATTTTTCCCTACTGAGCCACTCACTTAAAACTTGAATCAAAAAGCCAATATTGAGTGTTCAAAATTATTTAAGATTTTTCTTTCACTCGTACTAATTGGGAATCTAATTTTTGCAGGAAAATGAACACATTCAATCTGTAGGACGCTGTTTGCAAATGATGCTCCGTATTGATGAATATCGTTTCGCATTCGTCACTGTTGATGGCATTAGTACCTTAATTTCCATCTTGTCTTCACGTGTAAACTTTCAGGTGAATATTCGATCTACTTAAGAAGTCTGAATGAAAAAAACAAGTTATTTTTTAGGTGCAATATCAACTTGTCTTCTGTCTTTGGGTGTTGACTTTTAATCCCCTACTTGCTGAGAAAATGAATAAATTCAATGTTATTCCAATTCTCGCAGACATTTTGAGCGATTGCGCTAAGGAAAAAGTCACACGCATCATTCTCGCTGTCTTCAGAAATTTAATTGAGAAACCAGAGGATGCACAAGTGTCGAAAGAACACTGTATTGCCATGGTGCAATGCAAAGTTCTGAAGCAATTGTCCATTCTCGAACAACGTCGCTTTGACGACGAAGATATAACTTCGGATGTTGAATTTTTGACAGAGAAATTGCAAACGTCTGTTCAAGACCTTTCTTCATTTGATGAGTATGGAACGGAAATCAAGAGCGGTCGTTTGGAATGGTCACCAGTGCATAAGTCCGCTAAATTCTGGCGTGAAAACGCTCAGCGTTTGAATGAGAAGAATTATGAACTTTTGAGAATTTTAATTCATCTTTTGGACACATCAAGAGACCCTCTCGTGCTCTCAGTTGCCAGTTTCGACATCGGTGAATATGTTCGTCATTATCCGCGTGGAAAACAGTGAGTTTGATATTCGTCTCAAGAAAACAATATGATTCATAAATTATTATTTTAGTGTCATTGAACAGCTAAACGGAAAACAACTCGTTATGCAACTTCTTGGTCATGATGATCCGAATGTGCGATATGAGGCCCTTCTTGCCGTTCAAAAGCTTATGGTTCACAATTGGGAGTACTTAGGCAAGCAACTTGAAAAAGATCAGGCACCCGGTGAGAAAGAGGGTGGAAAGGTGATTCCAGGAAAAGCATAAAAAGCTTATTAATAAAGCTTTTAGTATTATATTCAAACATTTTTAAGAAAAATTTCATTTATTCACTGTTGATTGTAAATATTCGATGTGAAATTTAAGAAGTCATTCCGCCTTTTGTTGGTTATTGTCTGTTTTCTCCGCAAATTTCTTCTAAAAGCACTTGTTTTGGAGCTGTAACATCTTTAAAAAATTAACTGTTATTTTTTAATGTAAAAATAATTTTCATGTCTTTTATTGAACCAAAATAGAGGAGAAATTACAAAGGTGACATTAAACTTCAAGTGAATTGTTCTATATATTATATCACCCTGATACAATTATTGTTTTTCCTTTGCGCTATGAAAAAAATTTAAGTTATATATGTAGTGAAAAAAAAATTATCACAAAAAAAGTATGTACTATTAAAAATATAAAATATATGATAATAAAGAGAGAAGAAATGTATTCTAAGGCAGAAATAGGCTGCTATTAAGTCATTCAAATCAATAATGGGATATTTAATGGTCGATATTAGCTTTCAGATTAGAAATTATTCAAAAAATTTGTTTAAAACATATGAGCAGAGCTTCGATGAATAAAGGGGATTTATTTTTGATAATTTGACATTTTTCATTGGCTTTCTTTTTCATTTAAAAAGCTCGTAAAATTCTTTTGAGCTTATTTACATAGTTTTTTGAATTACTGACATATTATGTTGACTTTTAATATATAGAAAGATATAGATTTTATGTGTACGCATTTTCTCACAGAGTAAAACACGATATATTTATTGGAAGAAATTTTGACTTATAAAATTATTAAAAAATATTTGTCAAAGAAATGAAAATTGATTAAGTGCCAGCAAGTTGACTTTTTGGGAAAATCTAATGAAACCTCACAATACATTAATCACGTTTTTACGCTTAAAACTTAAAACTTGAAAATTTTAATAGGAATTTTTCCTCAAAGTTTGCATAAACTCTCTCGTTGGCAGCAACAATGAACTTTAAGGAAATATTTCTCGCAATTATAATTGGTTTGCTGCACACACGTGTGTGATTGTTTTTCAAAATTTAATATTCAGTCAAGGACAATAATAATATAACACAGAGATGAACTTAATATAATACTCTTGATTTGCTTGATTTAATTAAATTACAACAATTATTCTAATTAAATATATATTTTCTGATAAGCTCCGTCGCGAGTTTAGGCCAGAGTTTCTTTCTCTAGCTGGAAGATGACGAAATATTTGTGGCTGAATTTGTCAAGATATGAGCACTCGACTATTCAAGCATTGTATTAGTGCTCACATCCTGAGGTTTTAAAAATTTCGTCAAAGACCTTGTTATTCTAAGAAGGAACGTCTATCCAAATTTCAATTAAACATGCGAAAGAGTATATCATCAACACTTTTTACATTAACAATAATTATTATCGATTAAAATTTGTGTTTTTGATTTTTTCATACATACTGATGATGAATTTAATTAATTGATCCAGTAATTAAGAGATTTTTTTTGCCGTTTATCCGTTTTACTGCAAAAGTGGTTCATTATCACTTCCATTTCCGCCATCGCCGACGCCAATCCGTTTCAAATATTTGTTCCGCACTTCCCTTGCAGCTCGACCATCGTCGTTTGACTCATCGGACGAACGTCGTGATTCTGTATTTATGGAAGTTGGCGCAAGTGAGAGTTTAGCAACCTGTTCACGCTCTGCTGGACTCATATTGAGAATTCCTTTATTGTTAAAGTCTTGTAGCCAAATTATTACAGAGGCAAGAAGTGAAACTAGAAAAGCAATCATTACTTTAGTTAAATATTTTTAACTAACTAAATATTTGTTAAACTCACCACTGAGCCATCCTAAGAAGAACAATTCCAACATCAAGTATCCTCCTCGATCGACAATAACGCCACCAAACATTGATACTATTGCCAGACCAAGATTTTGAACTGACTGACAAATTCCATAGGCAGTGCCAAGTTGGTATTCGGGAATGATTAACGCCACCAATGGCCATAAGCTGCTTGCCAACATTGAATATGCAAACCCCATAATAACAGTTCCAACGTAAGGATTCATAAAGGAAAATGCTAATATGGCGTGGGCGGCGATTGTTACAACCGTCGAAATAAACACCCACATAACATTTCTTCCCGTCTTATCCACAATCAACCCACAAATTGGCGATGCAAATGCTGCAATGAGATAAATGATGGAATTTACAGCGTTTGCTTCTTCCGGTGAGTAATCGAATTTGCGTTCGAAGAATACTCTAAAAATAAGAACAAAGAATTGGATAAATTTTACAGGCAATATCAAATTTCAACTCACTTTCCGAGCGCAATAAATGGAAATATGGCAACATAGTACGCGACACATATTATTGTGACCATCCAAAAGCTCGACTGGAATGTTTTGACATCGCTTAATCTTGGGATCTCTCCGTCGCCTGCCGGCTGTCTTCTCAAAACTCGTTCCGCCCTTTTGTCCATCCATCCAAGGATCAATGCACACGTGAAACTCATTACACACGTTGCCGATGCAATAAACAAAACCATTCCAAGAATATAAGTTCCCTCGTAAAATTGCTTGACATACTTATAGATCGGTTCCATAACAAGGAAATTCACAGTACTTCCAAATCTTGCGAAAGACAGTTGCAACCCAAAAACCATATTCAGTTCCTTTCCCTTGAACCACAATACTGCATAATTGTTTTGTGCCACTGCGAGGGACTCCGCGCCGATGCCAAAGATGAATCGACCAAGTAGCATGATGTAAAAGGCATTTGTTGTAGTCCCAAAAGCGAAAACCAATTGTCCAATCATGAGAATAAACTATAAAATTAATGATTAATTTCCATCAGTAAAATCAATGGCTAAGATGTTACCATATAGATGATTGTTCCCAATCGAATACCAAACACCCGATCAATAAGAAATCCTCCGATGAAGCAAAGAATTACATTTGGCCACGAATAGATTGAGTAGAGCATCGCAAATTGAGTGGTAGTGAGATCCAAATCAGCTTTGAAATTATCTTGTAGTGCTCCAGGATTGTCATAGCAAAAGTATGACGCTGAAAATAAAAATTAAATGTTTTAAAAACTAAAATAAAATGTCAAAATTTAGCATGTAAATCAATCTTCTCATCAATCATCATGTATTGCTAAATCACTGAACAGATGCATGTTAATGATGAGTAATATGTGGGTCCCACATAAATTTTTTTAGTTCAACTTAATAAATGCATCCTGATGTGTATGATAATTTTTTTCTTCCCTTTTAAGCTAACATATGGATTTAGTTTTCTTTGTTACCCTCACTTCTGTCTTATCAATTATATATTTCTTGCTGTTATAATTTTATACGAAGTGCTTACACATTAATTTAGTGATAGGGAATTTGATGAATTGTTTTTATTAATTAACCAGTATTATTTTCGCATTCAGTTGTTCAAAATTATAATTGGATCACATCTTTAAAGCCATATTTTTATTTAAAGGATAGATAACTCACCGAATCCAACTAAGCACATAAAAATTAATGCAATAAACCTATAATAGTTTCTTCTTGGATTGCAGCAAGCTCCACTTTCAAGCTCCAGGTCGTCATTTCCATCATCATTGTTATCGGCATTATGGTCTAAAATTGGTTGAGCCTCGTCCGAAACTCGTCGAGGCATGATTTTAAAATTTAATTCTTTACAATTTCACTTTACAATTTCAACATGGAATAAAACTTTTAAACTGAGCTGTCTTTGTTTTTTTCTTTTTTTTTCGCAGAGAAAATCGAGTCTCAAAAGGCTGACTATATAAAAGTTTTTAAACAAAAAAAAACTAATATTTGTTTTTTAACCGATTAACTAAGCCAAATACCTATACTGAATTTTTTTACAAAAATGATTTCCCGTATTTCAAGTTAAATTAGATGGTCCGCCTAAATTTTGGAGAGAAACCACTTTCATTTTAAATTGAATTCTGAAAATACGTTATTGCTAAATCGTGGTGTACATCGAGAGAAAATTATCGTGTCTCTCTTTCTCTCTCTCGCAATCACGCTTAGCTCCAAGGCTCATGCCTGCATTAATTTCAAAATGCGAGACGACAAAATTTAACAGTAAAGTATGTAAAACACACACACGCACACACATACACACAAGGGGGGAGAGAGAGAGATAACGTAATGCTTTTCGGCGGTACAACTTGAGATCAACGATAATGCACTTAATATAGATTTAATTCAATTTAGCGTTTATTTGTGTGTGCTTATATACACGCACCATAAATGTGAAGTTTGTCTCCAGTTAAGGACATCGCAAGCATTTTTTATTGCAATTTAGAATCATAAATTCAGTTGAGATTTGTAATTCGGTTAAGCAACACGTGCAAAGATAATTAAAGCGTGATCAAAAATTAAAATATCAACATAGTGATGAGATGTGATTATCACACTTACCAAATATATAATAAAATCTTTAACAGAAGCGTTTGATTTGAAAGCAATTTAACAATCAAATAAAAATGAACTTTAAATTTAAATCAAGCATAATTGTATTAATGCTCCTCATGCTGTTTTGTCGGTCGATTTCATTAATTGAGTTGACGGGAGAACATATTTGTCATAAACAGGAAAAGTAAGAATATTTTTAAAAAATTTACTTCTCAATTTATATTGTTTAATTATTTTAACTTAAAAGCTACACAGAAACAGTCAACTCGACAGCATCCGAACCAATTCAAAAACGGAAGAATTTTTGGTGCATAGAAGCAATTCGATGCTCTGAAATGATTAAAGACGTTAAGGAAGTTGTTCAGAGTGAGGTAAAATCATTGAAACTTTTGCAGTTATATGCATGCATTGTATGTAAGCCTTAAGGTATACTTCGAAAAACACACGCGTGTATGTTTTGATTTGATATGTGCTTCGTTCTCGCTCAATCACTTCGATTGAACTTTGAAGTAAATAGTAAAATAAGTAAAAGGCAAGTATATCAACTTGAGGGTCAGTGAGGAAATTACGTCAGAGAAATTCTATAAGTAGCTTAAATATATGTACTGCATTACTTTTTCTAATATATTGAAATTGCATGCATAAAGTTTTTTCAATGCCTTTGGTACTCAAAAAAAATAATGAAAACTCATATAAATCTAAAAACCCACAATATCCAATTTGATTGAGCTTTAAGCTCAAATTCTTGATAAAAAGAAACTTTTCTTGCTTAAAAAATATTTAGAAAATCATATTTTTATATTTTTATATTTTTAGAATATAACTAAATCCCGAACAATAAAATTTTGCTGTCCCGACTATGAAGAACTTTTGCATGATGGAAAGAAAATTTGTGTCTCAAAAACTTTAATGAGGTCCCCGAATGTTGCATCAAACTCATCAGTAAAAAATCCATATGTTAACTACACCGGTGAATATGGAAAACAATTTCATCATTACATGAAAATGGGATTAAACGAGTCAAACGTACAGGAAAGTGTTGAAAAGCTCATCGAATTTGAAATTAAAAAAGCAAGTGAAGAATTACCAGGAAACTTTATAACTGAACCTGACGAATACATAATCGTTGATGTTGCCGGTAATGAAATCGAGCCTCTAAAACATCCCCAATACGTCACAGATCATCACAACATAAGTCATCACGAGGAAGGTATTGCAATTGTTACAGTGGGAAGCTTAATTTTCGGGATGTGTATATTTCTGATATTGATGGTTTATATTATAAGAAAACAAAATTCTCCCAGAGAACGTGACGTTGAAATAATCGATCCGCGGTTTGAAGCAAATAAACCCAAAATGCCTCCTTCTAAAATCGTTCACCAACCGCTACCGAGTAAGTTAAATTTTTACTTTTCATTGAGAGACGTTGAATATATTTTAATTCTTAAAAGTGCCCATCCTTGTGAGACATGAATTGTTTTTAGCTTAAAATAAAATAATCCCTTTCACGCCTTTTTAGTTCCACCTCTTCGACCTTCTCTTCGTAAGCAAAAATCTGTAACATTTGATAACTCAATTGATGAAGTTGACGAGTTTGATAGGCGACGAGCTCGAAGTTTACCGTGCTATGATGTGCCTCGCAAACAGTCATCAATGATGGATTTATACGTACAGAGTATTAAAATCACCCCGAAAGACATTGCGACTTACGCCATATCACAAAAGTCAGGATTTCACACTTTCCCAAAGAAAAATATAACACGAAAACAAAGTCTCGAGCACATTTATGATGAAATACCAACTCCAATTGGAATAACCGCAGAAAATCGTCAAAAAAGTGACAAAATTGATGATTTGAGTGCAACGGAAACGACACCAACAATTGTTCAACAGCTCGAAGGTCACGTCTACGAGAATCAACAGGCAAAAATTGAGAATGAAAGAACGAAAATGTGAAAACCTTTTATGCAATAAAATTCATCTATATAAAGTTATTGTGTAGCAAGAAATGAGAGGAAAAAATCATGGAATTTCATTTCTAGCCATGTGATTAAGAATTATTAATTTTTCAACTTTTTTGGCACTAAATTTTACATTTGAATTTTCAGGTGTGATTTTTTAAAAGCATGATGATTCATGAAGAATGTGGACCATTAGATTTGTTTTTAAATTTCAATAAAGCTAATTTTATTTATCTCAAATGTCAAAAATTAATACCTGCAAAACTTTCAGTTTCATCAGCAAACCTTGATTTTTGTTAAAACATTGTTTTAATTCTAAAATTCTCTCTCGTGACCCAATCGAGAGTAAATTTTGCTCGTGTTTATTTAAATCATTAATTCCTACTATCCTCATGCATGATAACGTTGAGGGAAAAATTTTCATTAATTGAGCAAAAAAAAATCAGTTTGACTGAAGGATTGCATCAATATGGACCTCAAAATTATAATTTGGGCGTTACTGCAATTTTTATTGGGAATATTTTGTGAAGTAGATTATTCGAGTTTAATTAACAGCACTCAACATTTGCAAGATATTGAGCGTGGTGGCATTTATCCTCAATTAAATTTCGATTTACAACCTGACCGCCCTTTGGTCCCCATACAGCAACATCCGTCTCCAAATTTATCTTTCTCAAGTGACCCAAATAGACCATTTTATTATGGTTCCATTCTTCATCCAACAATGAATGCATCAAAAGAAAATGAAAATTTTGTTAATAGAGCAAGAAATGGCTTGTCAAGTGGACTTTGTACAAAAGAGGTTCCGTGAGTGTTAAAGTTAAGTCAATAAATTATTTTTATTTACTCGCTAAATGTCACATCTAGAACTTTTCTGTTGAGAAAAAATGATTTACCGGTCGCTGGTAATGGCGTAAGTTTAAATTAAAAAAATAAATTGTTATGAAATGAAAATTAATCTCTTTTAGTCTGACCCGAGCTTATCACGAATTCAAGTTTGTTGTGATGGCTATCAGCGAGATGTTCATATTTTTAGAAAGTGTAATCCAATTTGCAGCCAGGGATGTGAAAACGGATTTTGTACAGCTCCTGAGACATGCTCATGCTATCCTAATTATGTCAAGAATTTCAATGGACAATGTATCACTGCATGTCCCACAGGTGTGTTTATCAATGATTTTTAAACTATTTACGAGATCATTATTATGTAATACACAGGATGCGAAAATGGATTTTGCAATCGTGACAACACATGTAACTGCAATGATGGATTCACAAGCGAGCCCAATGGAAAGTTTTGTATTTTCAATTGTAATCGTGGATACAGGGCGATAAATGGAGTGTGTCAGCCATTTTGTTCAAGGTTATTAAAATTTGTGGCAATGTACAGATATATCATAACTTTTTAAAATCTTAATTTAGTGGATGTGAAAATGGGTTTTGCACAGCTCCTGAACATTGTGAGTGTCGTGATATTGGGTGGATTTTAGATGAGACTCGATCTAAATGTCTACCAAAGTGCGACCGAAACTGTCTCAACGGGTTTTGTTCAAGGTGATAAAAATTCTTAAAAAACTTTTGAAATCAACATTTTAAAAATATTTCTAGCCCGAATAGATGTTCATGTAAATTGGGCTATATGAAAGATAACATTGACCAATATCGATGTAATCCGATATGTAATCCACCATGTGAGAATGCTATTTGCTCAGGGGCTAATATGTGTTTATGCCATCAAGGTTCGCAAATTTCACCCTTCCAAAATTAGATCTGGTTTTATTTTTATATTTACTTCCTCCAGGTTATGTCAAAGATCGAAGTGTCATGAGTGGCAATAAATGTGTCAGAATCTAAAACATTCGTCTGGCATCAAAAATCGATTTTTGTTACGTTTGCGAAGATTTTATTATAAACATGAATTTCTTTTGTCGATTCTGTTCAAATAAACAAATAATAAACTCTGACGTGTGGGTTTCATTGCCGCATAACTCTTTTTTCTCTTATTTTTAATTCAAAATAATTTATACTCATTATTTTTTAAAATTTTCTCGCTGTAATTTTTAATTTGCAAATCAAACATTACCAACCACGAAACTTTCTGTCTATCAAAGCACCAACTCAGTTATCACTTAATTCATTCATGACTAATTTTTTAATCGAGTTCAATTTTGTTCGCTCTCATCACATTAGAAATTGTAATTATGCTGTATACGATGTGACACATGAAACAGAAAACGGAAGAAGATAAGGAGTAAAATTTAAAATACAGACAAATACACAAACATATTGTGCACATGGCCAGTGCTGATCGTGATTCACCCTAGGAATAATAAAAAGTCGAAAAAAAATTCTCAGACATTTTCAAAAATAAACGCATACGTCCCTGATTGGATTTTTAATGTCAAAACACAAGTGAAAAAAGTTAAACAATATCTCGCAGCTCACAAAATTTTTTCTTTGCTTTCTTTTCATGTGCTATCCGCTCTCAGTACTTGACGAGATGCTGAAGCAATACTATCATGATGAAGAAATTATATTTTATTTGGACGCTTAGTATTGCACTAATAACTTTTTCCTCATTATCGAACTCATTAGAATTTGGGTTTTGTGAAATTACAGTACCGTAAGTGAAGTTCATTACAATGCGGTTTAATGTTACTATAATTAAAATTAAACAATCACCACCAGACAATTAGACATTACAAATTCGCCTCGTTTGATGAACAAGACCATTGGATGTTGTAAGGGATTTATTAAAATTGGAAACCGCTGTGAAGATTGTCGCAATGTAAATTGCGTAAATGGCCAGTGCATTGGAAATAATACGGTTAGCATACGAGAGATGTGAAAAGAACGCAAAAGAAATATTTTGTTTAAAAGCTATAAACGATATTATTGTTTCTTGTACAGTGTAAATGTGATCCTGGCTATTACTTTCAACCAACACAGGGGAGGTGCCGCCCACAATGTGAACCAGCTTGCATATCGCCCGATGCAGCATGTCAGTTACCTAATGTCTGTCAATGTAGGCCGCGATATGCAAAAGTTAATTCAACATATTGTGAACCGATTTGCTCATTTACCGATGAAGAATTTGAGTGTATAAACGGATTTTGCATTGCACCAAACAAATGTCAGTGCTTTGATGGTTTTGTAGCCGTTTCACCTTTTCAATGTGAGCCAATTTGTCAAAACTGCACCAATGGCGAATGTCTTTCTCCGGGAGAGTGTGAATGCTATCAAGATTATGAGAAAAATAAGGATGGTATTTGTGAGCCTTTGTGCTCACCTGAATGCATTAATGGCTGGTGTCAAGCACCAGATGAGTGCGTTTGTTATGGAAATTTCCAAAAGTTTTTAAACCACTATGAGTGTCTTGCTCAAAGTGTTATTCAACACCGTCAAGATTGTCAAAGGTTGTGTACAAACGGTGGATGCAACGTCGGAGGAACCTGTATATGTAATTATGGCTTTGAAATGTTCAATGGAAAATGCTCTAAAATTTGCAACAAAAATTGCGGACCATTAGGAAAGTGCTTGGAAAATCAATGTATTTGTCCACCAAACTATCGTTTAGAGAACTCAACTTGTGTTCCGATTTGCTCGTTTGAGGAAATGCATGATTGCATTAATGGCATATGTATTGCGCCGAATACTTGCAGGTGCCACCGGGGTTTTAAATTTTTAGATAATCGTAATTGTACTTGCGTTCCAATTAGAGATCCTGAAAAAACCGGTTTTGGCCATTTCGGTTTTCACCGGTTTTGACTATTCAAAACCCGGTTTTAACCGGTTAACCGGTTTTGCGATTTTAAGAAAAATTCTGAAAAAAACAACTAACCAGATGTTTCCTGAATGGTCTTAACTCCATCCAAAAGTCTGTCGAGGTCGAGATTATATGAGCGTACTTTTGTCGCTATCAGATCCGTCCTTTAGTACCTTCTTGTTTGAAATTTTTTTTCAACACCTGCCACAACCAGCCTTGATTTTGGAACCCCCTCAAAAGTCGATCCACGAACCGCTACTTCTTAAGAAATTTTTTCTTCAAACGACCAAGCACTTGAATAATCAGACATCAATCTTTGTTTTTTTTCTGGCGGTGCGTTACTAAAGCTAGCCTCAATTTCTTTGCTCGTTCATGGTGCTGCTTCTGCTGCTTTCGGTTGGTCAAAAATCTTGGGATTTTTTTCGAAATGACCACGTAAACTCGATTTTGAACCTCTTTAATACTTGTAAAGACACCGTTTTATAAGAAAGTTTTCACAAGACCAAAACTTTAAATTTTGAAAATTTACGAAGATTTGTTTATCAAACTTTTTTATTAAAATTAAAATAAACCAAATTTTTTTCAAAACCGGTTAACGAAATGAAAATTCGGTTTTCACCGGTTTTAAAAGTTTCGGTGAAAACCGGCGAAAACCGGTTCGGTGAAAACCGTCAGGATCTCTAGTTCCAATGTGTGAACCGCCTTGTGTGAATGGTATATGCACAGAAAATGGTTGTATATGCTATGATGGCTTTTTTAATACGTCTGACTATGAGTGTACTAAAAACTGTAGCGATGGCTTTGTTTTTTTTGTCGATGAGTGTGTTGAAATAGGAGATTTAAATTTATTTGAGTTTGACTCTTCAAAGTCATCAACCGATGAAAATTTATTTTCATTTAATGAAACAACTAACGAAGAAAGCGATAACTTTGATGTACTAAGTACCTCTAGGTAATTTATGTTGATTGTAATTAATTAATACGCTGCACTAATTGAAAATAAGTTTTTGATTAATTTTTAATTGAATAATTTTTCATTTAGCGAAAATGTTCGAGAAGTTTTCTCAACGACGGAAAATGACGTTATTGTTGAAATTGATGGTGGTGATCAAGGGTAAGTAATACTTTAAATTTTTTATCCAACCCAAAAACTTAAAATATACTCAACTGTTCCAGAAATGAAAACATTTTGATGGAAAAAGAAAAAGAAATAATTTTCACAACTCTTGTGGCGGTTTTATCAGTAATTATAATTCTACTCATCTCGATTTTCATCACATTCTACATACTCTACCAGCACATATTTCCAAAGAAAATTTACTTCATCCAGCAAAAAGGTATTATTTCATTTATTTTTTTTTCCTATTTCTTTGAGAAAGTAAAAAATTCTTTCATCTTTAGAATTGTCATCGAATTGCGTATATTTTACAAAAAAACTTAATGAAAATGAATTCAATATATGATACAAAAATGGAAGTACTTTTTTGAGAATCTATAAATTAATAAATAATAAAATTATTCATATAAGAATTAATAAATTTCTTAGCGAGGAAAGTATAAAAATGTACATTATACGAATATACCAGGAAAATTAATCAATTAAACATTAAAATATTAATTAAATAAATCCAAGTCTTAACTGCGAGGGTGAAAATTTAAAAATATTCTTCAGTTGTTAGAAAGACTTCAATGAGAATGGAAAATTTTTTGAGACGCTTGAATTTTACAATAAGGAAACCAAAAATATGGAACAAGAAGAGAAATGTTGAATTTTGGGATTTTTTTAAGATTCTACAGTGTGTGTTAATGGTGTTTGGATATGACCATCATAACCGTTTTCCAGCTACAATTGGACAGAAGTTTCATGCAACTAAAAGGAACATTTTATCATTAATTGGACGATTAACGTTAGTTCTCTCTATGATTTTTTATCTCATCTGGATCGTTGAAAATCGAAATGATTTAATGGGACTATTGAGAGCCATACCAAGCATCACTAGTAACACTTTTGTGTCATTAAGATATTTCACAATTTACCACAATCGAAACGAAATTCGCAAAATGTATGAAAAACTCTTTGGCGTTTACGAAGATCTTCAACTAAAGCATTCAAAAATGGCAAGAAATCAGTTAAAAACAACAAGAGTCCTACAATCATACGGCATTTTTCTTTTAATATTCACACAACTTTCACAAATTGTTGATTTTGCGACAAGCTACATTCGTCATGGAACTGATGTCTTTAATTACCAAATATGGCTGCCATTTGAACACAAAACTAACTTCACATATTTCATGTCATGCTTTTGTATAAGCTGGTTGGGAATTTTCTGCTCATCTGCACTTTACATTGGTGATTGGACAGTTTATTCGATAATAACTGTTGCGTCAGTGGAGTTTCGAATGGTTGGAAAAAAATTCAAGGAAACTCTGAGTGATCGTAAAGTAACTTTGAAGAATTTGGTTCCATTAATAAATTATCACAACCGAATCATTGATGTGTGCAATCATCTTGAAATAATCATGTCTAAAGCCATGCTTCATAACTGCATTCAAACAACTGTCATCATTTGCTTGATTTGCTTTCAAATCGTCATTCTTAAGGATCCCACACAATTAGTTGTCTACGGGCTTGTGCTAATAATTGTGTTGAGCCAATCTCTTTTATTGTGCTATCATGGTCAAATGTTGATTGACTCTAGTTTGAGTGTAGCCGATACAATTTATGAAGCAGACTGGGAAATGATTGAGGACCATAAAGTAAAAAAATGCATATCACTTTTATTAAAGTGTTCTCAAATACCAAAGTGCTTAACAGCTCGCGGGTTTGCAGTCGTATCTGTTGCACTTTTCACGTCCGTAAGTATTATTAAGAAAATAATTACTCTCGAATTATAATTATATTTTCAAAATAGATTTTCAACACTGGGTATTCGTATTTTTCACTTTTGAAACAGCTCTATGACGAAGAAAATGAAAACACATAAATTAATAATTGAATAACTTCAGTATTGATATCTCCAGAAAACATGTATTATTAACATCACATATTCACATCACATATATTTGATTTCATTTTTAAAATATATGGTTTCGTAAATATTTAATTCAATCGCGACACTTGACCATATGGCATCAAAATATGTTGAATCAAGCTTTGTTTAACATCGCAACAACTGAAATGGACATGATAAGAAATAAAATTCATATTTAAAATATTTTAGAGTAAGTCATCAGTTAACAGTAACAAAAACCATTTTAACATTTTTCTTCGTTAAGATTATGTCTTAAACAATTAACTTTGTATAACGGAAACAGGGTTTTCACTGTGGAAAAGAGTTTTTTGTGTGTTACGAGGGCAGGCTTCAAATTTTTGTCCAAGTCGAAAACGTTTTAGATGCACAAAAATAAATCACATTTAACCCTAATTTCACGCAAATTTCTGTCTATGATTTGAATATAAATGAATAGATGAATGTGTTTAGAACGCTATGTAACTGATGAAAAATTCTCAAAATTTTCATTTTGAAAGTGTTTTGGTTATATAACTTTATTTCAAAAAAAATTAAAATATTTTTCTCGCTGCTAAGACAATACTTTTCTTAATAATTATAGTAAAAACCAAAACATTTCCATCTGTTTAAAAAATTAATTTTAAAACAGCATGAATGTGATGTGAATGTGCAACAAAAAATATTTTTCTGTATCAATTTTTTTAATGAACTGAGTTGTTAAATATATGTTAAGGGTGTGTGCTGATATGTCAGTCTCCCCCCCACCCCACCCCCCCCCCCCCCCCCCCCCCCCACGCCGCTTTGCTCCCCCCCCCCCCCCCCCTCCCTTCCCCCCCCCCGAATTCAAATATTTTTTTTTTTTTTTTTTTTTTTTTTTTGTTTTTTTTTTTATTTTTTTTTTTTTTTTTTTTTTTAATTATATTTTTTTTTTTTATATAAAAATTTTTTTTTTATATTATTTTTTTTTTAAAAAATTTTTTTTTTTTTTTTTTTATTTATTTTTTTTAATGGAGGAATATTTTTTTTTTTTTTTTAAATCCCTTTTTTTTTTCCCCCCCTCCCCCGTTTTTTGGGTTTTTTTTCCCCCGACCCCGAAATTTGAAATCCCGGGATTTTCGAAACCTCTATATGTCAGTTTACACATCTTTATATCGATTAATAAGAATTTATTGTTCCATAAAAATATTGCCCAGTCAGATATCTCATTCATATATTTAAATTAGACACCAACGAATAGAGAGAAGAAAATCAATAAGCGAAGCGCGAAAGATAAATTGCTTGAGTGTTAGGCGTTGCAGCGAGTTTCCTCTCGTTGTTTCAAATGATTTTGATTAATGAAAATTTTGATCTTACATGAAATATGTGTTGCAACAAATTTTACATGATGAGTCGCGAACATAACACATATGCCCCTGGTAGCGGGAACTTGGACTCGATAAAAACTTACTAAGAAGAATCTATCGAGCAAGAACTTCAGCTAAGTACATAAAAGAGCGCACAGGACGAATTTAAAATTTTTGCGTCATAAAAATTTCATCTCGATACTGTTTAATATTTTCACAAAGTTCCTCTCTTTTTGTTAATTTAATGAAATTAATCATTTAAAATTTTGTTCTTTGTACGTTATTAAATTAAAATTTCACATGACGCAAATTATTAAAAAGTAAGTACATAAAAAATTTCTGTTCTTAGCAAAATTTTAGTTTTAAAAACAAGATGGGTCTGCAAACGGCGTTGCCATTTCCAATAGCTCCGCATAGATTAGTACCCTACTCCGTTGCAATGAGCATTAGTGGCACTCTTGGTTAATCATGAAAGACATTCTTCAAAAATCATCAATGTAAATCGATTCCTGATGCAATAACGAGTTCAACGATACCCATGAAGACATAGTTCTGAAAAATGGACATTAGTGACACTCCTGCCCGGCCATGATGGACATTCCTCAAAAATCATCAGTGTCAATCGATTCCTGATGCAATGACGAGTTCAACGACATACATGAAGCCATAGTTCTGAAAATGGACATTAGTGGCACTCCTGGCCGACCATGATGGACATTCCTCAAAAATCGTCAATGTCAATCGATTCCTGATGCAATTACGAGTTCAACGATACCCATGAAGCCATAGTTCTGAAAAATGGACATTAGTGGCACTCCTGACCGGCCATGATGGACATTCCTCAAAAATCATCAGTGTCAATCGATTCCTGATGCAATGACGAGTTCAACGACATACATGAAGCCATAGTTCTGAAAATGGACATTAGTGGCACTCCTGACCAACCATGATGGACATTCCTCTAAAATCGTCAATGTCAATCGATTCCTGATGCAATTACGAGTTCAACGATACCCATGAAGCCATATAAGAGAAAATTTGTATGAAAAAGGACATTTTTGCACTCAGGGACGGTCCTTGAAGGGTCATACCTCAAAACTAAATACTTCTTGCACAACTAGAACCAAAACCCGATCTTTAGCCACAAACCCGACTCAAATCCGACAAGCCGTTCTTGAGATATGGCGTTCACTAAGATCGTGAGAAAGTGAGAAAGTGAGAAAGTAAGAAAGTAAGATGACTTAAATGGCTCTAACTCCACGTAGGAGCAACCGATTTCAAATCTGTTTTCGCCAGTTTGTAGGGTTTGACTAGGCCTATCATTTGAGTATATGTTTTGATATTGCACAATGTAATGTCTTGGCACTAGGGGTCGAAAACAGGTTTTGGAAAAATCCAAAATTAATATATAGCGGAGCTATAATAAAACTCAACATATTATTTTATACAGTCGTAATCACATTTATATAATATTTTTAAAATGAATATTCTCTTGAAATATTAAATGTACGCTACAATATCAGTTGCACCTGAGATTGATTGACTCGTTGCTAGAGAGTCAATTACAGATAACGCTTCATTAACCCTATGTAGGAACTAGATGTATGTTCATAAAAGAATAATGATGTAATTGAAAAAACTTTACGTTGATTCATGGGATCAAATTTTTTGTCATGTAAATTGTGTTTAGAGATTTAAAATAAAATATTTACATTTCGCATCATTTATTCAGCAAATAAACGTAATTACTGTTAAATTTTGTGTTTAATAAATGGCACACGTTTTTGAAGAATATTGTAATATAGTTTTTCTAGATGAAAATAATTTTATAAAAATTTCCACGTTACCGCGTGTAGTGGATCAGTTTTCGGTGTATTATAGTAAAAGTTTTTGAATTCAAATCATTTGTTTTTTTGTTGTTTTAAGAAAAGATAGCACGAAATTTTATTAAATCGATATGTCTTTAAAGTTTAAACTCGGTTTCAAGCATATTACAGCTGTTATAGCTCCGCTATATATTAATTTTGGATTTCTCCAAAACCAGTTTTCGGCCCCTAGTGCCAAGACATTACATTGTGCAATATCAAAACATATACTCAAATGATAGGCCTAGCCAAACCCTACAAACTGGCGAAAACAGATTTGAAATCGGTTGCTCCTACGAGGAGTTAGAGCCATTTAAGTCATCTTACTTTCTCACTTTCTCACTTTCTTACTTTCTTACTTTCTTACTTTCTTACTTTCTCACGATCTTAGTGGGCGGCATATCTCAAGAACGGCTGGTCGGATTTGACTCGGGTTTGTGGCTAAAGATCGGGTTTTGGTTCTAGTTGTGCAAGAAGTATTTAGTTTTGAGGTATGACCCTCTAAGGACCGTCCTTGAGTGCAAAAGGCCTTTTTCATACAAATTTTTACTTATATGCTTCATGGGTATCGTTGAACTCGTAATTGCATCAGAATCATTGCATTATGATTTTTGAGGATGTCCATCATGCCGCCCAGGAGTGCCACTAATGTCCATTTTTCAGAACTATGGCTTCATGGGTATCGTTGAACTCGTGATTGCACCAGAATCGATTGACATTAATGTTTTTATGAATTCCATCATGGACGACCAGGAGTGCCACGGACAGCCAAAATGTCCCTTTTTCAGAACTATGGCTTCATGGGTTTCGTTGAACTCGTGATTGGATTAGGAAAGATTGGCATTGATGTTTTTCGAGGAATGTCCATTATGAACGGACAGGAGTGCCACTAATGCCCATTTTTCAGAACCATGGCTTCATTATCTCGTTGAACTCGTGATTGGATTAGAAATCGATTGGAATTGATGTTTTTCGAGGAATGTCCATTATGAACGGACAGGAGGCCACTAATGTCCATTTTTCAGAACTATGGCTTCATGGGTATCGTTAAACTCGTGATTGGATTAGAAATCGATTGACATTATAATTTTTAGGATGTCCATCATGGTCGGTCAGTAGCGCCACTAATGCTCATTTTTCAGAACTATGGGTACTAATCTAAGACAGCGGAGCTATTGGAAATGGCAACGCCGTTTGCAGACCCATCTTGTTTTCCTTTGTATATTGTGCTAATAAGTCATAAGTGTCCATAAAAAAAATTTCCTGGTTTTTTTACTTATGTAAACGAAAATACTGTGACATAGTTCCCTAGTTTACTTGTTATTTGATAATGTAACATAAAGAGAAGAAATGTCATCAACTCCTACTCTAACATTAAAATATCACTGAAGCACAAACGACCGAAAATAATTCACACGTTTTTGACTGTGAAAGTTTTTTTTGGAGATTTTTTTGTTTCTAATGCAAGTCAAATTGTCAAACCAAAACTCTGAAGCTAAAAGTTACAAATTAATGTTTTAAAAACTCGTTAAAATATTAACATTCAAAAATTTTCTTTTTGCCTTAAGCCTTACATCATTTTTTTAAACAAAAATTACTTAGATCTACACTCCGACCCATATTTAATTGCTTCGCATACATTTTCAAGTGTAAAATAAACATTTTTTTAATGTATGAGAAGAAAAACTTTTCTTCATGAACTAACTTACCTTACAAAATGTAGAAACGTAGTAAGAATTTAATTCTGATATGTAGGTAATTAAGTCGAAAGAAAGTTAAAAAAAATTAAAATATCAGAAGTCGCGAGTAAAATAAACCATTCATGAAAAGAGAAAAATGCAATTTATGACATAATATATATGTCTTCATAAATAAGTTACAAATCTAACCCTCCAAGACTGTAAGCCTCCGGCAAATTTTATTTCCAAAAATGGAAATTTATGGGTAAAAAAAATATCTACCTTGAAACAGAGACAAAAATAACATGAAAACATGATGTCTAAAAGGGATCTTTTAAACATGATATAATTTAAAATTTTCATTCATTTTTATTAAAAGTAAGAAATAAAGTCATTTTAAAAATAAAAGAAAAGTTTTTTAAATTCTTAATATCCTAAAATGATTCTTTTATTAGCGAATCAAATTAAAGCATAAAAACTTTAGTAATGAAACACCAACTGATACTTTAAAAAGTAAACTAATTAATTTTGTTACATCAATGTACGCTTGAGGTTGATTTAAACTTATATCTGCTTTCTTGACTCTCCTAAAGTGTTCATCGTTTTTTTCGAAATTCTTTTCCTAGCGTTCTTCAAACATGACATGGTTAAAAGGAATTTTTAAAGAATTTAAGTATTCGAGTAAAACTTCTCCATACATGTACCTTCATGTTGAAAAATTTATAGTAATAAAGCAGAAAAGATTTCATTTTGATTTCCTTGATAAAAGTGGAAAATGATTGGCTAAATCGGTTTTATAAATGAACAATCTCATCTAATTTTATATGATTTTTATCGAAAATTGGTTCAATATCATTGCTTAATCACTTGGTTAGCTCTGAAATAAAAAATTAAAATGACACATTTATTTTCATTTTTTCTCAATAATATCTCTCTCATTTTTTTATTATTATCTTTTTGATGCATGGTTGTTTCATTAATTTATTATGTCTTTAGTTAACAATACATAGTTGTTGATGAATATATCTTCTTCGTTTGTTTACACATAGCTGTATATGGGAGTGTGCACAAAAATAAAATTCTCATTTTTTAATGGCCAGAAAACAGAGAGAATTTTTCTATATAGATAGTTGCGAATTTTTTAACTGTTTTCCACACATTAGGTAAAAAGTCTCTTCTCTTCCACTCACATTTTTAATTAACTAGAGAGGTCGAAAATATATTTATTAAAATTTCATCATTTAAAGCACATTGAAATTGAATTTGCTTGATTTGTGTGAATTGAAGCTGAGAGAAAAACTTTTCTTTATATATATTTTTGATAATTTATGCATTCGTTTGAATAGTGAGTTTAAAATGCTTAATTTATAAGATAATTGTATGGAAATAAAAGGGGAAAATAAATTGACATGTTATCTAAATAAAAAATTATAAATATTGAGATTGACTCCTTTTTTCATATACAAGTTCCGTTTAAGCGTTAATTCAACTTAAGACCGTTGCGATATCGTTTGATTTACTCTTCAGCGTGAGCAGCGTCATTAAGCTGATTAAAATATGATAAAAAATTTAAGTTAATGTTAATATTGCAAATATAATATCAAAAAAGATTTAAATATTCCTCCAAAGAATAAATTTTTCATCACATTACTCTCATAAAATATGAACACTTGCATTTTAACATTGTATACGATGAAGTTCTAAGTTTAATCAAATAGTGAGAAAAAACTTAAAACTTCTTCTTCCCTTAACTGCTGTTAACTGGACAGTTTTCACCAAAGTTAAAACTTTTATACCACTCGTAAATTTACACAATTGCGCTTCGCGTCAAATGCAAACAATAAAACTTCTGTGATGACATAAAAGTGCATGAAAATTAGCGCGTATAAGAACTGCACAGGATGAAATTAAATATTCAAATCTCCGCAAGCATTTACCTCATTGTCAGCCATGGGTGAGTCTCGTTTACCGAAGCGAAAACGTACGGAAGGTGTCCTTTGAGCTTTTCTACTAAGAACGTCATTGTTACCATAGAGCATTGCCTCCTAGCGATAGAAAATTTAAAAGGTAAAATAAAAATAATTGCCATGTGTGCCGGAAGTGAGTACCTCATTAAAGAGTGACATAAAAGGATCGCTCCGTCTTCCAAATCGAAGTCTCATTGAAGGCGATCTAATTGATTTCTGCTCGATTTCATTTTCAATCTCATTATCCTAATTTTTGGAAAATATATTATATCCGTAATGGAGAGAAACGTACGTGGTTTTTTATTCGTGGTTTTTTATCATAACTTACCCTTGTAATTAAAGGGACATCCGGATCGCTTCGTCTACCAAATCGCAATCGCATCGATGGAGATCGAACACCTTTCCTTTCCACTGAACGCTCCAATGCCAAGGGCTCTGCATATTCTCTATTCAACAGGTAGTCATACAAAGCTTTAATTGAATCTATTTTTAAAGTGAAAAGAGAAATTGATGTTAAATGGCAATCAAAATTTTTACGTGAAATTCAATACTAACTGTCATCAGTTGCCGGTGCAGCAAGTGCATTCATCGATGAAGCAATTAAAACGAAACTCAATATTACAAGATTGATATGGTTCATGCTGATTTTTTTTCTGTTGAAGGTGCAAAGAAGATGGTTCTGGTGTTAGAAGATAATGGCTGAAAAAATAAAATAGTTATGTAAAATTTACTTTTATAATTTCAAAAAAAATTGAAATGACGTGATATTTTAAACAAACACTAAGATATTTCACATTATATAAAGCTATTATAAATTTATTATGAAATATAACAATTAATAAAAAAATCGTTAAGAGTTGTAGAACTCATAGAAACACTTGTGTTACTTCGTCTAGAAAGTGCGCGTTTTTTGTAAGGTTGTTTTAAATTTTATTCAGTTTTTTCAGGAAATTTTTTAATTTGGTAAGAATATTGAAACATTAAATTTCATAACGTGAAAAGGTTAAGGAAAACTCAAAAACAAAAGCCAACAAAACTTTGGAGCTGCGTCTCAGTTACTTTTACTTTTTATCCTTCCATATAGTTCATAAAACTTTTAATATTATCCGTTTAAATTATTTGTTACAAATTTTAAAGCTTTTAAATTTTACACTACAATCTGCAAATGATGTATGTCTGTTACTGACGATTACAAAATTATCAATTGTCTTAAAAATTTTCTAAAACTTATAAAAAAAACATTTTTTAAACATTGAAGTGCAACAAACTTAACTAGGACAACACATCAACAACTGATGTTAAAAAATTTCACTTGCAAGGTTTCATAATTTATTAAACATGACTAGTTTTTGTATCGTTTTCTGAAAAATCCTCGACCGAATAAAACTTTTCTTCCACTTTTTATGTTAATGTTAATGTCACATTCAATAGAGTCTCGAAAGATTTTTTTAACAGTATGAGAGGAGAGTGAGCAGCAACAAGTGGATGTAATGAAAATGTATGGAAATAGCTAAGTGAACGCATTAAATCGATCGTAAAAGGTGCTCTAGATGAAAGCTAATATGAAATTTTATGTAAATATTTAAAGCCAACCTCAGAAAAAAAGGAAATTAAATTATTTTTTTATCTCCGTCGGTTCACAATGTGTTCAATGTCAACATCTTTTTTCTACAGAATTTTGGTCATTGTTAGCTTCATCAAACACTATGACAGCCATCGTGTATTAATCACATACTTAACTTAACACCACAAAAGTGATTTGGTCATTGTGGTCCTTCATTAATTGATGAAGCACAATTAAGATGATTTATTTTAGTAATTAAATGGTCTTTTTAAAACTTTATTGATCACATGATAATGAGTTCAGCAAGAAGAGAAAAAATTAAAATTCAATGTGCACGAACAGGAAATTATTTTTTGAAATATATTTTCCAATCTATCAAGCTTAAAAGCTTTTTCAAGTGCAATTCAATTAGCTTCTCAATCTCCTCTTCTTTTTCTCTTGCTTTTCTAGTTTTCTTAAAAGCAATTTGACTTGAACACTTTTTAACGCGTTTTTGTCGCTTATTATTTGTAAAAAAGCTTGTTTGATTACGACATTTGACAGCACACGAATTTTGGTTGTTTATATATTGTTTAGGCGAGTACACAATCAACGCCTTGCTAGCTTTAATTAAAAAAATTGTACGAATAGGGATAAAATCTGGTTTTGCTCATCCGTTTTAAACCATGCAACATTTTTTTTCTGCTCAACCCAAGGACAGATATTATGTATATGAAGATTCAATGCAAATACTTTGTGAGTTTGTTACAAAAAATGGAAAATAATGTCAAAAACAGAGAATGCCGGGTTTATGTCAATAAATTTGAAATTTATGTGAATTTTCGGCATTTTTAAAGGTTAAGAAAATTATTTGGGGAGAAAAGGGAACAATGTGGGTTTTACTTTTTGTCACTGCGTATATGATTTTTTCTAATCTCTATTTCTAAATATGAAAAGGAATTCTTGAAATATTTCTTCTGTGTTCTTTACATTCAACAGATAGTTGTCTGAAAAAATTCATAAGCGCTAAACGAAAACAACTTTGTCCGCCTTATAGTTTTGGGTAGACGACAACCTTCTTTTTGCTCAAGCTGTATTAGTGTTAGCACAACACTGGCTTATGGTTTATCAAACTGCTCATTTCTTCGCCCCACGTCGATAGTTTTGCTACTCCCCGAATTAATTTTCGCCAAATTGCAACTTGATAGCTCATCATTTCCACAATCTTTCTCGTCATCGTTTCTATTGCATATCAAAAGGTAATTTGGTCACATGTTTGGTAAATGTGAACGCGTAGTAATTTCATGCTTAATAAAAATCTGGTCACATTGGGGATGTTTGGAATAATGTGAGAAGAACTTATTACGTTTGCTTCAATTAGTACATTAAATCTTATATTCTTATGTAGAATCACTACAGATCACACTTTTATATTTGGAACGGTATGATGATTTTTCGGTAATATTTGTGAGGTATAAATAACTGTTGGATAGCAAAGTTAGTTTTTAGGATTCGAAAACGTTTGATCCTTTTCAAAGAGCGAGTTAAAAAATTGTTGAAACTATTTTTAACTTTATAATATCAGTGCTCGTTAAATCACTTAAGAAGCTGAGGAATTTTAACCTCGTATTGCTCCTTTGAACGAACAGTAAAAAAATTTGTTTGCTTTTAAAACTTCAAAATAGTTCCAAATGAAAAGAACTTATCACCTCAAGGCAATTCACGATCATTTCATGGCGCTTCTGTTTTTATTAAACAATTATCTGATTGTATTGGCAATGAATTGAATTGTTCACGAGAGGGAACAATATAAATAATATTAACCGCAGGTGTACAAAGAATTGCAAGTGACCATAAATTATTTCAACTTCCACTGTACATCATAAAAACATTTGATGAGCATAAAAGTTTAAAAAGCTTAAAAAAACAAACTTTTTAGAGCCTTTTTAAAATATAATAAAATAGTTTATCAAAATTTTAGTTACTTGATGTATAGTTTTTTTGTTCGAGAGTCGAGACATAAAATTTATGTTGAAAACTCCCTCCACAAGGCATGTTAATTATTTTAATGACATCTAACCGAATAATACATTTGCGGTGTGTCCTTACCGCGACTTTACTTAATCCTCACTCCAAGCGCATGCAAACAAAATACATGCTTAAATTAATGTGTTTATCATTAATTTTATTTTTATTTACCAACCAACAATTTGCATTGATAATCATCATTGGTCGCAAAAATTATCAACCGCGTGTTGAATTTCAATCGTAAAATTAATGAAATTTTCAATTAATAAATATTTTATGCGTCATTTGGGCTCTTTTTCATGTGAGCTTTATTCATGAATTCTCTTTTTGTCATCAACATTTGTTGCTTGTATTTCGATCAAGGAATAATAATTATAATCAAAACAATTATTGTCATTGTTTTGTTTAAGAAACAGTTGTTTTGCAATTTTTATTGACGTATGAATGTACATATGTTGAAATGCATTCGTAACGATTATGTCAAAAAAAGGAAGAGCGTATCGACGTAAAATTCATAAAATTGATTTTTATTCACAGCCAAATTCAGGAAAATAAACGCATCCCGTGCCTATTAACATTTAAGCATCCAAAAGTAGATTCGAACTGTAAATTGGGCTTATTAACAAATTAACTCAAGAAAATTATTTTTTAAACCATTATTTAAGATTTTTTCAGTTTAATGAGCTTGAATGGTGCTAAAAAATCCCTTCGGAATTAACATGCTGTAAAAATTTCTAAAGTAAAAAAGTTTTACTAGCACAAGAGTGTCACTGAAAATTGTAAAATCATGTTAATGTGAAAGTCCTTTCTAATTTGAACTTATATACGTGGTTTTTTTGAGGTAATTAATTAATTTGAAGACTGACGTAAGATATGTTTAAAGTGTAAGCCAAACTTTTTTAGAATAGATTAGCAATTCTTGTTTGATTTCAATACTCAGAGTCTTTTCAGAGGTTTAATTTATTTTTTAAATTAAAGTTTGTCCATAACACTTTTTTCATGAAATATTTTACTCAAAGAAATTTCTCTCTTCTCGTTTATATGAAAAAATTCATCTTTCATGAGCATAACTCACAACGGATTTTCCCGACACTTCTTTTATAATAAAAAATTTAACCTGAATTCTTTTTGCTCTTTTATTTAAAAATTTCAATTATGACTTTTTTTAATTTAATATTTTCAAGAAAATTTTATTCAGTTCAAAGTTGGACGTGAGGGAGATATCAATAGTAATGACAGTTCTCATCTTACCCAATTTTCCTATAAAATTCTCTCAACACTCGAGTAAATTTATTTTTTACTAATCCAGAGAAATTTTTTCGTACCTTTCACTAATCAAAATTAATGGAATACTTTTATATTTTATACTAATTTTTTCTTGTTTTTATCTCTTGAGCACTTCACTTATCCAACAGATAAAAACTTCTGCCTTCAACGTGCTCGCAACACGTTATATTTATATTCGAAGAGAAAATCCATTGTGCATTTCGTGTTGGAAAAACACTTTTTCCATCATCATGCGCAGTACTAGAATGAGTAAAAGGCTCTTGAGCGGGAAAATCAACAAGTAGCATCGAGGAAAATCTATTTGTTAATGATAAGATCAGAATTTTATTTAATTAGTAACGAAATCCTTTTAACACAAATTAAATGTCATACATGATGAAGAGGAACAATTTAAAAGTTAGGTATAAATATTTCTACATTTTTGTAAGTCAACACCGTCCCTCTCGTTTGCATTAATCATACTATTACATAAACAATGATCTCGTTTATCAGCCCATCCACCATTGTTTATAAGCGTCGATGATGGATTACTTCGGTCAAAGGAACCGATATTTATATCAAGTGGATATAGTAAATTATCTCGCCATGCTCGTTCAAGTTGAGAATTGATTTCATTTATTTTTTCATTGACATCGCAATTAGTCTTTGCGTGATGAACACCACACTCTCCAACGTGAAATACTCTAGGCCCACGAATAAGGGCGATATAAAAATGATTCTTCAGGCACTTTCGATTGACATTTTGAAGGGAAAAATCGTAATTATATTCGTCGTAATTGCAAAAAAAAGCACCACATTTTCGCACCTCAAGCCAAGTTGATTTATTAAAAGCCATGCCCATATTGTGTTTTGAAGTTATCCATGGAGATATGTCGACTATATTACTGCTCAGTTTTGTTATGTGATCATTGTAAGTTCCAAGCGAAAAGAGATTGCACTGTGGACACAATTTAGGAACTTTTTCTCGCATAAGCTCAAAGGTGTGAAGGAAGTCGGCAGCGACGTAATAATCTTCTTCAAGCAGAATTAACATTCCGTTTCGATGTCTAGTCACACGTAACTCATCAAAGATACGGTTCAATTTCCACCACCAATGATGTTTCATTTGAGTAAATTTAGCCTCCCTGTAATGTCCATATGTATCATCATCTCTGGCATTTAAGCAATCGGTTCTAGCCGCAATCGCTCTCCCAACATCGCGCTCACAGTCGCGTTGATTAGTCCCAGGAAATTCATTAGGGTAAAGTTGAATTGAGTATGGGTAAAAAATTTGCATGAACATACAGAAATTGATTTCACGTACCAACTGATTAATAGATGTGTTATAAATGTCATGCGAGAATATTATAAGAACTTTATTAATGTCCTTTGCAGCACCTAAATAGTATTATTTTTAATTTACTTCATGTATGCATGCTCCCAAAAATGACACGCCAGCTAAAGTTTACCGAATTTCAGACCCATCAAAAATCTTCTTCTAATAATTCAATTTTTTTTTGTTTCTGAATAATACTAACTCAGGCCAATTTGATATGACAATTTTTAAAAATAAAATGTAGCATTTCTAAAGCTGATTATTTTAAAATAGAAATGCTTATTTTAATTTAAGTACTTTTTTTTGATCGTTCTCTGATATCGAATATTGTTTCAGGGATGAGCTTTGGTAAGGTGTCAATTTTGGGAAAATTCACGTAAGTTTAACTATTTTTAAATGATTATCAAATATTTAAAAATAATTGATTAAATTGTTAAAAAAATAATTACTTAGACTCAGTATCAAATGACGCAAGTATTCAGTGCGATTATGAACTTGAATTGTAATTAAAATTGTTTCATTATTCACCGGTCCAAATAACTTTGAATTATAGATTTTCTGTTCGTCGTTAAGAAATTTAATTATTTCTTTCAGAGATACACTCGATGTAATCTCCCTTTCGTCTTTGTTATCAGATTGATTTGATTGATGATTTTGATCTAAAATATAAGAATCAGTTTTAATCGAAACTTAAATTTTTTGATTTATAATTGACCTTCTAAGTTTTTCTGCATTTTGAGGTATATTAAGACAAAGAAACAACCAACTGTCAGGCAAAAAGGAATGTACGTTCGTCGCCGCGGAAACATTTTATTAATTATGATTTTAATATTTAAAAAATTTAAGTTCTTTACACAGCATCGCTTGCTTAAACATTTCAGAGCTGACTAAAATTTTAGAGGCTCAGCAATGAAATTGATACTGAAAAAAACTTCTCATTTCGCAAAAGAGTGTAGTTGATAAGGAGTCAGTGAGGAACGAGAGACGAGAGACTGACTCAAAAACTGATTAACGTAAAAATAATGAAGAAAATACATTCACAAATATAATCAACCGATTTGCATTTTAGTCAAAAAGAAACCAAAGTTCAGAAGTACATTAAAATTATTTGAATTTGCTAAAATTAATAAATCATATTACAATGATAACTTTTTTTAGGAAATTTTAAATTTCCACTCCTTTTCAAACGAAAAGCATGAAATTTTAATTTCTTTATATAGTGTGACTTTTGGTGCCAGCGACAAAACTATTAAATCACTCTGAAAATTTAAAATTTCAAACGTATTGATACGCTTTTAAAAGTAAACTGATAAAAATCGAGCTTTATTTTCAATTGTGCGACATTATTGAGATGGAAAAACTTACAAATTAACAGCAACTTTGAGAATGACGTGAAATTTAAACTTATCAACGAAAAACTTATTTGTCGATGACGTAGTTTGGATGGACCATGAGGAAGGGATCGTCTTCGTCTTCCATCTCTTGATCTCCTTTGTGCTTCAGGTCACCAGTTCTTAAGGGAATGAGCACCTGGTCGTGTGTGATGAGTCTCTCTACGAGACGTTCGACAAGAAGTTTTCTTTCAATAAGATCCTCCTCACTTTCCAACATTTCTTGAATTTGCTCGAGATACCATTGTACCAAGGCACTTTTTTTAATACCTTCCGTATCTGTTCCTTGAGCGATGCACTTCATTTCCTCTTCGCGCAAATATAGGATCAACATGTTTGATAGATTTTTATATTCATCGAAGGTGAGTGAGAAAGTCTTTTTGGAGACAGTATGATCTTCAACATTTTCTTCAGTCGCCTGTCCATTATCAGGGACATTTTCATCAACTTCCATTGCAGTCGGCAGTTCATCCTCGCCTAAATGAATATCAGGTTGTTCAACGCGAATAATTGATTTGTTCAGCAAACGATATGCCTCATTGACATGCTTGGGAAGAACTTCACCTGAACATTCCATTTTGGCCATTGCTTCACTCAACCGAATCATACTCTCAAGTTGACGAACTGTAATACGCCATGTGCTTCTTCCACTAGTTCCGTTATCGCGTTGCCTTAAATGTCCATAATTCTCAACTAACAACTTCATGGATTCTTTTGTGATCATTGGCTTAAATTGTCGCGCAAAGCTGATATAACGAAGAACATCTTCACGCTGATAAACTTGATCGACCGTTTTTACCAAAGCATTTGTGTGTAGGTCGACAATTTTTCTAGCAATTGCATAGTCAACGATTTCATTACACTCATCGACCAGAATGAAGAACAAATCAAAACGTGACATAATGGGTGCAGAGAGCATGATGTTTTGTTGAAGGGATTTTGAGCGATCGTAACGTCCGTTGATTGGATTTGCAGCAGCTAAGATTGAAGTACGAGCATTGAGGGTTGCACGAACTCCAGCTTTTGCAATACTAAAATAGTTTTTTAAAATAAATTATTCAATTAAGAATTTGAATTTAAAATTTACCTGATTGTTTGTTGTTCCATAGCTTCGTGAATAGCAACTTGATCGCGCGGATCCATTTTATCAAATTCATCAATGCAGCAAATACCATTGTCAGCAAGCATCAAGGCACCGGCTTCAATGACAAAATCAAAACTCTCTTCATCCCGTACAACAGCAGCAGTGAGACCGGCGGCAGACGAAGCTTTTCCTGAAGTATAAACGGCTCTAGGTGAAAAGTCCGTAACTTGTTTTAAAAGTTGTGACTTGGCTGTAGATGGATCACCGACGATGCAAACGTTAATGTCACCACGAAGCGTCGTTTTTTCATGGGTTGTTTTACCAACGCCCCCAAAAAGCTGCAATAAGACACCACGTTTAACTTCATCGTTGCCATAAATCGATGGAAAGAGTGAATTAATGAGATTAGTGTAGAGCTTCGTATCACGAGACATTTCATAGACTTTATTCCATTCATCTTCAGTCATTCTCGCTTTCATGTCTTCGGCTGTGACTTCACTCAATGGTAAATCAGTTCCACCGAACCTTGACGATGTTGCTTGAACTGAACATGCCAAAAAAGCCATTCGGTAATTTAAGTCTCGTACGCCAAGAGACTTGAGTCCTTTAACGCCCTGACCAGCGTTATCTCCTTGCTTATGATGTGATCTAACATCAGCCTAATATAATTATTAAAATTAGTTAATTCCGTAAAACTTTTTTTGTCACTACGTATGAGAAAAAAATTATGTTTATGAAAGTATAACAACCTTTGCTCCCGGAATTTGAATTGAACCGACATCGGGCACAACAATGAGAGTTCCAGTGAAATCATATCGATCACCTGCTTGAACTGTTTCAACATTTTCAGCTCTTAAAATAATCTCGACCGATCGAGGGATGGCTCCTCGGGGTAATTCAGCTTGTGTCTCTTGAATTCGAACCTTTTGAAAATCGACGAACAGACTTTTGTCGACTTCAAGCATGAAACGACGACGATTGGAGCAAACAGGATTCCGACAAATTGTTGGATTGGTGTATTTAAATTGCTGCTCGACATCGCGAATTTCCGTTTGACAATCCATACACATAAAAGTTCCAAGGACGAGTTCAGGATGTACTGGATGCGTTCGAACAACTTGTCCAGAGATTCGGATGAGCGTACCAATCTTGGCGGTGGTTAATTCGCGAACTTTGTGACGTGTTGGCACATCAGTAAATGATACATAGCATTCTTTCACTTTTTTCGATTCAGTTCTATCCTTGACGAAGTTGCTTACTGCCTGACACATGTATGGATAGATTCGGTAATACTCTTCGATGATGGCCGTGGAGAGATATTGATTAAACTTTTCAACATCCTCAAAATTTACTTCTAGAGTAAATCGATCAGGATTCGAGAGTTCCATGGCCCCACGAAGATACTTTAATTCGCCATCTTCTTTGTATCTAGAATTAAATTTAAAAAAATAATAATAATTGTAGCATATTTTCTTTCTCTTGAGTGGAGATTTTAAGAGATTTTTTTAATGATAAATCAAGCATGATTTCAGTTTAATATGAAAGAAATACTCACTCATCGAGAAAATCGGCAAACAGTTTTTGGCATCTTAAAGCTACATCATCTTTTACTAAAAGACGTCCAGCATGCGCATCGGCTACGTCCATGGCTTAATCGGTTTATTAAATTCACAATGAACAACAACAACTTAAAAGAAGTAGAAATTAATTTAAATATATTTTGTGGTGTTTTGGTAGTTCTTCTTTTTCTTCAAGAACTGTTATAATTGCGCCAAAAATATGAGAGTTAAGCGAAGAATTTGAAAATTTCGAAAACGTTTGTAACTAAAAATGCTAAAGACAGCCTTTTAAAAAAGGTAGCTTTTAAAAATTTCACATATGTTATAACATGTTATGAAAAATAAATAAATACAAATTGAGTTGCTTTAATTAGTTTTAAAAATTTAAATCTCTAACAATTTCACGATTTTTAATTTGCTATAAAGATTAAATTTTAAAAAAACGTTACAAAAACTCGCACGTTCTTGCAGTATGTGTTTTGCGCCAAAAAGAAACTTTTATAACACTTTTATTCCCTCAAAAAAGCGAGTCGGTGAATTAAGTTAAACGATACTTAACGCAATTTAATTAATTTATTGTTAATCGTAAGTAGCTGTGACTCTCAAACTCCTTAAATATCATCGAGAACATTTAAAATTTCTAACAATTTAATTTTTTTGTGAAATTTAGAAAAAGAGCATTAAAAAATATCAAAATGTTTGAAGCACGCTTAGTTTCGAGCGGTACATTTAAAAAAGTCCTCGATTCCATCAAAGATTTGCTAAATGAGGCCACATTTGATTGCTCAGATTCCGGAATTCAGGTTTGACTATCTTTCGCTGGATGTTTTTGTTGTACTTATTTCTTTTCTTTGACAGCTTCAAGCAATGGACAATAGCCATGTCTCGTTGGTCTCACTCAATCTTCGATCGGATGGCTTTGACAAATACCGATGCGATCGTAACTTATCCATGGGAATGAATCTTGCTAACATGGCCAAGATTTTTAAGTGCTGCAACAACAATGATACAGTGACGATCAAGGCACAGGACAATGCAGATACTGTGACCTTCATGTTCGAGTCGCAAAATCAGGAGAAGGTGTCCGACTATGAAATGAAGCTGATGAATTTGGACCAAGAACATTTGGGCATCCCCGAGACTGATTACGCTTGCATTGTTCGTATGCCTGCACAAGAGTTTGCTCGCATCTGCCGTGACTTGTCTCAATTCGGCGATTCCGTCACCATCACATGCACCAAGGATGGCGTTCGATTCTCGGCCAATGGCGACACCGGGACTGCTAACGTTAAACTCGCGCAAACATCATCGGTCGATAAGGAAGAGGAAGCTGTCAGCATTGAGATGCAAGAGCCTGTCACTTTGACATTTGCTTGTCAATACTTGAATTCATTCACAAAGGCAACTCCTTTGTCGACTCAAGTCAGTTTGAGCATGTCAGCGGATGTACCGTTGGTTGTGGAGTACGTCATTCCCGATTTGGGTCACATTCGCTACTACCTCGCTCCAAAGATTGAAGATGAGGAAAATTAAATCCGATTATAATGTCCCTTCTTACTATCTATCGCCTTTTCTTCATTTTCTATGCTAATTATATAAAAAAAGGTTCTCACTTCAATATCCAACATATATAAAATAATTAAGAATAAAGATTTTTTTAAACAATAAATTAGTGGACTTTAAAGTTAATTAAGCACTTTCGCAGCTCTCTCTCTGCAACTTATAGAAAGGTACAATTTAAAAAATCCATCATTTTTTATAACAACAGCCGCAAATATTCCCACACGCTTCATAATGACTTTCATTCAGTGGAGACGAGAGTGATGAATATATATATGAATTCAGGAACTAATGCAAATGCATTGGACTGGATTAAATTTCGTTGAGTTCAAATCACTCCTTTTAAATTTCTCATTGAAAAAATTATTCAGGCATTTTAATTAAAAGTGCAATTTTAAGAGATCACACAAACACAATTGTGCACAATTGCATGTAGGTTACGCTGGTATGCTCTTGAGCATGAAAAGCCGCAAGGCTTTTCCCTGCAATTTTCACATTTCAATTTTCATCCATGTCGCCCTTTTTATTAAAATCTCATGTTGCACTAATTGAAATATTTATAAAATCATATGAACACCCGACAGTTTATTAACCCACTGCAATGAGAAATATCCGTGGTTGAGTGTCAAAGTTCACTGGCGAGAGTTCAATTAAATTTCGTTTGCATAAAAATAAATCAATTTATTGATCCTAATTGATGGTCAGTTTGAAGGTAAATAATGGCCGGAATTTTGTGTATGAGATAATGTGATTATTTTACCAATAATTAATATATTTATGATTCTTGGAAAAATTTCCTGTTTTTTTTTACTTTAATCTTATTCAGATTTTACTCATGTGATAATCTTATAATAGATAGAATATTAAAATCCCATTAAAATAATGAAAGTTTATTCTTGCATTTGGATTGTTATTGAGTGAGTGAGTACACTGACAAGCGCCATCAATTTGCGGCTAATTTTCCAATTGTAAATCAAACAATGCAACTTTATTTACTCATCCATTTCTTCCCCTTTTCTGCCGTTGTGTATCATGGACATTGTATTTTCTGCAGTCAATATCGATAGAGTGCATTAATCGTGTCAATCGACTTTTTGGTTTTTGTGGGTTGTAAATATTGTGACGACAACGACATGGTGTAATGCTGAATCATTTTTTAGTCTGCAAATAACTGAACAGTCGTAATGGGAGAATGGAGCGAAAAGATAAATTATGATGCCATGATGACTCGAGTCTCACAAACATGATATGATTTATCGATATTCTCAAAATATAGTTAGAGAAAATCGAGGAGTGAAACAATGTAAAATTTTAAAATCTATGGGAAATGTCCACATGACGCAAGCAAAAAATTGATTTTTTGAAATTTTTTTTGTTTTATTTTGATGCGTTAATAGTTTTGGTAACCTCGTCATCTTTAGAAATAAATTTTTTATCACTCCTTTCCCAGCATCATTTTTTCTTGCTAGTAACTTTTTTTTGCTAAAATGAAAAAGACGTTTTGACTGACCGCTCGTGATAAGGAGCGCATGCATGTCAATCAGTTATAAAAATCACTTTGCAATTTAAATTTTTTTATAACTCTCGATAATGGGTAAATTCTATCAATCAATTTTTACCTTTTTCACCTCATTTATATTTTCAAAGCCTCTCGCTCGCTTATTTAAAAAATTTATAACCACCAATGATTTGACTTTTTTCCTTTTTTTGACAATAATCTCTCACGTGAGCAAAAAGATTGTTTAATCTCAAGGGTGGCGAGGAATGACTCTCTTTCTAGTTTATTTTCCATACGCATGGAACATCTTATGCAGCATGTCTTGATTTTATTTTCCCTTTTCTTGCCATCTTCGTTTTTTATTCATCTCCTGTTCGACATTATAGAGAAAATTAAGGTTTGCAGCAATTTGATACCTCGTGAACAACAAGACGACAAGTTTTATTAGCCTCTGAAAAAGATCACATATATGTAAGTACATACGGAGTCATGTTATGACTTGTCACAATCCACACATTCATTTCCTAACGCCTCAGCTTGTGCTCTTTGCTACTTTTTACAATCGAAATGAAAATGGAAAAGGGAAAAAAATATTGCACAATAAAAAAAGGAAAGAACACTTGTATGACGAAGGTGGTGAAGATTGTTGTCAGAAGATCTGATTATGGTGTGTGTGCATACGTAATTGAATTTAAAGAACCTTATTTGTCACATAAATTTATCGCGCAGTTGTGAACAAAGCAATAAAATGTTGTTTTTTGTGTCTTGCAATTTTGGGACAATTTTGGCAACTTACAAGTTCATCATGTTTTTTTAAATAATTAATATTTAGATGAAATCCAAAATTATAATAATATTAAAACATTCTTTAAAAACCACTTTAGCTTGCACACCACCTTTGTTGCAACTCAATGAATCAAAAGCCAGAAATTTCACTCATTTCTTTTGGCTTTCTTTCTACTCATTCGAAGTTGACGACGATGAAAATGCATTTCCTGACTCACTAAGTATAGCTTTTTATTTGCATGCACATGACATCAATAATATCATTGCTCATAAATCAGATTAAAGCATTCACAGTTTCGAGATGTTGTATATTTTTTGCACAAAGTTGCATTTATTTATATTGAAGTTATAAAGCGACACAATATTGGAGAAGTTATGAAAGGTGATAATAATTGAATTTTAATATTTATTTTGCCTTTTCGGAAAGGAAGTAAACGAAACCTTTGGACTGAATGAAGAAAATTTATAAGTGGCATAAACTCTATGGGTAGTTTTGGGCTAAAAACTTAAAAATGGATTCAGATGTATATTTTTATGAAAATTTGCAATTGATTTAAAAATTTGAACAGAAAATTTAATTATTAATATATTTAATTTTTGTTCCCAGCGCCCTTTTGTCATTTAGCAGCCCAAGCGTGGGTGAATAATAAAAATAACAATAATTTCATACCACACTTCTTTTTTCATTTCCATATTTTCTGCAAAAAAGAACACATAATAAGTTTTTATTTCGTATGGCTTCTTGACCATAGGAGTGTAATACATTTATGAATATTATAATCCTGAAAAAACGAAACAAGCGCTTTAAGTTTAGTCATTCAAAAGAAAATCTGCACAAAAATTATGCATTTGCATGTAATGAAACAGTTAAATACAATTCTCTCGACTCGAAAAATGTCTAGTCTAAAAGACTGTTTTTGTCGAATATTTTTTGATTTCTCATCTTTTTTTAAGTAAATTTAAAAAACGTATTCGGAAAAAAATAGATTTATATTTTGGAGTTATTAAAGGGAATAAAAAATTTTCGTAATGTGGCAATATTTTTGAAGCAAACATCATCAATTTTAGCTAGTTTGTGAATATAGACCGAAATGAGGGAGAAAGAGAAATTGTGTTTATATTTATTTTGTAAAGGAAAAGGCACGCTGAAAAAACTTTTATTTTTGCCAACATACGGAAATAATTTTCAACTAATTGATGCGGAAATATTGTTTGTGAAACAATTTTATCGAACATCCTTGTAATTTTGGTTTTATTACTTATATAAGTCTAAAAAAATCATTTTACTTTTTAACTTTGACTAATAATTGTTGTATTTTAATTTTCTCTTACCTGCTTACGTGAGTTAAATTGTTTTTCCCAAAACAATTTTCCCTGATCGATTTCTACAGGATTTCTATTATTTAACAGAGATGTGTATTTTTTGAGAAACATTTTCAAACTTTTTCTCTTCCACAAAAATTGAAAGATTGATGATATTTTTCTTCATTTATATGTGATCAATTAATTTGAAAACTTTTCTATAACCAATGTGATAAACATGTCGCTTCGAAATTTCACTAAATTTTCGAATACCACACACTCACCTGTCAGCGGAGGAATGTATGATTTTAGTATTGTTTAAATAGAGGGTCGGGTTGTGGGTATTAAATTACATGCATGTGAAGGCCTTTTCAAGGAAAATTTGAATAAGAAAACCATAAAAACCGTAAATGGTGAATCAATTAGGCAGACATTAAAGAAAATGTAAATTGACTCTCTCAAACCAAATGTTGAGGTTTAAATGTAAATTTGGGCATTTTCAAAGTGTATAAGATGATAGAATTTTAATTAGCATTAAATATTTGTAGCTTTTGCTTTGTGAAAAAAAATATTATAAATAAAATTTTACAATTAATTCTTTATTGAATGACACATGATGCAAACAAAAACTGTATTTATTCAATTTTAATATTTAGATTTTCCGTGAGAAATTATTGAAATATTTTTCCGATAAAAATGTCGCGTGAAATAATATAATATATATATAATGAAATTCAACAGTTTACATAAATACATACATATGAAATCATTTTCAATCAATATCGCATTTCGAGTTTATTTAAAACAATGGATAATCAAAAATAATATTTTAAATGAAAACGGGAAACTTTTGAGTTCATTTGATTTGAAGTATCAATCATCAGAATGATCTAATGTCAACCACGTATCACTATCTCTGACCGCATGTCTATTCTAAAGTCAATTATTCAATCCAAAATTGAATGAATGATCAGAAAGCACATCAAGAATTGAGTTTCTGCTATAATGGAAGTGAAAGTCCGAATAACAACAGTCATTGACATCGGTCGAGTGCAAAAAAATCCGAGAGTAAAAACGGCCCAAATTTTTCGAGTTTGACGAACATCAAGGATTGCATTTTCTCGCTAAATCAATAAAAAAAATTCGTGAATTGAACAAAAAATTCACAACGTCGAACTGCACGCGTCGTCCTGCATCAACATTGTTTCAATGTACGCCACATATAAAAAGCACATCGTGATTGTCAATAAATTCGCTTTTCCATAGCTTCTTTCTCTATACTCGATGACACATACACAGTCGATTTAAATTCAATCAATATTTGAAGTTTTTTGTTTGTGAAATTTGAGAACTTTGTTAAACTTGAATTTTCCCACTCGCACTCTTATATCGACATCCTCGTCGTATGCATTTCGTGCAAACAGCCAACCACGTATTTATTTTTATTTGTTTTGACAGGCGAGCTAGGAAGATTTTTTTATGGGGAGTATTTCGCAAAACGACAAGCACAATTGGAAAATGTGAAATTTTTCAATTAATACTTTTTCGGCAACAGTTGGTAAATTCGTAAAACAATTTATTTAATGCTATTAAACTATTAAAAGTTTACCAATTCAGAAGAAAAATAATTACTTTCAATAAAATTCTTAATTTCTCTCATCTATAGCCGATCTAAATTTTGAACTGACCACTCAAAAATTTTCACACCCTTAATTTTCTCCCACCTCAATCGTGAGTGTGAAAAAATAATATAACAATAACCTCAAGTTGTGAGATTTCAATAATTTATAAACAAACAAAGTTGAAAAGGGCTGTTTTTCCACTTTCTTTAGTCGGACGACATTGAGTGGGTGAATGAGTGAGCAACATTTCCTAATGTGGATTTTGCGTGAAATCTACGATTATGATAAATTCCTAATGCCGTTTTTCCTGACACATACAAAAAATTACTTTCTCGTCTCTCGCACCTCTCCGTCGTAGCTTTCGTCCAGCAAAAATCATGTACAATCACCTATTGATTGTAATTATAATAAGGTCCGTTAATGCTTCAGGAAATGAATATTAATTGGGGAGTAACAGCAGAAAATATTTTATTTTCGCCTTACGTCTAAATGTGAAATTTTTTCACCAAATTTTTGGTGGAAACGTGATGAACAACATTTACATAATACACAACATTTTTTTTTCTCTCGACCATGTTTTCATTGTTTCGAAAATAATTCATAAACTATTTTTTATTTACACAACAGTTACCGAATGTTATGAAGTGTGGACTATGAATCATTTTTCATGAGAGGATTTTTCGTGAATTTGGACGCAGTAGAAACGCAAATGTTGAACTTGTATTAATGTTTATTCAATGAAAAAGTGGGTTGCATGTGGTTGAATTTAATTTTTTCAAGAATTTTTTTATAATTCTACTAAATAGTAATTTCCTTTAAAAATTAATTATTAAATGTTTTTTAAAAATATGTTTCCAAAAATCTAAATACTCCAACATAATCACACTCCTTGTCAAATTAATTCTCCTTTTCACTTACTCAATTTCAATTTTTTTTCTCCTCCTCGTCTACAAATTTATAACTTAATTAATTATGACGAGTTTATTCATTAATTTTTGTCCACTTTTGCGAGAATGATCTGACTAAACTTTTTTTGCTATAGTACTAAAAACATTTATCAAACGTATACACATAAAGTTAATTAATTTAAGTGACTGCCGAAAATAGAGAATTTCCATTTATTTCGTAAAGCAGGGAAAAATTCTTTCATCTCAACTGACTGTGAGATAATTTTAAGCATTGAAATGAGAAAGTTTTTGGTACTTAAATGAATTATGCTGCGACATAATTTTCTATTTCACAGGCAACGTCAATGAAGCGCGAGAAAGTTGAAATTAGAAATTCCAAGTGGCAGCGGCAATATCTTTTTATCATAATATCCTTTTTAAGCGCGAAGTAATCGAAATTTCATATATAAAATCATTCAGTTAATCATTTTAGAATTTTCGCTTTCCAGTCACGACTATGAGATTTGCCCAAATACAATTTACTTATCCAGCAAAAATTTACAGTACTTGCATAAAAATAAGAATCGAAGCTCGAAGGTGTTTGATCTTATACCAGCCACTTAACCCCATTCACATATTTCATGTCTCTCTCATGAGAGAGCAGGCTTGCTCGATATTTAAATGTTTTACGTGATGATTATCCTTTCTAAATCTTTGAGGTTAAAAGACATTTTTATGTGTATGAGAGAATAGATAAGAAATTGTTGCTCATAGCTTTTGATTTCTGTGAAAATTTGATGAAGATTTTTTTTTTGAAACTTGTAAAAAATCACTTTTTAAGAAAAAGTTTAAAAGAGTTTTACTTTGATTTAAAATTTTCATGCTCTTCCTCCCGTTAAAGAATATTTGCATATTTTTCTCATCAATTTGACGACTTATTACGGAATGCACTTCTCTTACCATACTACCCACACAACACACTTTCACGTTAAATGTAAATGAAGACCCTTCAATAGCTTAGCATTAGCCACTTTTCTGCTTTGGATATACATAGGAATTTGCATATTGTTTTAAATAAATTATTTCCTCATTTTGTGATGTATTTTAAAGAAAGTTTTAAGCCGAAGGAAAGAAGAAGGTATTCAGGAAGAAATAAATCCATCATGAGAATTTTTGCCAGCCTTTAACCCTTTCGATATTTTCATATTTTCTCCTTAGAGCGTTAATTGTACACTGTGCGAGGTTGCTAAAATACCGCGAATACAGTGGATGAAAAAATGCAAAGGGGAAGTGTCTATTTATGTATGGAGAAATTTTTCATGCATTTAGTTCCGGGAAGAGATAAGCGAAGTAAGGTGTAGTTATTAGTCTCACAATTAATTGTGAAAGAAATTTCTTATCTCATCATGAACTGAGCTGAAAATCATGAGCAGAAAATATTTAAATACACTCAAACAACTCATTTCTTATTATTTTCATCTTCAAATTAGTATTAACTCAAAGCATTTTTCAGCAAACTTACAAAAATAATACACACTCACACGTGTGCACACAATCTAGCCCTCATATATAATAAAACACAATAAAATTAAAGTAGATTCAGTTAATAATTGGATTAATTACATATCAGTTGATATAAATCACTTAATCCCTTCATTATATGTACACAATTTTTGCTTCAGCGAAAAATTTTCACATTGAAAGCGATGCTGTTGGAAACAAAAGCAAAAACAATCATTTTCATCTCTTCATTTTCCCATGTTGATGCTAATGAATTAATATATGAGATTTAATTAAATTGAAAGTTTTTAATCTATTGTGCGGTTGTGCCTTGCGAAGAATATCAATGTAAAATGTAAGGCTTTGTAAGGTATGATTCAAATCATTTTTGCTTTTACCAAATTTTTTAAAAATTGAATTTTGGTGCTCAATTATTACAAAATCACAATACTTATCGATTAACGCAAATCATTTTATCATCAAAAGCAAAATTACAAGATGTAGAACTTTTTATGGCATATAAATCACATCAAATTGATATCAAACGTAGAATTACATTTTGTGTTGAGTGCATGAGAGATGGAAATATCACAAACGATATTGTCGAACAATTAATATTTGTAAAGGTGGAAGAACAATACATTGCAATGAAAGTATTTGAGTTTTATGGTGAAAGGACTTTGAAGTGAATACACATCCTCGTCATATATCCTATCTTGCCTCGCTTTAAGGCTTTTTCATTTAAAGAAGACTCACTAATTAATAAACAAAGCGTGAGATATTCAGTCGGTTTAATTGTTTGAGAAAACACATTTGCGGAATGGAATCACATTCGTTCATGCATACAAATGCTTTCATTATATTTCACTGTTTACGTCTGTGATGCCTTTAAAGTATATTTTTGAAACCATTTTTTGCCTAATTATTATTTTTTAAAATTCTTTGACAATTAACACAAAAATTGAGTTCGGGATGTAAAAGAGTTTCGATGATTAAATGAAACTGCGCATGCTGAGAATTTTCTCTAAATACGAAGTATATTAAAGTTGATTTTTTGTGTACTTAGAACTCTTAGCACGTGCATTTAAACTACCACGTGAGATTGTTTTTTTAAATTGAGAATTCTTATACTTTAAAAAGTTAAATAATGGTTTAATTTTGTTAAATTCGCTTTTAAATTTTAGTTTAATATTTTACTACAAGGTTTTCGCTGTGTTCATCCTCTTAATAATTTTTTTCAGTCGTTTTTTTCCACGTAAACTTCACTCTTTCATCTCATCTCTTTTACTTTTATATAAATTATTTTTCCCTCTTCTTGATTTTTTTCTCCTATTAATTATACAAATTAACCTCTCTCGTGAGTGAATGTGGCATGATGTACCTTTAAACTGCATGTAAGCATGAGTTTTATGTATGGAATTTCAAGTACTTGCCGCAATCATATTTTCATGCAGTAAGAGAGCTTTTTTGTTAATTAAATGTTGAAGAATTATTACAGCCATGAGTTTTTAAGCTCTTCATTGCAGCTACAATGCATTCACTTGTTTTTGCATTTATGATATGATTTGGTTAGCATTTTTTGTAGGGAAAACTGAAAGAGGTGATTTTTTGTCATAATATTTGTTTTTCACACAGAGTGTGTACGAAAAAATAATCCAGCCTTTGTTAATTAATTTTTCCACACCAAACGCATAAGGATTGAGCAAAAAATAAACTTTTCTCTTAAAAAATCAATTCGTTTTAAACTTATTAAAAAAGCGAGCTTTTTCAAAGCATAAACTGTAGACATATCGACATTTAAAGTGGTATCTCTATATTTTTTACTTTTTCAAATTCATATCATCGCACAAAGCTAATAATGTTCAATTTATTAGATGAAAATCCAATAAAAATTACAATCACGACAATGATAATGTGAAGCGATATCATTCATTACATTGCTCGCACACACTTTCATACATTTCATGACATGAATTTCATAAATATTTAATCATAGGACAAAAGTCATATTTGGTGTGGGTTCGATGGATAGATAGATAAAATTGCCACTTAACTATCATATTTATTACAGTATGAAAAGGCAGTAGAATTTTGTTTTCAATTATAATGGTTTAAAATTTCTTCATTTTTGAGTTTTTTCCTCAAACTTTTAATAATTTTTTCCTTTAAATTCTACCAACAAAAAACCATTCTCATTCCTAATTTAACGTCTCTATTTCACGTGTCAATGGCTCATTACGACATCACACGGTCATTTATCAATTAATTATTGACAAAAAAGTTTCCCTAAAACTACACGCTTATGGAGCGACTGTGTGTGAAAATGATAACCGACACTCATTCATTATGCTAGGATTTAATAATTGCTCATTGTCACGCCAGCCGTTCGGTGGCTTCCAGTTTGATTTACTCGCCATTACACAGATTTGTCGATGATGAAGACACAATGATCTAGATGAGTGTTACAATGCTATTGTAATAAATCTTTTTGTAGCTTGCTAGCACGAGAAAGGATTGTCATTGATAGAGAGAATTTTAATTATATTTGGATCTAGCTCCGCTCTCATTTGTTTTCGGTTTCATAAAAATAATCGATGAGTTTTCATACATTTTGTTGGACCATAAATCGTTTGCCATAGAGGTTTTTTAAGTTGTGATATTGAAATTCAAAATGTCTCAAAAGCAATTTACAAAATATTATTTAATTAACATTTTTTCACCTCCTATTTTTATTATAACAAAGAGCGAACAAATTTTACAAATCTTATATTTTTCATAGCAAACAGAAAATGGAGAGAAAAAATAAAATACCTAATGATTAAAATTAAATTCTTAATGCCTTCCCTTTTCGCAAACAAATTACTATGCCATCAAGGACAAATCTCTTTTTCTAATTAAACTTATTCATTCACATATTAAATAAAAATTTACATGCTCGAAACAACAACAACAACAACACAACTTGTATCAAGATTAAACTTGCTGTGGAGAAAAATGAAATATTGTGATTTCATGCACATGATACGATTTTATTATTGTTGCTATTTACATCATGTGACATTTATGATTTCGTGTCGTGTACTCTCTTCTAAACTGTTTGTGTTCCTAACACGTGAGTTATCTATTTTCGCAAAATTTTATAAGAAAAATTTATGCTGCGAGAAAAAGAGGCTTTTCTTGTTCACAAAATTTAACGTTTTCAAAAATTTATTGTTTTCAATTTGGTTTTGGTTAATTTTTTATATTGCAATCGATTATATTTTAGAAGTTGCATCTATTTCAGTTCAATTATTGTTTAAATATCTCAAAAAGACAATTATTGAAAATGTCATGTCCAATTTAGTTTATATTTTAAAAAATTCAAAGTTAGGTTCAAACTTTAACAAAACAAACATAAAACAGCTATTCAATCGATTTTACTTTAAGGAAAAGAGTTGGGCAAAAATTGCAAAATCGTGTTTTGAGGTTATTGTAAAATGAAATTTTAATGCGATAGATTCGTTGAAATGGATTGATTGAAATCAGACATTTTCTTACAGGCAGCACGAAAAGCTAGTTTAGGGATGTGAAAAGTTTAAGGAAATTTTATTTGTGTTTTAACTCAACGCCTGTTTTCTCGAACTTTTCGAGCGTGAGTTTGATTTTGCGGAGATTCTTGATAAAAACGTGCTTTGGTGTCAATGTTCAATTGCCGACTGAAGAGATGAATGAATTTACAGCGAAAGAAATAACAATTTGCGCGCATGCGAAATAGGTTCGAAATATAGACAAATATTGCACTGTGCGAGAGCATGGTAGAGAACTCTATTGAATTTCAGTATCAAACAAACAGCAACGGTTTGATTTGCTCCCTTCAAACACTCTTCAATAAACATATTTTTTCTTCTCGGAGCGGATTGCGTTGAGTTCACATGTTCAAAGTTTCCGACTCAACTCACAAATTGAGTTAGTTTCAGTTCCTGCTCGAATGTTAATGCGTTAGGAAGCAAGAAAATCTTTAAGACAAAAAATAAAGTGTTAAAAAATATTAAAATCATAAAATATAAATAAAAAGTAAATAAATATAAAGTGTGATAATAAAAAAAAGTTTAAAAGCTCTAAAATTATAAAATTGTAAATTGTACTGTGCGTTCAAGAAATTTATAATTTTTATTAGAATTATTTTAAAATAATGCAAAGTAATATTTGCGAAGGAACAGTAAAGCTTATTAACTCAATTAACATCACACTTCATTTAATTAAATGTTGGTTAAAGCTTAAAGAGTAATAAAAGTGTTTTCAAATTTGAAGAACTTTCGTGTTTCATTTTTTTTGGAATAATATTAATTCAAATTTTAAGATAATAATATTTTAAAACCTTGTGTGTTGTTTTTATATAGCCAATATTTCAAAACTGAATTGGATAGTTTTTATTAAATATCAAATTGTAAATTAAAGATTATTAGATTTATTAAAATTTTATTAAAAAATTGAGGTTCGTTTCTTCCACTATATCGCAATTCTCTTCTACATTGTTAAGAAAAGAGAAAAAATTCTCGGCCAGCATCCAACTCAGTGATAAAAACATCGGTATATTGAAAAAGTTTGAAAATTCCAAGTGTAAAAGATAAAAAATGCTTTTTTAAAAAAAAATTCCAAAATTCTTAAAACATGTTTTTAACTTCTTGCACTTCAAGTGGTGCTAATGAAAAATGCATTAAAATACTCATTCTCGTCTAGAGCACGTTGAATATTCGAATAGCACATGTCAATTGAGTTGTATGTTTTACGACATTCTTGAAAATAATTTTATATCCAATTGAATTGAGGTGCAATCAAATATGGATAAAATAAAGAGAGAAAACATTTCTTTGGAGCTTTTATTGCTTCGTGTTTGGCCACAAAAAATATTTAAAGAAATGCTTAAGCGAGGGACGAGAGAGTAATCATAAAATATAAATTTTCAGTACTTTTACGTGTGTGTTTTTTGAAAAATTCAGATGTGAAACATTTGTGAGAATTTTTAGTGTAACCCACGAAGTGGTGTAACACTTATATGCGCCTATTTCCGTCCGTCCGTCCGTCTGTCTGTCTGTTCCATCGAGATCTCGGCTCCTGAGATAGCTAGAGACTTCTAGTTTTCGCCAAATGGTAGGTCTATGAATTTAGATTCGGCCATTTTAGGAATTATGAGGGTCATGACCACAGGTCGTGCCATGGACGGCCCTAAATGCCATTTTTCACACAAATTTCCTGTTATATGGCTTCATGTATGTCGTTGAACTCGTATTTGTATCAGGAATCGAAAGGCATTGATGATATTTGAGGAATGTCTATCATGGCCATCCAAGAGTGCCACCAATGTCCATCACGGCCGGCCAGTAGTGCCCCTAATGTCCATTTTTTAAAAGTATGGCTTCATGTACCTCGTTGAACTCGTAATTGCATCAGGAATTGATTAGCATTGATGATTTTAAAGAATGACCGTCACGGCCGGCCAGGAGTGTCCAAGGAATGCCACTAATGTCCATTTTTTAGAAGTATGGCTTCATGTACCTCATTGAACTCGTAATTTGACCAGGAATCAATTGGCATGGATCTGAAAATGGAACACTGTGAAAATGGAAACAGGGAAAATGGAAACAGTGGAAAATGGAACATAGTGGAAAATGAAAAAGGAAAATGGAACATAGTGGAAAATTGAAATGGGAAAATGAAAATAAGGAAAATGAAAACAGTGGAAAATGGAAATAGTGGGAAATGGAACATAATGGAAAATGAAAACAGGGAAAATGGAACACAGTGGAAAATGGAACACAGTGGAAAATGGAACACAGGGAAAATTGAACAAATAGAAAATGGAATTAGTGAAAAATGGAACATGGTGGAAAATGAAACACAGTGGAAAATAAAAATGAGAAATATTTTCCATAAGGCTTCCCTTTTGGCTTCTTCAAGGCTTCTTCATAGGAATTCCCCATGTTACATTTCCAATACTGATCTGTTACAAGTGGGTTACACGGCAACACCCACGTGTGGGTTTTGAAACATTTTTTTGAATTTTTTCTCTAGTTTTTCAATGACACTAAGTTACTTTTGGATTTGAAAAAAATGAGCTTCTCGAAATTAATTCAAATCATGTGGTCATAAAAAAAATAATAAACTCAATAAATAGTGCACTTTTTATGTCTCGAGACACAACAAAACGATGAAGTCTGCATTGCATCTATATTGCAATGATATTGGATTATTTTTTCATCTCTTTCGTACTCCAAATTTGATCTTCATAAATTTCTATTTTTCCCAAAGTGAATCATCATCACTTAGTTGTGCTGGTGGAAAGACAAAAAATTGCGATATATTTATAGCATTTTATATTTTCTAAACCGCAACACGAAGGAATAAAATAATGTAATGTGGTTGTGTTTTAAAGTAGAAACACTATAAAAAAAATTGATGTTTCTTTAGACTCGTAAAAGAAAGCTCTCCATTTATTTGTGTGTCGATGGAAAATATACTTCATGGATAATTTAGCGTTAAAAGGAGAAAAAGTTGAAAACGTGGGTGCAAAAACACATGTTCAAATGGTGGTCGTGTAATAAAAAAATGGCTATGAAAAATTAAATTAATCACATTAAAAATTTATATATTTGTAAAATAGTTTAAAAATAATTTTACATGTGGACTTTTATTGTTGTTGATGAATTACAATTAAATTCGAGATATTGAGTTATGATTTTCTTGTTTTTATTTGTTAGTAATTTAATTTTTTAATTTTTGTGATCCTAATTGCTTTTTAATTATTATTGATTTTGAACTCTTTACACTGTTTTGCACTATTTCTGATTAATGTGTTATTTATTAATTTTAATTTAAAAAAATGGTAATTTTTAAATTTTTTCTACAATATTTTTAAAATTTTTATAGATATTAGAAACTACAATCACGCAAGGGATTATTTTGATTTAAAAAACTTTTTATGATAAAACAAAGAGAAAGCTATCGAACTCTTCAAATGTGCTAGAGTTGTCGAGTGCTTAAGTACAGTTGTTTGCGTGTTAAGTGCTCTTCGAATACGAACAAAAAAGTATCAGCGAAGTGATGCAAGCCGCGAGCGAGTGCAAAAAAGTATATTTCAATAATAATACACTTAAAACTGCATTTTCATAGAGAGCAGGGTCGATTTCAAGTGGAGTGCGGTGAAAGCAAGTGAAGAAGGCGCCGCGGCAACTTTTCTATGAATTTTAAAACACAACGAAAACGATTCTTGCGATTGCAAAAGTGTAATTTAAAATGTTTTTTCGTAAGTTAGGAGTTGTAATTTTGATTTTCAACTTATATCATCTGCATATCGTTTTGAGTGCCATATCGTCGGAAGTTTCAGGTGAGATAGTAACGTATACTTTTCTGTTAGCGTTTTTAGTGCTTTGGAATAATTTTTGCTTTTAGCTGTTATGATTTATTGCAATCATCGTCGGTAAAAGTTTATGTTCCAATAAAATTAATGTGAAATAAATTATTTTTTAAGTTTCTTCAGAAATTTTTAAGTTTGACAAAAGTATTTGATAAAAATTCTAGTTCGAGAGATTTTTTTAAAGGAATTTTTTTACCAAATCATTTTTAAATGCAGTCAAAATTAACTGAATGCCAAAACAGACAATAACATTTATTGAGATTTGGAAACTTCAAACTTCATATAGAGACTTAAAAAATTGATTTCTTAATCTCTAGGCTAAAGAGAAAAATTGATTTTTTACAACAAGCAATAAATGGTCGATAATATGTTAAACAAAATAAATTTTTACAGAGCAACGTGACATTGTAAACAAAAAATTTCTTTTCGTGAAAATTTAAATTTTTCAGAATTTGATGAAGTGAATTTTTAATATAAAAGTTCAACTATCAGATTATAAAATATGAAGTCCGCTTCAAGATAACGTCAACAAAACATAATCGATCATCGCTTTAATCTGAAAATGTGTTTCGAAAGTTGTTTCAACTACAAATATCAGAATTGCATGTTTGTTTTGTAATGTTTTGGGTTTTAATTACATTTTCCATTGGCCATATGCGAGTCCGTTCATTACCTCTTTCCCGCTGTTGCACATTCCACCACCCAAACTATATTGGCATTCAAACTAAATTCACATTCGTAAAAATCGAAAGCCCCCACCATATAGACATTGAAAATATATCGAGAAATTATTTTTCGTTTTTCTCGTGCGAATGATGAAATACTTTCCGAGTTGATACAAATGTCTGTTTGGTTTTGTATACTCTCTTTCACTCCCCTTTATCGGATAAAAACACACAAACAATTTCCATTTTCACGTTGCAATTGCAAAATTTTGGAAAAGCAAGGGAAAATTTAAAAATTATTCAAAAAAAAATTTTCTTTGAAATTATTAAAAAACTTTTTTCTCGAGAATTTATTTTTTTAAAAATACTAAAAGTATTATAATAATTACTTGTAGTTTTTATATTAATTTATCAAATGTCCCAATTAGTTTCCATCTCAAATATTTTCCAATACGATTCCAATGTTACTATCAGCGATGAGTGAAAACACATTTAACTGTTTAACATGAATGAAAACGCATTTGGAATAGTAAATGTGAGAAATGCAATTGAAAATTTCATGATATCGATAGCCCGTGAGCTCTCCTGCGAGGTTGTTGATACATTTTTAGCTCTTTCTCTCCTCAACCATTCTTCATTCGTGTAGCACGTCCATGTAAAATTTTTTTTAAAATTGAAAATGTAAAATACGAAACAAAAGGCAGACCATGCTGTGATAAATGTGGATTTTCTTACTCTCACACTTTGCGTGAAAGATTTTCATCCAGAAAATTACTTAATTATGTAATTAAATTCAATTTGAACCTAATTTTTACAGCATTTTCCCTCTCAAGCCTCGTTATTTCTAATTATCTCATTGCCTGCTGCCGACACCAAACTTCCCACAAACGAGAAAAATTTCCCTCTTTCTCTCACACTCCAAAGTGGTTTGATGAAAAGCAGATATGATTAGAGATCATGTGGCATGTGAATGTATTTTTTTGTAAAGGAAAAAATTGTGAAGCATAAAAACAACAATTTTCAATGGGTCAAGTGGGATGGGTACGATTTTTTCGAGAGTAGTTACTAATAATTAAAAATTTTATATCTTTACAGATCCAAAATTTTCAGCGCCTATTATCAATGTGAGTTTTTTTATTCAAACAGTTGAATTGAATTTTAAATTAACTCCAGAAAAAAAGAATATTTTAAAGCTTCTATTCTGTATTTTGAAACCAATCAAATTGAATTTTATTTAGTTATTTTGAAATAGTTCTATATATAGGATGTAATTAACTTATAATGGCAAATTCTAGATTTTTAGTTTTTTTATTAATTTTGGTTTTCTTAAAGGTGACAGCAGCAGTTGGACGCGAAGCAATACTGACGTGCCAAGTTTTAGATTTAGGATCGTATAAAGTAAGTTTTTTTTCTGTTTGAAAACTATTAATAAAAAATATTTAAAATCTTTTGCATTTTATTAAAGAGCAAAAGGATTTCAGTAATTCAGGAGTTTTCATTTTATGGTGTGAAAAATGAAAATATAATTTTCTTGACCTTCTTGACTGTCATCTCATTTCAAATACATATTTAAGGTCGCCAAGAATTTAAGCTCTCTCGCCACTGAAAACACGGAAAGCTCTTTTATTGTTTTGGAAATATTTAGCAATTTTCATCATAAAAACGTCAGCAAATTTCATGCTTAACTGCCCATTTTTGTATTTTTCTTTTCTAACTTCGCACTTGGTTTACCTTTTTGGAAATGTTTATGTTAGTCCGTGAGTGAAATAAATCGCGTTTATGCATTCAAATGTCTCCGCAATTCATTTGAGTTTTTTTTATATATGCAAAGAAGCTTTACTTTAGTATACTTCATAATGAATGGAATTTCAGGAATTCTTTTTCGGGTAACAACAATAATTTTTTGGAATAACACGGAAGAATTACACGAGGATAATAATCTCTGATTTTTTTCTTGATATTATAGTAATGGATTCTTCTAAAGTAAAAAATCCGGAAAACGCAAAGAGGTTTTAAAAATCCTTCAGTTTTTCAAAAAAGTATATTTGGATATTAGCAAGATGAGCGGGCGATAGTCAATTTTTAATTCTTTAACTTGATGCACAATAAATAACATGGGTGTTAGTCATGGTCTGGCGTAACTTTCTAAACTTCATTTCATCGTTCTCTTTTTAAATAACAATGATTATTATTTTTATATTTCAAACAAAAATTTGAGTGCTCTTGTTTTTAAAAAAAAATAATAAAAATATTTTACATCGGAAGGAATAATAAGAAACGCCCCAAACTATACAAATTACCCTAATATTTTTTTATCAATCCATCAAACCAAATTGTAATATTGTGTCGCGACAAACATCTTAATTACGTCAATTTTCCTGATTTTTTCAGGTAGCATGGCTGCGAGTCGATACTCAGACGATTCTGACTATACAAAATAATGTTATCACGAAAAATCACCGAGTGGGAATTAGCTTTACAGAGAAAAAGACGTGGCAGCTGAGATTGAAAGATGTTAGGGAGTCGGATAAAGGATGGTGAGTCTGGAGGGTTAAAGATCACATTTAATTAGTTCAATTGACTAATTTCCCTTACAATTCAGGTACATGTGTCAAGTGAGTATCGTCAACGGATGCATCCGGTCAATATAAATGTCTCGTTAAAATTTTCTTATACAACTCAGATCAATACAGATCCGATGAAGAGTCAAATGGGTTTCCTTGATGTCGTAGGCAAGTACATACACAACAATTAAATATTATGTTCGCCCGCAAGTCACTCACTGAACAGGGTCAACAACAAGCTGGCCTCATTTCAGTTTGAAATCCATTTCAATTTTCTCTGTCGCCGTCGTCGTTGACTTTATTGCCTGATTTATTACAATTTCAAATGGCAATACAAGAAACACAAAAAATTCAGCTAATAATTGTATGTGAATTGAATTCTATTCGGATTCTCTGCATCGCAAAAATCAGTTGCGTTAAGAACTGAGTGGGAATTATTTGAATATGCAAATTTGTGATTTTAGTTGTCGAGCTTTGAACAGGTTTATTAATTTTTTGGGGAAACATAAATGATTTATCAAAACCCATGTGCAACGTGGATATTGCTGCGCAATTCATTTGCGTTGAATCAGTATTTAATTCAAAAAGGAGTTGTAGAAAAAGTCTATTCAATCTAAAAAATGGACATTATTGATAACTCGAAAAATATACACACTATTTCTATTTGATTCCTGATTTAGTTTCGAGTCTATTCATTGATCGATATTTTGATAAGGAGGATGTACGGAATTTAGAATAAATCAAAAGTAACAAAGAGTCTCTTTGTAAACTGCTCTAAATATTTCCAAAGCAAAATAATGATTTTTTTGGTTTTCAATTCTTTTGCATTACGTTCAACCTAAAGGATATTATTAGAATTTTCTACTCCTTTTTCTTCTAAATCAGTAACAACTTTGAGTCACGATATAAGTAAATTGCTTGACCCACACCTATTTCTTCTCTGGTACCTAGGGGTGGGAAAAATTATACAAATTTGTTCCAGAAATTAATTATTTTCATGTCAAATTTGCGAGTTTTATGTTACACGAGAGTAGCTTCGATGAAAATTATTATTAATATGTAATTGCTTATTAAAACGTTTCCATCCCTTGCAAAAAAATTTAACCGACTAGTCACATAAATTTCGAGCGGTTGATATAAAAGAAGTGTTGATGGAGCAGTGCAGTATAATTCTTAATTATTTATATTGAAAAGACCAAAAAAATTTACATTTTATTATGACGGAAAAGTAAATAAAAAATACTTGCGGGTGAATGTCGAAAGGTATGCCAAATATGATTTATAATGGTTTAATTTATTGTTCTGTAGTTCCACCAGACATTCTAGATTATCCAACCAGTACTGATATGATAGTAAGAGAAAATACGAATGTCACATTGAGATGTGCAGCCACAGGATCACCCGCTCCGACGATTACATGGAGAAGAGAGAGTGGGGAAAAAATCATGTTATCTAATGAAACTGAAGGTAAGATAGACTGAAATATAATTTTTAATTTTTGTAAAATCTCTTTTTAAAACTTTTAATTTATCAATCGATATCCTCATCGATTCGATTTGAATTCATTATAAAACTTTTCTATCCATTTGAGTCTCTCAAAAAAAATCAAATTGAAATATTTTGTTTGTAAGCTCATAAAAAAATCTTATTATGCTAATGATATTCGAAGGCGAAGTTTTTTAACCCATAAAAAATCTGTTGTGAAACCTCAATATTGCTCTCTGCATATTTTTGCAACAAACTATGCATGCACGTCCATTTAGAAAATTGGATTCATTTGCAGTAGAAAGGGAGAGAATTCTCGCAGGACTTCGTAATTAGGTAAAAAAGAAAATTCAATTGAGTCATTTTTGTGTATTTTGAAAGGTCATATGCACAGTTTGAATTGCTAATGCAATCATAGACTTGAAATGCATCCAAATAAATATTTAAATGTCCATAATGTGTCTAACAAATTTGAAATTCATTGCATTTTGTTCGGGTGTCAGGAGCTGCTTTTTGAAAAATTAGTTTAAGGTTCAAATATTTTACCCAATTCAATTTTTTTTGTGGGTCAGTTGAGAAAAGCGGCCACAATATGCGAAAATCGTAAAAGTTCATTTTTACGACTGCAAGAGATCGTGTGTGTTGAAACACTTTCATCGACAATTCAAGGAATTTGTATCAAATACTCGTAAAAATAACGATCGGAATGCTATAAAAATGTGCCAGCCTTAACAATTGCTTTCCCGCCTCCTCGCATTTTTATGCTCTTTCGTGTCTCTTTTACCTCCTTTGCTTCTTCATATTTATTCTATTATTACTTTCCCCTCAAACATACGCTGCTTTTCCCAAGACAAAAATATTTTTTTTACCCCTCACCTATACAAAGAAAATCCGCAAACAGTAAAAATAAAGACAGAAAAAATTTGCTTATGTCTCATTTCTTCATTATTTTTGGTCGATAATTTCAATACATGGGTTAGTATAGAGTGTAAATTGAAAGCAAAAAAGGGTTAGGAGGAAAATTTTAGGAAATTGGAAGAAAAGTCTTTAAAGACTTTGTTTGTGGTTTGGATGTCAGAAAGAAAATCAATTTTGATTTTGTAGGATAAGACTTTGTGATGTTGAATGATCTTTTATTTATTTTAAAGAGAGGAACATGACTAAGTTTTTAAATTGGACAAATTAAAATCTCTTTATTTGGAGCTCATTTTCAATTTATTCTCCTATTCATTGAAAAATTGTGAGGAAAGAACAACAACAAAAATCGTTCTCTGTTGATGATGGCAGGAAATAGTTTTACTTTAATCACTCATTTTGCGAGTTGTAAGAAACGTTTTAAGAACAAAAGCCAGCAACCAGTAAAAGACTCAAAACACACTATCGACAGCAATGAAACTCATGCTCATAGAATTATTGACAGTCGAGTTGTAAGTAAAATTTCCTTTAAGGCTTATACAGAAAAAAAAGAAATTATGGAGATTGGCACAAAAAGACACAAAAATTAACAATATTACAACCGACCGAAAATGAAAATGCGAAGGCTCAATAGTTCCGATGAGCGGCGTCGACGACGGTGTGTGTAATGTGAATAAATTTTCCACGAAGGGGAAATCTTGTCGTTTTGAGAATTAAGTTGGAGGACTAAGTGAAAACGAATTTGATTATAATAAAAATAAAGAAATAAATATAACTTTACACCGCACCTCTCCCCAAACTCTCTCAACATGATGATACTTCATATCCATGGGGGTGGTGGTTGTTATATGAGTGAGAATGAATGAATGGAAATTGTATACAATAACAACAGTGTAGGCAGTTATAGTGCTGATGATATCAGGATTCAAAACGTTTTATTGTTTATTAATATTCACTTTAGCATGACGTTTTTATATCCTGTTACAAAATCAAATACAATGATTAAGATTCAATTTGTTATGCCTCGCTATATGAGCAAAATCGTTGTTGATTGAATTTTATGAGTGGAATATGAGATAAAATCAAGGATAAAATATAATCATAACAAAAAAATAAAAAAATAGACGAAGAAAATAAACTTTTTTAATTTTAGTTCTTACAGTTGAGGGTGCAACCTTAAATATTCCTAAAGTTAATCGACTGCATATGGGATGTGAGTTTGAAATTTATCCCTTAAATTTAATTTCCAGTTCAATAAATTTATCCCTTCTTGCAAATTCATCAATGAAGCGTATCTGTGCATCGCGTCAAATGGTGAGTAAAAAATTACTGGAATTATTTTGTCGAGAAATGATAATTTTCGTCTCCTCAGGTGTTCCGCCTAGCGTCTCAAAACGAATCACACTCATCGTTCATTGTATGTTTAAATTTGCATTTAAATAATCTTAATTGAAATTTACTATTTGCATGTAATCTTTTAATTACAATATTGTAATTCCCATTGTCTCCGTTTTCTCTTTCCTTTAATCAACATCCATGCATATGCTCATACATACAAATTGCAGTTCCGCCAATGATTTCAGTGGGTAAGTGATATTGGGAGTCAATTGTTATTTTATAAAGAGATGCTAACAAATTTGTGACTAAACAACACTCACGTGGTTTATTTTAATTACAGCTGACCAACTTGTGGGCGCTTACGAGGGACAAAGGATACAGCTCAAATGTCACAGTGAAGCGTATCCAAAGTCAATAAACTATTTTACTCGTGAGGGCGATATCATACCGAGGGGTGAGTTTTGAATCATAATTTAAATGTATTCCTCGGCTAGACAGTATAGCATTTTATATTCAATTAAAGTCTTACAATGAGATGCACAATTTACACATGCATACGCACATAAACTCTCCACATCTTAAAACGAAAGCCACTCACCTCGTTCATTACTTATTCATTGAGCAATTTTGATGAATTTTTTAGTGAGGAAAATTATTATTAAATTTAATACGACCAAATATGATTCACTTCACATTATTCATGTACGACTAAGGCTCTGTTTAATTTCTCAAATGGAGTTCACTTAAAGGGAAATTTTTAATGATTGGGATAAATTTTCAAAGGTTGAATTAGTTTAAATGGTGATCAATTGAAATGTAACTTTTTTATTTCTAATAATACTAACAGAGGACCAACTTGCCATTGATCGATGAAAAGAAATTTTGATCATTAAACTTACCATATACTGAAATAATTTCTTTCCATACCTTGGACGTTTTTTGAAAATTTTCTTTAAATATATTTTTTTGTTTAATAGAACAGAATAATTTTACTAATTTCTAATAAAAAAATATAAATAATGGAATCTCCGATCTCTTAAAACAAAAACGAACAAATAGCTTTACTCCTTTTTCGGTAATTTAATACCAACATGACATTTAATAATAATAATAATCTTCCAAAAAGACACATTATTGTCACTAAATTACTTATCGAAGTGTGAAATTTATATCATAAGCAGCGGACGAACTTTTTAAAGTGCTTAAGGGATCATCTTTCATCAAATTCAATTTTCATTGCGTGGTTTTGAAAAGTTTTCATTGTCAGAATTAACATAATAGAGATGAGAATTTATCTGTGCTTGGTGTATGTGAACTCTAAATAAACAGTATATATCCAGGACGTATGAGCATACACACATGTGTGCCTACCGCCCTTCGGGAATTTCGGTTATTGCCTCTGTTGCTAGTGATGCTACTTTTATTATCATTGAAATGAATATTTTCATTCTGACACCACATCATTTGAGAAGGTGGAGTTGGACGGCTGGAGTTAACTATCAGAGTTGTGTTAACAACAAAATGCTACATATTATGTATATAAACGTTATTTAAAATTTTATTTAGTTCTTTAAAATAGTTGATTTTTAAAAAACTATGATTCAATTGTGTAAAAAATTATATTTTTGTATTATAAAACCTGAATTTAAAAAAATGAAACAAAAAAGACAGCAACTAAACTAAAAACAACAGTTTCCCATAATATTATCAACTTATCAACTCTGCATTCAAAATTTTTTGCACCCTATCAAACAAACCCAGCAGTTTCGGTTTACGAAGTTTTGTTTGCATTAACGTCAACTGTTAGTATTCATCTGTTTATGGTACAATTGCGTTAAAAATTCCACATTACTAACCTCAATTTTCATTCTTCCACCACCTTATGACAAATTTTCACTATGTGTTCACCTATTTTCAACATTTCAATTCGCGTGCTGTTGATTGGCTATTTGTCTGTTCTATTCTGTTCTTTTTGTCAACATTTGAATGATTACATTATCGGGCATGTATTCGGGTAGCAATGCCATGTCTAGAAGAAATAATTTTTGAGCTTTAAATTATAAAACACCGCACCAATTTTAAAGTTTTCTTGATATTATTTTCTTCAAAATTAATTTCAGATGGAAAGTTTGAATCAGAATTAACTGACAATGCTTACAAAGTAACTATGAGATTAACAATTACTTCAGTGAGTCCAAGTGATTTCGGCAGTTATTCGTGTGTCGCAAAAAATAGTCTCGGCGAGACAGATGGAACAATTAAGCTTTACAGTTGAGTATTTAACTTGTAATAGGTTTATTTTCATTATTATATCGTATATCCTTATGATATGAATTTTAATTTTGTTTTGTAGAACTTCCACGTGATAGCAAGCATCGTGAACATCATGAAAGAAAACACAAGGGAGGTAGGAAAGGTAAAATCTATTTTAAACAATCTTGAACTTGATCTGTTATATTTAAATAAAGAAAAATTAAAGTTTTAAAACTTCAGCCAAGCCGCGTCTAAAAGTCATTATATTATTTTCTCGAGGTTTCTCTTTTTTCACATCTTGAAGATATCAAATATAGTAAAATGCATCTGATATTTTTTAGTAAAATTTTCTTGTCGGATTTAAGTTAATAGCAAGGGCTGAGAACTTCAATTTTTAATGTACGTGAATGTACGCAGATGTACTTAAATGTAATTGAAAGTATAGAAACGTGTACGTAAATGTACTTAATTGTCAGTAAATGTACGTAGATTTATGGAAGCGTGTCCGTAAATGTACGTGAATGTACGTAAATATATGGGAGAGTGTCAATAAATGTCCTTGATTGTACGTGAATGTACGTAAATTTTAGAAGTTCTCAGCCCTTGGTTAATAGTTGAATGAAAAGAAAAAACCTTTTTGCACACAAATGATCGTATTACAGAAAAAATAGACTATTTAATCATAAATAAAATTGCGAAAATATCTACTTAATAAGTAGCTTAAATTAATTGTAATTTTAAAATATTTTTTTGAATTTTTTTTTCATAGCTAAACAAAAAAAAGGAAATAATCATATCGATTCAAATAGTGTCAATGAAAATGATGCTGATATTAATAAACGTAACAATGGTAATTTTGATTCGCTAAATGAATTATTTAATTTCTTTGATAATTATTTTAGATCTTCTGCGAACTGGTTTAGAAGACTACGATACGATTCTTGACTCGTCAGCTTCACGTTTACTTGAATTTATGTTCGTGATTATTTCAGCTTTGAGTGTTGTCAATTTGCTCAATTATTAATGCTATAAAAACTGTTATTTAAGATACATACAAATAAAAAAAATAATGCACTCGATGTTTGATATATCTATAAGAACATGTATCAGTTAAAAGAGAAGTTACATTCTATTACTTTTGATTATTTGGTCGTTAAAAAATGTTTTATGAAGATAAATTTTGAATTCAAAGAAAATGAAGAAGCATTACAAATATTGAAATTTAATTTAAATAGTACAATTATTAAGATTTATGATTAACCGACCACATCAGTATCAGATAATATTGAATAATAAAATGTGTAAAATAAAATATGTTTGAAAATGATGATATGAATATTAAAGACAGGGAAAATTTAAAAAATATTTGTTGTAAACATGTTACAATTATGGATTATATATTGCAGTTCTCCAAAATTTGAAAAAAAGAAAAATTAACAAGCGTAATTTCTTAATTTATGCAAATTTAAAAAAGAGCATTATATTTCATTAATAAGTAAGTTGGTCTATTAAGGAAGACTTAGTAAAAATTATCATTCAAGACTGCTTGACTGTAAATCAATTAAATATCGATTTTTTGTTATGCATTATCAATTTTGTGTTTGATTAGCAAACTGTATATTGGAATATATTGTAGTGAATACCATTTACAAATATATACATCAAACGTTGGGCTTAGTAAAAAATTGCTTTCGTATACATGCTGAAACGAAAATTACCATATGCAGTTACTAAATGCATTATAAAAAACATTTTATAAAAGACAAAGTGTTGAAGCATCAAATTTATAGATATGAAACCTATGGATTGAAAATCTTAGCCCTCGAATATGTGAATACAAAATATAAATTGTAAAAGGAAAAATAAAAAATATTAACAAAAATCTATTTTTAAGTTTTATTAATGACATTAATTTTTTCGTCAAAAAGCGCATTTTGAAGATCACCTATGAAAATACTTTTTCAACAATTGTAAACTTGGTTTTAAATGCTTTATTTAGAAGTTTTCTATTTCAATTAAATTTCTTTTTTATTTTTCAAGTAATGACTATTTAATTAGGGTGGCACATTTTATCAAATGATTTATTTGCAGAAAGCATCATAATCACCGGTTTTTATTATCAATTCCGTTTGATTTTTAGATTTTAAGTATAAAATAAAAATCCTTTTCGGTTTAATTTAATTGAACTTATTAACTATGTTATTTTTTAAAAAAAATAGTTCTTCTTCTTGTTTAAGATAAAAAATCGAAGTCTCAAAAATGCCGTTGACTCACTTCCTAAATAATCTCTCGTCTCTCAAAAAATGTATCATTTTCTTTCTTAATATCTTGCGTGAGCGGGCTTAATTGGTTATTTGCAGAGCAGTCCTTTAAATTCAATTTATAGGAAATTAATAACAACTTGCTTCCTTAAAATTTTTATAAGAATATTATGTACAGTTAAGAAAATTAACAGAGATTTTATACACACTAACCACAACATTAGTATTTAGTTCTTAATGAATGCTTCATATTATAATGGAAATCAAGCCCCCAAATGTTTAAACTATAAAAGTTCAACATACAATTTTAAAAAAGCTCAGGAATAATTAGGGTGGATGCTTGTTTTTCCTGAGTGCTTATAATTCCTGAGTAAAATTAAATATGTCAATATTTCACGAAAAGGTTACACCTACTCAAAATGAGTATAATCTATTTTTAAAGGAGCAAGACTTTCAAACCTTCTATGCTTGAAAAGCTTATTAATCCCCATATAAAAACCTCTCTTATCTTATCATTTTCAAATTATCTTGCAATTGAAATTTTTTTTCTGAGGTTCATAAAACATTAAAAACATTTTAATTTTAAATGAGAAAGATTAAATTAAGGTTTATCCATGAATTGTTAAATCCGAGTAATTAACATTAGAGTTTTGTTTTTCGTGATTAATTTTTTAGATAAATGAGGACAACAAATTAATATGAACCTGCTTGTAACTGTTGCCGCGTACTGATATGGGCAGAAAATATTAAAGAACTAAATAAATTCCCAGGCTTCCGAAAAAAGACGGAAAAACACAAAGATAAAAAATGCAGAACAATACTAAAAAAAAGCACACGAAAAAAAGGGAAAAAGCCACAAGAACCGGAAAGAATCCAGAAAACCGCGAAAAAATCAAACAAGAATAAAGGTTGAGGACTAAAATCATAGTTCATCTTTTTTTACTAACATAATCTATTTTAAAATTAAACAGTTAAATTTTAAAAAATATAAATAGATTAAAACACCGCAACACTCTTCACTTGTCGGATATTCTGCTTAAATATTAATATATTAACACTCCCTAAAAAGTATAAAATTAATAAAATGATTATATCAAATTAAAATTTATCAGAATTAAAGAATAAAAAAAGTTTAAAAGCAAAAAAACGAAATCACGAGGTATTTATAATCAATAAAAAAAAAAATTTCATGTTTTATTATCTCGCGATTCAATTTACTCAGGAATAACAAGCGTCCACCCTATACACATACAAAAGTAATTTTTTTCACGAGAAACATTTTTTGAGAGACGCTTAAGATATATTATTTCCTCCAAATGAAAAAAGAGTATTTTTCCATCTCTTTTTTACATTCATAAAATATTTTTCAAATCTGATTTTCTGGTTCTTTAGAAAATTTTAATCGTTAGTCAAAACCAGGGAGGCGAGTGCCAGAAACAGTATCAAAACCTTAAAAAAATCTACAAAAGGCTGACTAGTTATCATGTATATATGTGTGTTATGATGAGAAAAACACTGAAACACATTTCATTTCATATTTAATTTTTTTTAGTAATACTATGAATTTCTCCCGCTAGCCAGGAGGCTGAGATCTCGCTTTAAAAACACATAGACAGATACACGAAAAATCGAGAATACATTTACCAACCTTGGTGGGTTCCGCTAAAAAAAGAGAGCTGAAACTTTTTACCGTTTTTTCATTTTCAACTCTAAGAGTGTATTGCGATTTACAGCATTAAACAATCGACATAGCTCTCTTTTTTGGTTTTCAGTTTGAGTTTAACTTTCGAGATATTCAGACGTAAATAAAAAAACGCGGAAAGAAGCTTTAAAAAATTACAGTGATATTTTGCAAAAAATGACATAGTTTATTAAATTTTATATAAAGAAGAAATTTAAAGAAAAATAAATATAAATATTCAAAGAGATTTGTGATATAAAAAAATGTCAAATTTGATATTGATAGGTCCAATTGTTGGTGTCTTTTTAATTGCTGGTGGCTTTTTACTTGGATATGTTGTATTTCCACCAATAGTTACTCAAAGAATCACAGAGGTAAATACCTTCTAACGCTATTAATTTTTACATCAATTCTTTATTGATGAGATTTCAAAATTTACCAAGGAAGTGTACAAATTAAATTTTCTCAATGATATCATTGGTCTCAAATGTGATCGAAAGCAATAAGAGTTTGCAATAAAAAGCTGCAGAAAAAATCTTCTTCGTATGGCCACAGAGAAAAGTTAACTTTCTATTTATATGATTATGCAACAAGTTGCAAGATTTTCGCATGAACACGTGTAACAACTTGGTGACGCAGTATAGTGCTAAAGAAAGCACAAACTAAATTATTATTATTTTGACTTTTTAAGCAATTTTGATTCGGTAAATGGTATTGAGTTTCAAATCTTCATTTAGCAACTACAAGATTTATTAGAATATATTAACAAGCATTACACAATATTCACGGCAAATACTTGAGGAAGTAACAAAACTTCAATGAGCAATTTTAAAGTGTTTTTTTTTCTTCTCATAAATAATTATTTTAATTTTTAATAAATATAGTCTATAATTTTAACGTATAAAAGTAGAAAATAATTCTATACATTATAATGCATTAAAAAGTTTTAAATTATTTTAAATGTTCCATTTGAAACTCACTCTAATAGTTTTATAATAAATCTGTATATCTCTGTAAAGATCTATATTGACGTCATCTCTTAAATTTTTTACAATCATTTATTTTTTTATCAAAAAATCAATGTATCATGGATTAATAGTATAATAAGTTAGCATTTTAAAAATTTAAATAAACTTTTATTGACGTCATTGCTTAAACTGCTTACAAAGACAATAAGTTAAACTGCAAGAAGCTGTAATAACACTTACGTGATGTGTCATTTTAAAGGGAAATTTTTAAGCAACCCACGTGAATATTCAAATAATTTAATAAACATATATTTAGGCATCTAATTATTAGGTAAAAACCGGTACTAAATTTTTTTTTTCATTTTAAATGAACCGTGTACAGCAAAAATTTAGAAATAATATTTCCCGAATGAATCAGCAATAATTCTATCAAGAAAGCAATGACGCATATTAAAAGATCAAGACCTTGAATTACTAGTTCAAAAGCCTTCACTGGAGATTGTTATATATATATATAGGAAAGTGTCGAACATGTTAAGGGATTTTTTCATCAACAATATAATCATATAAGTCAATAAATTTAGCATTATATTTTTCTTCAATTAATTTTTTCAGGGGGTGGGAAACTTGTTTTCGGATATTTGATTGCTTAAAATTAAAATTTGATTACTATACTTTACTAACTAGTAATTAAGGTTTGTTTTCAATTTTAAGCTAACAATTATTTAAATTACGTTTTAAATCAAGCTGTGTTAAAAAAATTAGAATTGGATTATATTGTAGTGATTTGAAGGCACTCTACCGTTTTGTTTGTCGAAAGTCGAAAATGATCCAAAAAGTTTTAAAAAACGATCCAATCATTGATGAATTATTTGCAGTTAATTCTTTATCGCCTAACACCCACGAAGTCAATTTGATTTATCGAAACTCAAAATTTTTTCAACAGCTTTTGATACAGAGAGATTAGATTGTTAAAACAATACACGATTTTCACTGCATCAATTATAAGTTTATCATAATTTGATTGATATACCAACAATAGTATATAACATAAAAAAATTACAGATAAGGGAGCGACGCTTTGTGATTTGAAATGCCTTTTATTAATTTATATTAGAATTCGTCTTAAAGATATAATCTGTTTGAAAATTCTTCTTATGAAAATAAAATGGTTTAAAGAATCAGTGGCAAAATCTAAAGTTTATTAAAACACTTAAGGCACATAGGCATTAAAAATATATTTAAATTTTTCTTTGTTTTATACCAATTTCTGAGAAGATTGCGTCTTAATTACCATGAATTTAACCTTGTGTACTCATTGTGATAAAAATTAAAATCATTAGACAACAAATATTTTGAAAATAAAGGCATATAATAGTTTCAAGTTAAAATAACTCATTACCCTAAATGCTTTTAATTCTTTTAGTCAGTACAACTTAAGAGAGACACAGAGCAGTATGATCGATGGAAAGAATTGCCACAACCTATAGATTTTAAAGTTTACATATTCAATGTTACAAATAAAGATGAAATTCAACGTGGCTTGCAACCTAGAGTTGAAGAAATTGGACCTTATGTTTACACGTAATTATGTCAAAAAAGTGTTGTTGTTTTTCAAGTAACTTTTTTTTTAATTTTGCAGACAATATAGGCGGAAATATGGAATAAGATTTAGTAGAGACAATGAACATGTGTCATACTATCAGCAATTGCATTTTGAATTTAATGCAGAAAAATCGCATCCCTTCACTCAAAATGACTCAATTGTCGTTTTAAGTATGCATGTAAATGTAAGTAGATCCCTAAAAACTAAATAATTGTTTATAAATTTTAAAAATATATAAATATAAACTCTAAGAATTTCAATTGTCTCTCTAAAGAAATTTTAACTTCGAAACTAATATTTCTAATAGATTTTTTCATTGTTCTTTAGAGCTTCTTGCAAACATTAGACATGACCTCACATGAAATTATCTCGAACGTAACACATGGAGTTGAAAACACTCTAGATAGAATTCCAGGAGTGAATATAGTGAAGCGTTTGCTCGACCGATATACTCCTATAAAAGTAAATTTTAAATGAATGTTCAATAATTCCGTGCTTCTCTGAACGTTCAGAGTCTAAAGTTCTAACCAAAGATTATTTTTTCATTACTTATTTCATTCTCTCTCATTTTCACTTCTTTCTTTGATTTCGCAATACTTTGAGCACTTAGTCAGATGATTCAATTTGTCTTCTGATTCACATATCATCGATTTTCATGTGCGGACATTTAATTTTAAGATATAACTTACCCCACATATATTCGAACTATAGTAAGAAAAAGGTTTAACTATCTTAATTAAGAAAAAAATTACTCTGCTCAAATTCTCGGAGTGCTATGATTATTAATAAATTGAAAATTCATAAAATGTCTTATAAATTGGAATTGGGTGCTATAAGAAGTAGTTATTTTATTTATTATAGGATTTTTGGATATTTTTTCTGATTTCAAAAACCCTAATACATACCAAGATCTTCAATTCATTAGTGAAAAAGGAAATTATGAAATTTTCTTCGGTATCAAAACTTAATAATTCAATATCCAAAAATTCGGACAAAAAAGTACACGTCTCTCTTTATTTACCGGCTGCTGTTCTTCAATATAATTATAACTTTTCATAGCAGTTTTACAATGTTTCTTCTCTTTTTATGCTCACAATCTCACAAAAAATTTCACTATCCTCACACTGTAAAATCTTCGAAGATCAACAATTTTAAACAAAACCAAAACAAAGAAGAATGTACATAAAAAAATGAAATTTTTTAATTATGGTGTTACGGTGAATTCTTTTAGCACGGATGAGATGAAAAATGTGACATTCTCACATCCATTTAATAATTTTAAAGGCCTAAAAATCTGCCAAATAAAAAAGACATTCTCAAAATTATCCACAAAAATTAATAAACCATTACTGCAATAATTATTGCACAGCTAATTTTAACACATTTTTATCAAGTAATCATTTTTATTTAGTCAATCCTACAAGCCGTTGAAAGTGAAACCCCATTTTTAATGGGGATGGTTGCACCCGAGTTAAAAACAATTTTTGGAGCAGATGCAGCTAGTTCAATGTTTATTAAAACAACTCCAGGGGAACTTCTGTTTTCGGGCATTGAATTTTGTAGAGATCCACTTGGAGTTGCTCAAATTGTTTGCATGTCAATTGAAGAAAGAAAACTTCAGACAATAACCAAATCTGAAGATGGTCGCGCTATGAAGTTTTCACTCTTTGGACACGTGAGTATAAAATTAAATATTTGCAAAAATATAATTTAATGTTTTTAACTGATTAGAAAAACAAAACAAACGATGGCTTGTAAGTACAAATTAAAAATTAGTACTATAATTTCTTAAAATTCATTGCAAAAAATTATTAAGGTACGAAATAAACACTGGCATAAGACGAATAGATCGATTTCAACAAATTGAGAAATGGAATAATGCAAAAACTTTAAAAGCTTGGAAGGTGTGAAACTTAATTTTTTTAAATTTTATCATAAATATACATCTGGCTTTTTTGAATTGTAGAAAGATCCGAACGGTGCACCATCAGGTTGTCAATTTATAAATGGAACTGACTCAACAAGTGGTAAGTGCTTTCAAAAATCTCTTTCTAAATCAAAACAACTGAATTTATTTTAGCTGGTCCATTTAGAAAAGAAGGAGACAATTTTTATATTTTTTCAAGTGACATTTGCAGGTATTTTATTTATATTGAACTATTAACAATATAATATAGTGTATATATGTATGTGACAAAAAAAATAAAATATCAATCCTTCATTTTAGATCCGTTCAACTATTTTTTGAAAAACGTGTTGTGTATGATAGCATTCCTGCGTATCGATACAAAATCGGAAATAATTTTTTAAACGACCTTGATGATTGTTTCTGTACTGACAAAATAAAGGGGACATTAAAACATGAAGATGGCTGTCTATATAATGGAGCTCTCGATTTGTATGATTGTTTAGGTAATTAAAAACCAAAAATTCAGAATAAGTTGTTATTAATTTGCATATTATTTTAATATTGCAGAAGCTTCGATAGTCGCAACTTTGCCCCACTTTTTTGGGGCAGATGAAAAGGTATGAAGAAATTCTTTTAAAAAAAGACTCTAATATTTTAAACTTTAGTATGCGAGACTAATAGACGGAATTTATCCGGATGAAAGCAAGCATGTGATTATTATGGATGTGGAACCGATGACTGGTGAGCAATAAAAGAAGTTTTAATCAGGGAATTTTCATCGTGTTGATTCTTGTATAAACAAAATTAACATTTTCAGGTGTGCCTTTAAGAGGAGGAAAAAAACTTCAATTAAATATGTTTCTTAGAAGAATAGACCAAATTCGTGAGTATTTATATTAATTTTTACAGCCTTCTTGACCGAACTAATATATACTGTTGTTTCCAAAGTTGTATCCACAATACCTTAAATATACCAGAAGTACCTTTCATGTTTTATATGAATTAATCCAATCTTAAGCGAAATACATGAATGACTTTTGATAATTACATCAATAATTTTTCAGCTATAACCAAAAATTTTGGATCACCAATACTTTTCCCCGTTGTTTGGCTTGACGAGGGACTTGAGTTAAATGAGGAAATGACAGGGATGATTAAGAGAGACCTAACTAATGTACTATTGATATTAGACGCAGTGCAATGGACATTTGGTAAAATAATTTCAGTTCTAGATTATAAACTTTGTCTAATCACGTTATTCTCCTTTAAATAAATTTATTTTTAAAAATTTCAGTTGGAGTTGGTGCTGCAATGGTGATAGGAATGTTAATTTGGTATTTTATAGCAAGAAAAAAGTTGTCAAAAACATCATCGACTGAAGTAATTACTGATGGGACAAAATAACTTAAACAATATAAAGGTGCCAACGTTTAAAACACTCAAAGTGCAAAGTATTATACTTAACTGAAACGGGATATAAGATAAATAGAAATTTTCGTAATTCAATAACGAAACAAGGACATGATGAAATCATTTTCAACATTTTTTTTTCATAAATACTTTATATCCAGAAAATATTATTTTCAGTGATAAACACGGGATTAACATGTACAGTACATAATTGTTATTGCCATAAAAACGAAGAAATAAAAATTCAAAATAATTAAATTCAAACTTTTCTTTCTTTTTTATTTCATGGTTATTATTAATTTTTCAAAAATTAAGATGTAATCTGGGGTGACTTCCTTGTGATCTGGGATGGAGAACTTTTAAATTTCTTCTGTGCCACCAAAACAGGCTTGATTTATTTCCTGCAGAATACGCAATAAAAGATTTATGTTGATTCAGTTGGCTCAGGCCCTAAGGGTTGAAAGGCGACATTACCCGATTCTGATTCTGTTGAAGTTGCTCTAATTAGAGTTTCTCACGGGTAACCCGGGTACGGGTATACCCGGGTATGCCCGTCAATTTTACTACCCGGGTATACCCGGAAAATTGCTCTACCCTTACCCGGGTAAAAATTAAAAAATTCGAAGAAAATTTTCTTAATTTTTTTAAAATCTTCCTCCATAACTGCTTTTTATAAGTTTTTGTAAACCAATACCTAAATGTTTGTTTACAATGAATTTTATCACTTATCAAAACTACATACTTAAAAGTATTTACCTTTATAAATTTAGATTCGTTTTAAATTTTTAATTCAAAAAGTATTTTAAACATCAAGTGCAATGCAACAAAAAAAAGCCATGAGATGACATGAGAAGACTCAAACAAAGATCTCCAATTTTGACCGATTTTTAAAGCTTTACTAACGATTCAGCAACATCAGTTTCTTCATAAGGCATTTTTAGAGGCTGAGAATTGTAACAAAGCAGAACTCGAATGTCAGACCTTCACTGTGTAATGTTCCTTAAAACTATTTCCATTAAACTTTTTATATTTCTTTTAATCTATTCATTTTCTGTTTAAAAAACTTTTATTTCTGTTACTAAAAATGCTCTATGTAAAGATTAGCCGAAAATTTGAGTAAAAATAGGTATATTTTTTTTAAAAAATTCTTACCCGGGCATGCCCGGGCTACCCGGGTAGTAAATTTTTTTACCCGGGTAGGACAAAATCTCATTACCCGGGCATTTGAGAAACTCTAGCTCTAATGTACTTCAAATATGTTTCGCTTCCTGTTGCCTCTAATAAAGCGGAAGTGCTAAAGGTCAATGGCTTAGCGGAAGCTTCAAATTTCGACATGTTCAAGCCCAAGATGTCAAGCTTTGAATCGGTAGTTGTTTGGTATTGTGTTAATGTGCTGAAGCCCGAAACTTTTGTCATTAGCTCGCCATTAAGCATATAAGCCGATGACATAGCAGCTTGATACTTGGCAAGTGCGGCATTAGCACGTGCAATTTCAGCATGAAGTTGAGATATTATGGCTTTAGCATTTTGTAGCTGCCCTGACATTGATTCAATCTCAAATTGATAGTTTCTCAACGTTTGCGTAAGAAGACCCAATTTTTTAATTAAAAATTCGTTATCAGCATTAGATCCGTGAAGTTTCTTAAGGATGCTTTCGACTTGAATCTTCTGATGCGCAATTGTACTTTCATAATTCGAAAGTTGTGATTTTAGTGAATCAGCATCAGCACCATTACCCTCCAGGAGGCTCTCAAGTTCAAAGATTCTTTGCTGTTGAAGACGAATTTTCTCTTCGAGGCCTTTATTGCTTCCACTTCCCGAGCTGTTTAGCGAGGACTTGAAGCGTTCTGTATAAATTTCCATTTGATAGCGCTCAGATTTCAAAGTTTCCTCGAGACCAGATACCTTCTTCAAAAGGAATGAATTCTCATTAAGAATGTCTTGCAGTCTTAATTCAAGCTCGGACACACGAGAGCTGTCAGAGGACACCCTTTCCTCGAAAGATGTTCTCTCGCGCACAAAAATAGAGTTCTCTGACCTCAAGGATTGAATTTTCATATTCAAATCGGCTACACGCTTCTGTTCGAACGAAATTCTTTGCTCATAATTTCTACGATCGTTCTTATAGTTTGAAAGCTCAAGTTCCAAGTTTTGAATGCGATTTTGCATCTCCAAAAACTTTTGTTGACTATAAAAGTTGTTATCGCGAATTATGAGTCTGTCATTAAACACCGTGGAGAGACCATCCGTTCGTGTATTAAACGAAGTTTCACGAACATCTTTCGCGATCATTTGCTGAAATTGGGTCTTATCTATAATATGATAAAAGGTGATTATTATGAGAACGTGATGTCATGCAAAATAAATTTTTATAGAACACTTACTCGAAGGCTTAAAGACCAGTACATCGTAATTTGATAAATTGACAATTTTGCCATAGTATGATGCAATCAATTGTTTCGTATTGGGATCGATTTTTCCAACAACAGTCGTTCCATCAACATCACTTCGGCCAATATAGCTATTTCCAACCAAAACAGCATCGGGAACAGACGCTCCATTGCTTGATTTCAACCAAGAATAACCTTCAGTATGCAAAAGAAATTCTACAGTCTCTGATGATGATTTTTCCTCACCACCTTCTTCATAGAAAGCCTTTTTACTCTCCGGAACAATTTTTGCGGGCACTAAATTTCCGGAAGCATCTTCAACTCTGCCAACATAGATTTTCGAACCGTCCGACTGGTATCCGGCAAAAAGTGCATGCTTTCCAGCTTCTTCAACACTTGTAGTTGGCGTCCATGAAATTGTACTTACTGTAAAAAAAGTTTATCATTTAAATAAATTTTGAAAAAAAAATGATTCGATTGCAGTGAAAAATTTTTCAAAGGCTTATTTAGTGGAAAAATTACTAATTGGTTTGTACTTTATGACCACAACTTTCTTACAAGACATTTTTTGTAGATTAATGTGCAGTAATTTTTTGAGAAATCAGCTTTTTCGGATTTAGTGAGTTTTCTTTCAAAATTTCTAGCTTCTTCAAGTTAGCTGATCGAACGACTGAACAAATTCCTTAAAAAAAGTGAAATTTATAATTAATTTTTTTATCGTTATCGCTTCTGAAGTTCTGTTAAGAGACAAGAAATAATCGCAATTTATTATAGTATTTTTCATTTATACGTGCAAAGAATTTTGATATGTTTATAAAATTATTGTTATCGCGAGCACAGAGGATTATGATTACATCAGCTTCTTGAATGACAAAAATTAAATGGAATGCAATGACATAATCTTTATATTGGTCAGAAATACAAATATTGAACCTAAATTTATATGCATATAAAAATTTAAAACGGAAAGAGTTTAAAGACGATCTTTGGCGGATAACAAAAATAAACGCGGACAAACGCATAGTCCATAAATGTCTATAATAATAGCTTATTGGTAGAGTTTTTTGTCTCTGAACCGGCTTTTCGACTGTCAATTGAATAAAAAAAATTTTATTGATGTATTTACTCTTGCTCGCTAATATATATTTTAACATCAAACAAGATTTTAATTTTCAACTCTCTGTTCAGTTAGTATTTGACTTCTGATTCGACCACAACGCGATGAGCTTAATCTCTTTATTAATTTTATTTTGTGTACATAAAACGTTAACAAAAAGCTTCACTCCCTGTGAGCTTGCAATAGAGCTTCAAGTTTACAATCTTACTTTAGAGCAAACAAGAAATTTTTTGTGTATTTCTGGTGTATGTTTATTTTGCCCTAATAACTAATTTTGAAATATATAAATAATTATTTGATAATTACCTCAGTATTAGAATTATCAAATAATTATTAAAGCGCAACTCACTGAAGGTGTGAACGCTTATTTGCTCAACTTTCCAGAGACCTATTGGTTTCGCTAGATCGTGAAAAACAGAGTTGAGTTCTGGGAATATATAATATAAAGCAAAGCAAACTGCAAACTTTTGTATGGAAAATTTTTTTACCCAAATTAATTATTTAATTGAGTTAGAAACTGATACACTACTTGTTAGAGCGCAACACCCAATTTTTTTAAAAATTTAAAACATTTATGTTTTTTCCAAAAGCTCTCGGGGATGAACACAAATGTCATTGGAGGATCACGATATGGAATTTTTCAAATTGATAAACGCTTCTGCAATGAAGGTAGTCGAAAAGGAGAAATTTGTGACAAGATTGAATGCAATGATTTACTGAATAACAATATAAGTGATGCTGTCAGTTGTGCAGCAGACATTTTACAAGAACGAGGATTAAATGCATGGCGCTTGAACAAGTTAAGATGCCAAAAGAAAATCAGTAAATTTGAAAAGTTATGCTTTAAATCAAAAATAGATCGATGTGAATATGCTAAGAAGTTGTCGTCACTGTATAAGATCAATAAACTCGAAGCTCTCATGTGGGCTTGCATTTCGGAATTTGATGAAGAAAAACTACAAACTAGTAATACAAACGAAAAAACCGAACAAACATGTGATGTAAACCATGACGTTGAATGTGCTATTAAAAATGCCGGTAAAGATTTCAGTCATTGGCCATCATATAATAAATGTCAAAACGTTAGTGCGGAAGATGTAACAAAATGCTTCAAAAACGTTGAAGTCATTTTTTCTAACGGAAAAAAATTTACAACATCCACTGAAATATCAATAGTTTTCGATGAAGATTTTAAAAAGAAAAAGTTAAAGAGTGCATCAACAGATCAAGAGAAGGAAGACAGATTTGAAATAACTAACAAATACAACCTGATCCACAAGTGTCATCTCGCGGAGAGTTTAAAAAATTTTGAAAACATTCAAAAACAATTTATATCAACGTTTGTATGCATTGCTGAACATGAGTCGGAGTTAAATATTTCATTGATAACCACAAAAAACGGAACATCTAAATATGGCCTTTTTCAGATTGATGCCGACTCTTATTGCAGCACAAATGAAAAAATTAACGAATTTTGCGATATTTTGTGTGCTCATTTAAACGATGATCAGTTCAATAACGACTTAGAATGTGTAAAAAGAATTTTTGAGAAAGAAGGGTTTGAATACTGGCCATCTTACGTAAAACATTGTAATTTCGTTGAAGAAAATTCTTTAGATCATTGTTTTAACATGCCGAAGCCAACGACGACTCACCGACCATTTACAATAGTGAATAATTTTAAATCGGTCGATTTTTTGGCACCAACTGAAAAGTATTTCACAACAACAGCGGAAAGCTTTGATTCTGAAAACAAATTTTGTGAGTTCGTTAATTTTCTTCACAAAAATAAAATTGTCGCAGATAGTTTAGCAATTTACGCATGTATAAAAAACGAGAATAATAATAATTTAGGGCCATTTAATATCAAAGAAAAACATTGTAATGCAGGAGTATGTATGATAAACTGCACAAATTTGATGGATGATCAATTTGTAGATGATATTGAGTGTGCTAAGAAAATTTACCACGAATATGGATTAGCTGACTGGAATTTAAATCATGAAATATGTGAACAGAAATATAATTCAAAAATTCTTCAGTGCGTTGAAAACGAAAAACTTGAATTAAGCGAGGATGAGATAGAGCTTATGAGAGAAGAAAATTCAAATGAGAAAATATCAAGCGATCTAATTACCAGCACCAAGGAAAATGGTCTTGATTCATATTACATGAGTGTATTTGAAATTTTTACGACATTGAAAACGAGAAATAAAAATTGATTATTCTGTTGTGAAAAGTTAATAAAGTTTCTTTACTTAATTGAAAAATTAAATCTAGCCTGGATGATAGCATAAAAGCTTGACAGAAAAAATACTTTAGAAAAAACTGATTAAATATAAGAGTTAAAAAAATTATTTAATTACGTCAAAGTTTAAGTATGTAAGGTATGGTGGTAAATAATTTTTTTATGTCCGATGAATCAGAAAATTGATATAGTATATAATGTAAATAAAATATAAAAAAACGCCGCTCACAGAGTTATGTATCATTGTATATAAATTACTATATTAATGATATATAAGTTGCTGTTCTAACTGTATTTAACGTTTTGAAAGCTGTGTTAATGACTCTATGTATTAAAATATATTATATGAATTAAATAAAGCTTTAATTAATCAAGTAGAAGGTTTCTAAAAATTTGCAGTTTTAGTTTTTTCAGAGTGGAATTGTTTTAAGAGTCATCATCATTTTTGAATAAATTTAATTGCTTATGTAGCACCGGCTTGCCGACAAAAAGTTTCAAGTTGACAATACAATCATCCTCAAAACAGGTTGCTTTTATATGCATTTCAATGATCTCAAATTTAATGAGGTGGTAACAAAGCAAAATCGGAAAACTTTCATCAAGTTAGTCTAAGATTCTTCTTTATAATTACTTCTATAGAGGAACAAAAATATACTTTATGACCTTTATGATATATGGTTTTGATACAGACAGGATTACCCATTCTTGAAATTTATCAATGAGAAGCGCTGAGTAAAAAGAGGAAAGAGAATGAATACCATTCAAAGATGAGATACCTGATGAGATATATGGAAACGATAAGTCAGGTGTATTTAAAACTTTTAACATATTCATTCTTAAACTAGTCAGTTTAGAGACGTCAAACGAGTAACCTAATCGTCGTAAGGATTAATTTAACAGTCGTGTTCGCGCTAAATTAGAATGAAACTTTTTCTAATTTTTGCAAATTTTCTGATTATATCGATATCATTGAGCTCATCCAAAAAATTTAATAAATGTGAATTAGCGCAAGAGATCAAAAATTTATATGACGCTCCAATCCAAGAGATTGCCACTTATGTGCGTATAATTATTTAAACTATTGATTTAGTTAATAGAATAGGTATTGAATTTTTTTTCTGTTATATACTGACGCAGTTAAATTGCTAAATATGCTTAATTTGTTGTGTGCTAAAGTTAATACGATTTAAAGCATTTAAGATGCAAAGTATAAAAAGATTCCAAAAATATTCAATTTTACAATCTATCTGTGCAGTGAATGAACAAAAATGATTCAATATAACCTTAAAATTATAATTTATATATATTGAACTGTTTTAAGCGTTTTAAGGCAACTATTAATTATTTAATATAATTACAAAAGGTTTGTATAGCGGAGCATCAATCTCAATTCGATACTGAATCGATCGGTCAAGCGACTTACTATGGTATGTTTCAAATATCTAGCGAATATTGGTGTGACACTGATAGGAGCGGAAAAACGTGCAACTTAAATTGTAGAGATTTATTGAACGAAGATTTGAGCGATGATTTGCAGTGTGTTAAAACAATAATTGAGAAACATGAAAACGCTTACACAGCATGGCCCTCAGGTGTCATGTGTAAATCAATGAGTCATAAGTATCTTAGCGATTGCTTGGTTGAAAAGATAAAAGTCGCAAGTAGTACCGAGAAGTATATTCGTTCTGCACAACGGCAAAACAGAATATTAGGAAGTGATGAAAATGACAATGGAAAAATTTACGATCGATGTGAACTTGCGAGAGAGCTTAAGTACCAGCACAATATGCCGAGTAAAGAAATTGGTATTTGGGTTTGTATAGCAAAGCATGAGTCAAATTTCAATACGTCTGCTATTGGACGTTTGAATTGGGATGGTAGCGAAGATCATGGAATATTTCAAATTAGTGATCTATATTGGTGCGGTGGTGAGAATGGAAAAGGTTGTGGATTATCATGCGAAAGTCTACGTGATAGTGATATAAAAAATGATGTCGAGTGCATCAAATCTATCCATAAAGAACACACACGTCTATTTGGTGATGGATTTCAAGCGTGGACTGTTTACCCTCGATGCAAGCAGTATTCGGAAGAACTAAACACAAGGGAATGTTTTGACTTTGAAAATGAAATTGAACCCTTTACACCAATTTCGGGAGTTGTTCAGACAAAAAATGAAATATTACCTAAAGAAAAATCCGTCATCAAAGAGAAAGGTAAAGTCTACGAGAGATGTGAACTCGCTCTAGAACTAAGATTTAAACATGGGATACCCATAGATAAAATTGCAACTTGGTGAGTACATCTTATTAAATTGCTATTTAAATAATATTAAAATATATTTTTTTTGCTTATCAAGGGTTTGTATAGCAAATCATGAGTCAAATTTTAACACGTCTGCTATTGGACGTTTAAATTGGGATGGTAGCGAAGATCATGGAATATTTCAAATTAGTGATCTATATTGGTGCAGCAAAGAAAGCCATGCTAAAGGATGTAATCTCTTGTGTTCAGAGTTAGAAGACAATGACATCACAGATGATGTAGAATGCATGTTAAAAATTTACCAGGAGCACGCATTTTTAAGTGGAGATGGTTTTAATGCGTGGACTACATATCCACGCTGTAAAGATGTTTCTGATCAATACATAAAAGGATGCTTTCAGAATGACATTCGTCCAGGAATCGTACAGCCTCATCCTACTTTTTCTTCTTCTACTCCTCCAAGTAAAAATATTTTTCAATCATTTTGAATCTCAAATATAACTTTAATTTAAAAAATCTTTCAGTGCTCAAAACATTGCAAACAACAAAAGCTTTGCCTCGTCAACAATTTGAGTCAAAAACTGATCAATTAATACTCGAAGATACAACAACCATGGGGTCTAATAATGCTGAACTATCTGAAAAATTAAGCCCTAAAACAAAAAATTCGTTTGGAAATCATTTGAATGATGAAAAAAAACAGCAGAATGAATCAATCAATAAATCACCTGTATTGAAAAATGCCGCTATGGGAATGTTAAAGGAAGCAATTAAAGAGCAAAAAAATTCAAGAACTTTAAATACGACGAAGATGAGTCATTCAATACGGGCTACGACGACAATGAAAAAAACTAAAACAACTATACCACGCTCTAAAACAAAATCAAAATTTAATATTTTTGCTTTTTATTTAAATGATTTTACATCAAAACCATCAATAAATTATAAGCCGATTCAATTCAGCAGCAAAAAGTCATTGATTACCACAAGGAAACCCATCTTGGAAAATTATCATGATCACGATAAACGCATAAATATCGTCAAAAATCGATTTGGAAACGGAAATATCACTCCACATAGTATCGACTATTTACTTAAACTCACAACGCCAAGGAATTTAAGATAAAAATAGTTTGTAAATAAATCCATATTTATATTAAGATGAAAGCAATTTTTAATAAAAAAAAATAATAGCTTATTTGTTACACGTGCGAATCACATAACGGTTTTTTTAAAAAGTTCTCTCTCTCTCTCTCTCTTACATTTTCTGAAAGCAAATTTCCCCCTGTACACAAAGGGGTACATCAAGTTGAATGAATAGTCTCGAGCTTGAAAAAACCGTCGGAAGTCCTGGCCAAAAACATAGAACAGAGCTTGAAATTTTATTTATTTAAATTCGGTAAGCAAACGGCAATTAAACCGGTAAAAAACACGCAAATTTCTTAGAATATTACTTATATTCACTTAATAACGTGAAGAAAAGTTGCGGAATGAGGAGCTGAGCGAGAAAAAAAGAAAACAAATTAACTGAATTGCTTTAGTTTTTTTTCGCACGAAAAAAATCAATTGGGTTAAAAAAGAGATCCTGGCTCTACAATCAGTTAAGTGCATGTGTGTGTAACAAGAATAAAAGGAATAAAATTTGTGAATTTTAAATTCACTTAAAACTGATGAAATTGAATTGAAGAAGAAAGTTTTGCTATAAAGTTGCTGATCTACAGCTTTAGGTAGGGTTATCAAGAACAGTTAATGGCACTTGACGCCATAAAAATGTGAGATTTACGCTATTTCATTCAAAAACAGTTCATAATAGAGTTTGATCTAATTGTCGGTGCTCAATTAAAGACAAAATTGTGGTCCTTTCCATTGTATTGACGAAATGGAAATGAATGAAGTTGTGAAAAAGTATCAAAAAATTTTCTCGTTTCCTCGGGGACAATATGTTTATGATGTCGCACCAATCTAATTTGGTCGACTAAAATATGAATTTATAAGTGAATGCCATATGCTATTGATGAAAGTTAAAAATAATGTTTCTTTCGTAAATGTAGAGAAAAAAATGAAAGTGACCAAATACTCGATGATGCCCGCACAACAACGCACATCATCGTCGTCTATGTCTGCCGTCTGGCGGCTAAGATGTAAACTTTAAGTGAACATTATCAAATGACTCTTATACTATACTTATCTCCTCTATACACACGCAAAGATTTTGAGTAAAATTTTTAAATCTGCTCTTATCAGAATCTCTCTCTCTCTCTCGGGGCTATGTTCCGTTGACAGTAGTAAACCCTATTTATTTATCAAGAAAAAGATAGAGAGAGAGAGAGCATCACTATTACTGCTGTGTATTTTTTACTTGCAAGTAATATTTTCGTTGTTTCATGACATCAAATGTTTGCCATAAAAGCTTTAAGCCCATTCGTTGGAGATTTTTGTATTCTACACATTGATAAATTTTAAAAAAATCATAAATACCTTTACAAATTTTTTGAATGGAACACATGAGAGGGTTGTGTTGAAGTTTAGTTATTTTCCTATAATTTTTCTCTTTTGATCATGCGTCGTTTCAGTCTGTCACTGCACTTCGAACGAAGAAAATGTCTGCCTTTTCACTTGATGAGGCAATCAAAAACATAAGAGACGAAAATGCTGTAAATCAACTTGTTGGATCATTAGAAAAATCCCTTGAGTGTCAGGTGGATCCGGCAAAATATGCCAATAGTGACATGTTTAAAGCCTTCTTTAACGAGTTGACGACGACAGCAAATAGTGGTGCGCTAAAGAAATAAAGAAAATTCACGAGATATATTTTCGAAAAGGAAAAATTCAGATTTATGGAAAATCATAATTATATATTTTTGATCTCATTGTTCGCAAATATAACATAGACCTTCATCATTAACTAATCCACGGCATTCATCATCACTTATTTTTTAAAGTATTTAATACACGAAAGTTGCTTATTTAACTCAAGTTTTGTGTTGTGCATTTAAATAACATTTCGAGTTCGTTCAAGAAGAGGGTCAAGTAAGAAAAGTAAAGTGAGCGACAAAAATGTATACAGTATAGAATAGTGAAGGAAATTTTGATCTCTATAAACCCTCTCTTTCTCTCTGTTGCTCCGCTACTAAGTGCGCGAAAACTAAAAAATTGCTCAATTCAATAAATTTTCATTGCCGATCTAGCCGCCTCCTCGTCCTCCTCATATGCCATAACGCCGACAGTAAATAGCGTAAATCTCACAAAGAGGAATATATCTGTAGACTCGATCAATTTTCAATCTAATAAATCCAAAAATAATCAATTAACAGTGCACCCTCAACTATATAATAGTGCAACAAACAATCACCAGCAAGAGTTTAACAATTTTGTTGCTGGTCAGCAGCAACAACAAAATAAGAGTGGTGGTTATCAGAAGGAGTGTTTGTCCAATAATAATATTATGCCAAAGAATGAACCTGTGAAACTAGTGTATCCCACATCACAGAATTCATCTTCTTCAGCAGCGACTATAGTTATGAACAATAATCGCGCCACTTTCTCTAGTGCTCCCCTTCCGAATGGTACAATAACATTATCAACAATGACCGCAAATTCATTGACTCAGCCAAATCAACAGCAACAACAAGCGACCGCAGGTAACTTTAAATTGTATTTAAAAAATTAAGTAATATAATTCAAATTATACAAAAAGCGACAATGATGCAAGGGAGAAATAATCAACAAACACCTACCCTGATTTTCAAAAATGCCAGTAATTCTACGGCGGGAACTCTTATCACCACCACCACACCGGTCAGTGTATCAAAAGCAAATAGTCAGGTAAAGAACTTTCAGCAGAAAAATTATCCGGTTACTGAGACATCTTTTTTTTCTACAATTTTAGACATCAAATATTGTTGCGTTGCCGAGTAATTTACTGGTCAATATTCGACCACAGACGGCTACAACAGGTGCACAAAATGTACAAAAAACCACTGCCACCGTTGGTCAGCAACGAGTGGTAAATGTAATTAATCAACAAGTAGTTAGGCCGCAGAGTAATACAGTATGAACAAACACACTAAAGACTCAGATAAGAGGATAACATAATAATGCGTTACTCATTTCAGATTACGCTCTCAAATCTCCCGCAAAACATGCAGGGCAATACGATTCTTCTAAAGCAAGACAATGGGTCTTATCAACTCTTAAGAATTAGTACGCAGCCAGGTACAACGCCCAGTTTAACGCCCACGGGTGGAAACACCATTCGTCTACAAACCGTACCCGCTGCTGTAAGTAGTAGGTTCTCCGGAACAGCTCCAACAACACTAGCACTCAGAAAGACAATACTCACGCAACAGGTGAAACAGAAGCAAAATGTAAATTTGCATCATCATCAAGTGTGTTTTGCTCCCTCTCTTTTCTTTTATTTTTTTTTGATGATGGTTTTTAATGTCACTCTTTCTACCCGCAACTTAAAATTCATAATTTTATGCGCATATTAGCATGAAAAAATATATATTATTATTTCAACAAACTTTAGATTTTTTAAAATCATAAAGATTCTTTTCGATGCAAAGATAATAAACGATTAAGTTTCTCCTGTTGTATCAATAGTTTAATTTAATAGTTTTTCTTCGAACGAAATTGTTCAGTTTTCGGTGCATGTGTTTCTCTCTCATAGTGCATGACAGAAGCTTTTTTTAAAAAAATGAACAGCTTCTGTATATCTGCAAATGTACTGTGAAAATAATTTTACTATTCTTCTAGTCCATGGCCCCGAGTAACACAATTCTCGTCACATCAACGGCTTCTACTCAGCAGCAGCAGCAGCAAATTTTAACAACTGCTCAATCAACCATTACCCAAGTGCCCGCTCTCACAACAACTCAACAGACTCATCAGCAGCAGCACCATACTGGAACTGTTGTTGTTCAACAATCAAATAATGCCAACACAACAAGGTAATGATTAAATTCTAGTATGAATTAAATTTCGCTAAATTGAATTTAATCATTAGGACGACTTCAACGACGGCTGGCAATGTTGTTGTGACGCAATCTCCAGCTCAACGTAATGATAATGCCAAAGAGAAATGTAGAAAATTTCTGACAAATTTAATCGATCTGTCGAAACGAGAGCCAGCTCAGGTGGAAATGAATGTGAAAACCCTAATTCAAGAACTTGTAGATGCAAATGTTGGGCCAGAAGACTTTTGTAAAAAACTAGAAAACCTACTCAATGCTGCACCACAGCCATGTTTAGTTGGATTTTTGAAAGTAAAAAAATTTGCCTTTTTTTGTCAAAATAATTCTCTACATCGAAATTAAATTTACAGAGAAGCCTTCCACTTTTGCGTCAATCGCTAGTAACAAAAGAGACCGTAATAGAAGGAATTAATCCTCCGAGTCCGAGTGTTGCATTTTCTGGGGCGACAATTACTACAACCCAAATTCCTGTAAGCATCTCATTCATATATTTTACGTTTTTTACTTGACAAAATTATGTTTTTAGGCTCAAATTCGGCCGATAGGACAAACGGTAGTTTCGGGTATTGGACAAACACAAATTCGAATGGTTTCCCAGCCAGGACCACCGAGAATAGGACAGACGACAATTAGACCCACGATTCCACAGACACTCATAAGAACAACAGCCCCTGCAATGAGACCCTTAACAACCATACGTGGTCAAACGACGATAGTTCAAACTCATGCTAATCAAGTGCCGGCACTTCATCCTGTAAGTGGCACAATACTTTCAAACAGCGGTGCACAGGTAAACGAGAAATTTTAAGTTTATTTCAAGCATATCCTTATATCTCTCTAGAGTAGTAGTTTATTGCTTATTTTTTCTTATGATGATTAGTGTTACAAATAATTTTTAGGCGCATGTGATTTTTAAAAATAATTTTGAAACTCTTTTTGTTGTTATTATTTTATAAACATAATTTATTTTCGAAATAATTTGATTTTACGGTAGTTTTTAATTCTTTTAATTCGAATAATTCAGCTTTATAGCGTAACCCCCAAGAGTGGTTGCTCTTATATGCTTCAATTTTATGTGTATCCGATCGTCTCTGACCTCTAATCAGCCGCGCCATTATGTCCAAGTTTTAATAAATATTAATTCCTTTAACATAGTTATTTGTCATTTGTAAGAAATAATTATTCAATTACGTTAGCCTCAACACAAGTGGGTTACGCGGAATATAAAGCAATTTTTTATTTTTTTTACTGTAAAATGCTTTTACTAACATTTTTTAAAAAAATGGACATGGTTAATATGCAAAAGTTTAAGACTAACTAAAATCATTTGAATGTTGTCATTTCAATCAATTTTAAAAATGCAAAAATGCCAATTTTTAAAGAGTATGAACTAATCACTGACTAAATATCTAAGGTTGCGAACAATTGCGTACTGAAGATGACTTGGCACCTTGACACATAGGTTTGAAAATATGAAAACGATTAACTTTTTCTTACCAACCAGCAACATTCAAGATGAAACATTCAATTCGTAGAACTGCTTATTTATTTAGAAAAATTATACCATTCAGCCCTTCTCTCTATCTTTTTACTGATATTTTCTTTATATATTCTTTTTGAATGGAACAGATTTTTTGCTTAGGAATTTTATATTTTTTTACATGAAGTTTTTTACTCATTAAAGTATTAATTGATAGAAAATCCCAATTGGATAGTCATCCTCAAATTTTCTTTCTATCTTTCATTCCAATTCTTTCTCCTGTACTACTGTTCATCAGATACGCTCGCAAGCTACGTCCATAAGTCGCCCTCAAATTCAAACACCAGTTCAAATACGACCCTCGAATAATAATAATAATAACAGTAGTAATTGTACAACTGTACGCGCACACAAAGCCCAACCGACGGCACTGTCACTTTCTAATTCTGTGCAAGTGACATCAAAGATCCAAGCATCTGGCGGTGCGCAATTAAAGCACGTAACTAATAATAATGTAAATATCAATAATAATAACCATAACTCGAAAAATAATAACAACAACAAGAGTCAAGTGTCCATCGCGGTGGTTACTTCATCGATAACTAGCACGCCGAATAATAAATTGAGCACAACTACTTCTAGTTCCCATAGTAAATCTCCCAGCACAAAATCTAATGCTATTTCTAATTCTAATCTCTCGACATCGCCTATAAAATCACCCACATTCAATAATAAAATTCATCCTGAAACTCCCAACAAAAAAACTCAGGGCTCGGCGGCAAGAGCGAAAGAGAAAAAATCCTCACTGGCTTCCGTTGCGGGAACCGCCTCTACTATCAGTGGAAATAATGCCATGTCTAATTTCTACCCGTCGACGTTTGGTGATGATGATATCAATGATGTCGCAGCTATGGGTGGAGTAAATTTAGCCGAGGAGAGTCAAAAAATTCTAGGATCAACCGAATATGTGGGGACACAAATTCGTTCATGCAAAGATGAAGTTCTTTTAAATCTAAACGTTCTGCAGCAACGAATTCGACAACAAATGGCTCGTCACGGTCTTGATGAACCGCCACTCGATGTTGCCATTCTGATATCTCACGCCTCTCAAGAATATCTCAAAAATATAACAGAAAAACTTTCGGTTATTGCAGAACACCGAATGGATATCCTAAAAGTAAAGAACAATTATTATATTTTTTTAAATTTACTTACTAAATATTTTTAAAAAAAGATGGATCAGCGATATGAAACTACAACGGATGTCCGTGGACAAATAAAATTTCTTGAAGAGCTTGATAAGGCCGAACAAAAGAGGCACGAAGAAGTGGAGCGGGAAATGCTTATTCGAGCCGCCAAATCGAGGTCGAAAACGGAGGATCCAGAGCAAGCAAAACTTAAAGCTAAGGTAAAAAATTGAATTTAATTCCAATCGTGGTTCCTTCTAAGTAGCTTTATGTTTATCAGGCAAAAGAAATGCAGCGCGCTGAACTTGAAGAACTGAGGCATCGAGAAGCCAACAACACTGCACTCCAGGCAATTGGCCCACGGAAAAGGAAACATGAATCGGACATAGGGACTTCTGTGGTAAGTAATTTAGTAAGGATAATTTAATTCACTACTGTAACAATTTTTATTCTAATTCAGACTGGGAATGGAACAAATTTCTCTACGCCTGGTGTAGTGAAAACGACTGCCGTACCACGTCCACGAATTAAGAGGGTTAATATGCGCGACATGATATTTTACATGGAACAAGAGAAGGATACCTGTCGAAGCAGTATGCTGTATAAATATTATCTTAAGTGATAGCTTACATTGTTGTTATTTTTATTTTTGTTGCTTGTTTAAAACTATTAGATGATTTTCACTTCAAGCACGTCTCTTTTTCTTTCTCTCGTTTCTTCTTAAATAATTTTGTAGTTTTGTTCAGAAGTAAGCTTAAAGTTAAAATAATAAGTCATTTAAAAACGAGGGAGGGAAGAAATATCAAAAGTTACAAATGGCAATATATGAAATAGAAGTACACCATAAACAAATCATGATTTTTTTTGTCCAAATAATTCATAAAACAAAAACTAGGAGGTGTTCGTGACAAAATACATTTTCATACATTGATAAGTAAAAAAAACTATACACAATTTGACTTTCATTTAATTTTTATATCTGTCACTTCAAAGTCAATTTTAAAAAATGCTGAGAAAGAAAAAAGGACTAAAAGATATATACTATTTAAATAAGAAAAAAGTAATATGGAATGAATAATAGAATTTAATTTAGCTAAATTAATTAATGTATCATAACGAGATGAATACTAGTTTAAGAACATCAAATTTATTGTTTTTTATAAAACTATTTTCTTTTTTTGTTACTTGAAATCATAATGATTGATTACTTCACACGTCAAACTGTTTATAAAAAAACTTTTGCAAAAATTTTCGGGATATGAAATAAAATAAATTGTGCTGTGATAAAACTACGCAATTTATGCAAACAAAATAAAACATAATAAAAAATGGTTTGATTTTTGATAGAAAATATATGCACCCTTTTATTTTCTCCTCCTCACCCAACTGCCCACTTCTTCTTCTTTACATCGCGCCGCATAAAATTTTTAAAAAAATATGCTGAAAGAAAAAATAATTGCATTGTGAATATATTTATCAATGAAAAAATAAATTTCTTTAAATAAAGAGTTTAAACTTTTAAGTGTGTCCTCATGATATATTTTAAACACCCTGACACGGGTCAAATTTAAAATAAAATTATAGGATAAAATTAACGGACATGAAGAATTCATATTTTGCGTACCTTTCAATTCTTCTTCTTCTTTTATTTCACAAGTTTTAGCGCGAAAAATGTAAACAAAAAAGTGACTTTTTTAAAAAAATTAAATAATTAATGAGATCTATAAAATTAAAGGTTTAATGATGTACTTGTCAATACCAAAGAAATTCGAAGAAAATTTGCTTAAGAAAAAGCTTATTAGATTAGAAAATAAGTGGATAGTGCTCGCGATCACAAAGAATTTTCATTTGATTGAAATTGAAGGCTTCAAAGTTAAAAATCTTCTTAATCTCTCTGACGCCGCTAATGAAACAACTGATTACCATAATGTCCAATTTCGAGTGGTACATACATCGAGTGGTCATCTTTTGTGTATCGTGAAAATATCGTCGATCCTAATGGTCTTCAAAAGATACAATGAGTCTTTTAGCTTATTTTTTTCTGAAAAAAGAGTTAAAGTATTTCATCTTCGAAGAAATAAGAATATAAATGTGGATGAAGAAGATCGCTGGATTGTTTATTTTACCAAAGAAAATGGTCAAGTGAAAAAGACAAATTTTTGCGAACTCTGTAAAATATCAGCAACAAGTATTGAAAGTGACTCGCAGATACAAAGGTATTTACACAAAAAGAGAAACGAAATAAGACTGATGTTAGATAGTGCACAAAAGCAACGAAAGATGAAGCTTTATTCGCTCCTCCAACGGCACAAATTTATGTCGAAAATGGCCCATACATGTAGTGATATTGATGAGACGTCGCCTTTAGTACGATTTGGTAGTGTCTTCACGAAAATGTGCAACGAGACATTGGTGATCGGCTTGCCACTCTTAAATATTTCACAGTGAGTAAAGATGATCTTTTTCTATGTAAAAATATCTTATATTTTATTTGATCTATTTGAAATTGCATTTTACCTCAAACATATTTTATTAAATAACTTACAATTTATAAAGAGAGTTAAATGCTTTAACAGCTATATATAAAGAGAGAGAGAAAGGGAAATTTATTGCTTAAAATTCTCTAAAAATTGAGTCTTTTAAAGGAAATTTGAGAAAAGTTCTAGAGATTCTAATTTTATATCCTATAGTGAAGGTTTGAGATATTTTAAGAGAGAAAATTTTTTAATATCACAATATTCATCGTTAAAATGGATCGGTCTTCCAAAACTTTACTTAATTTTGACCATGTCAAAATCCATATTCAATCAAATTTTTAATCACAATTCCATTTTTAATTATTTATTCTAATAATTTAAAGCTTTAATTGGAAAAAATTTATTGCTGACTGCAGCCATGTTCTAAACTACAAATATATTCATTTCATTTCACCTTGTCCACAACTTTTGGCTTAAAGATACTCCTATAAAAAATATTAATATTTAAAATCGCTTAAACATGTAAATTTTGTTTATACCTATGAAAATGGAAGTAGTTTACTCCGGTCAAAATTTAATTCTACACGTGAAGGTATTGTAACTTCTGAATTTGTCTCGTCAATTTCATCACTATTTGCAGCATCCAGGTATGGATTTGGATCATAGTCGAAAACTTCAAAATCGTATTTGAATATTTCATAAAGCCCTTTCACTTGTAATTTTGTTAACTGTGCATAGTAGCTCATCAGCAGTTCCTGCGTATTTTTACCCTTGCCTAAATTCTTGTGCTCCGGCTTAATGATTCCTTTAAGATTTGCAGTTTCAATCAAATATCGTTGATCCTCGTCTAATGTTTCAAATTTTAAAATTAAATCAAATTTAACTTGACATGGTGTACAAAAAGATATAACTGGCGACCAGTGCATGTCAAGTTGTTCGGCATTGTGACTGGCTTCAAATAAGAGAAATTCTACAAATTCCGAAAACGTTGGCCATCGAGATCCTATTTTTTTCATTTTAGATTGTTGGAATGAACGAACATTTTTCATCGAAGGATGGTGGGTGTTGTCGTTTTTTTCATAACTAATAGGCTTTCGAAATTTCCGAACTATCATATTTCCAAGCTTCTGATGGAATGTGTGAGGCAGTGCAAACTGTAACTTGTCACGGTATGCACTTAAAAGCCGTTCAAATGGATGTCTTACAATTATAAAACTTGTTGAAGTGTTTAGAGCCCCATTCAACTGTTTAATTAAAGACAGCAGTGTTATTCTTAAACTTTACATTATAATGCAATATTTGAAAATTTCAAATTGAAATTTAATTAAGGTACCTCTTTTAATGAAGGTCTTGAATATTTTTTCCTTGCAAGTGTTAGCGGGACCATTTGAGATTTTTTTAAAAATTGCGGAGAGTAACCGGCTAATAAATTAAAATTGTACATCCATGAAGTTGATGCTGCTTTGAAGACATTGCACCAAACTAGGTGATATTTTTTGTTGATCAAAAATTCCCATGGGTTTGCTTTATGAAGTGTGTCGTTTCCTACATTTAAGTAATATCTAATTTAAGGTTTCTTAATAAAAGTCTTAGATTTTATACCTTTTTGATCAAGTCCATACAATGCACAACGTTCTGTTAAATGCAAATTCCTCAACATCATTCTAGATTCAATACTCTCAATTTCGCTGGGTGTCAATGGCCGTGCTGACTCGTGATCGTGATTTGAAGGGTCACTTGTGTCGTTTCCGAACTAGAATAAAAGTAAAATTTTTAATTCTTGTATTATTGGATTGACTAAAATTAATATTAATTTAACAAATTTATTTCAAATGTTCTCGAATGTTGAAGTAAAAGGTTAAAATTAAAAGCTATTATTTAGCGAATGATTGCAAGAGCTCCATTAGAGTTGTTTTAAAAAAGTTTTGAGGGAGGATTTGACCTGCATACACAATATTGATTGATCAACAAATAATATTTTCATGCTCAATGAGGGCATTTTTTCTAGTTCACTTTTAAGTATGACAGTTTAATATAAAAAGTGCGTGATACTCAATGTGAAAAATCAGTCGCAAAGAAACACTAAGTACGAAAGTATGAAATTCACATTAGCAATCTCAAGTTTGGTATTTTTTGGTTGCCTAGCTGTAGATGCTAAAACCCAACAACCACAAAAACGTTCTGTAGGCTTTTACGATGAAATTATTAGAACACCCTTTGGATCACCGCTCGATACATCGATTTCATCACACACTCATACCCATACGACATCAGTTATACAGAAGCCAATTGTGATATCGACACCAACAATAACATCAACTAGATTTATCCCATCCGAAATCCCTTCGACCATTTACCCATCGTTTGGAAACTATGGCTGGCCTTCCTCTTATGGCTACAGATTGCCATCGACTTATTCAGATTTTGGAAAATTCTATCCATCGTTTGGAAAATATTCATCAGGATATGGATGGCCGGCAGCCTACAAAAAGTCATCTTTTATCTCATCGCCAATTTATAAGTCTTACAGATGGTGAAAAGAATACTTTTTAAACAGTGTATTGTGTTATATTCCTTGCGTAAACATAAATTTTAATAAATATGTAAACTATTGACAATAAATTAAACATTTTTTTGATATGTATTCAAAATATTTCTAACTGGTGTTATTTTTTCTATGCATCTGCATAAATGTGCAGACGTCTATGCTGCGTCAAAGGTTTAAAGTCTAATAAGAAATTAACCCGATGACCCATATATGTACCAAAGTAATTTTTGCATAGAAAATTGTATTGCTTTTATGTACTGGAGAAACCGATTAATATGATGATGTAATTTTCTGGTGCGTGCGTTTATAAACTTGTTTATCTAGACCATATATCGTCTAACGAGTCGCATTCATGTCTCGCAAAAAATGCTCGTTCGTCATATTAGTCTCTAAAGGAAAATGTCCAAGTGAATGAGAGAAGTAAAGCAAAATTCAAAATTGCATCATATTGCATTGCATTGTTGACATTTTTCTCTCTTCTTGAATTTCATTGATTTATGTAATATCACTGTTCACCCAGAAAAAATAATTACTTTAGTATTTTTTGTCATTTTTCACCAACTAAAATCAATCATTATTTAATTTTTTTTAAATGTTTAGTCATTTCAACTAAAAAAATGCTTGAATTTGTTTTAAAAACAATTAATCACAATCATTAGTATAAAGTTAATTATTTTAAAATTTGAAGTATCTCTTACTTTTTCTTAAAGTAAAATAATTTATTGTTCAAAATTTTTATAGGTGCGCGTGAGAGTAACTAAAACGAAAGAGAGAAACAGTTTAAGACTTTTTCCGACTTTCCCTACTCCACGCGTGAGTGACATTAGGTGATCTTATGGGGGTTGTTGCACAGCATTTGATGATTCGAAGAAATGCGTAATGCTCGACTTTCGATATAAAAACGAAATCAATTGCCACAAAAATTATCATTCAGCATCTGCATTTCATTGGAACTAGTTCTCTTATTTTGCAACGAAAATCGAGTGTTATCAAGTGATTATAGAAAGTGAAATATGAAAGTCTTTATTAGTATTTGCACTTTTGCAATCCTTGCAAATATTACCTTTGCAAAAGATCGCAAAAATAATCAGGCGGATTCTAAACAAGAAAAGAGATCTCTGGGACATGATGAGTGGAGCAATTCAGCAAGCTTTGAAGGCGCATCTGCAGTTTATTCAGGCCAAGTTGGAGCTTCACCTGGTTCAGTAGGAGTTTACCCCGGTTCAGCTGGAGTTTATTCTGGTTCAGCTGGAGTTTATTCTGGTTCAGCTGGAGTTTATTCTGGTTCAGCTGGAGTTTATCCCGATTCAGCTGGAGTTTCTCCCGGTTCAGCTGGAGTTTATTCCGGTTCAGTTGGAATTTCTACTCACACAGACACGTTGACAACAGTTCGCGAAAAAGTACCAGTTCCCGTCGAAGTTATTAAGCCAGTGTTATCGCCGTATCCAGTGTAAGACACTTGTCGTTCATTTATTTATTTAAATCTAATTTTTTTTCTCCAAATTTTACAGTCCACAGCCATATCCTGTCGAAGTTGTTAAACACGTTGACCGACCAGTGTAAGATATCAAAGTAATTTTTTTCTAAGTATTTTCGTTAATTTTTTCTCTTTTTTAAGTCCTGCTCCTTATCCCGTTCATCACGTTAAGACGGTTCCACAGCCATATCCTGTCGAAGTTGTCAAACACGTTGATCGACCAGTGTAAGATTTCAAACTTAATGTTTTTAGTTTTCACTCCAATAACCATTCTGTTTTACAGTCCAGTTCCAGTTGAAGTGATTAAACATGTGTAAGTATTATAAACAGTTTTATTATTTCCAATGCTTAGCTCTTGAAATTTTAGGCCATTCGAAGTCGTGAAACATGTCGACCGCCCATATCCTGTACCAGCTCCTTATCCAGTGTAGGATACTTTTTTTAAACTCAAAGTATTTTATTTAGCCTTTTTATTTTAACAACTTTTAGACCTCAGCCATACCCTGTCGAAGTTGTGAAGCATATCGATAGACCAGTGTAAGATTAAAAAAATAAGTTTTTACAAGTTAATTAATTTGAATTCTTTTCTTTATTTTCAGTCACATCCCAACACCTGTGTAAATATTAATTTGATTTGTCACGACTCCTAAAAAAGCTTAAAAGCTATAACTGAAATGTTGTTAACTTTTTTAATTATTTGCTCAATTTAAATCCTTTACAGCCATGTTCCGGTTGAAGTTGTTAAGCATGTTCCATATCCATAGTAAGATATTTTATTTTAAAATTAAATTATGAAACTATACTGATAATTTTACTCTTACAGCCCAGTTCATCACTATGAGAAGCCATCATACACAATCTTAAAGACTGAACATTATCATCATCCTCTTCAATCATTGAAAACCAAACTTTTTGGTGGATGGTAGATGTTCAGTAATTAATATGTGCCATAAACAATTTTTATAATTTTCATTAGTCAAAGTTTTAATGTTATAATCGTTTGCAATATTATTAAAAAACAATAAAAACTATATTTAAAAATCAACAGCTGTTTAGGAATTCATTTAAATATTTCAACTTAAATAATATTGGATTTTAAAATAACTTGCAAAAATTATTGTTTTCTTATATTTGACAGTACGTATCAGTAGAGTTTAAGTAATCGTCAGCTATGAATTTTTTTGATATTCTACATATGATTTAAAAGTATCGTAATTTTTTAGTAGGTTTAAAAGAAAAAAAAGGAGCATACTCACATCATAATTTTTAATCCTATTTATTTGGTCCGTGCTCACAAGATAAATCAGTGCAAATGGTAGGAGAGAGATGACACTAAAAACTAATAGACATTTTAGTAAGCATCGCTTCATCAATCGGCATTGTGTTCTATTTCCTCTCATTTATAGTTTATTTGCGATGAAATATCTCTGTTGCGGTGTACGGTGTTGTTTGCCGTCGTTATTTATAATGTAGCAATTCTTTTCTATTTCACTAAACGATATGTTACAAAATGACTTGTCGCTTATTTGTTCGAAACTTTTTTTGGAGTATACGAATTAGATCCAACTAGAATTTTTTTTATTAGAAAATCTGGAAAATTTGAACGTTCAAAACACAAAATAGCATTTGGTATTTCAACATCAGTTATCTCATTAAAATGTTAAAAAATGCATATAAATATTATAAATTTATAAGTTTTGATTGATTATGACTAAATTTTTTAGATTAATACAGGAGTAAGAAGCTTGCTTCTCAATAACTGAAAGTGCGCCTATCACTATACGTCAGTGTGTTTTGTAAATTAGAATGATAAAGAGATTAGAACAATATAGTGTATATAACCTTTTAGAAAACCAAAAGCAATATAAAGTGGAGCTATAACATGAAAAGTGTGACATTGAAGAAAAATCGATATAAATATATGTGTTTTTTTTTGTTCCCATGCATGTTATTTAAAGTTTTGAGCTTCATTCACGAAAAAAAACATTCAAGAAGATACATTTTTTTAATTTCTAACTTTAAGATTTTTGTGCATCCCAAGAAATAAAACATTCAATATTTTACAAACTTTTCCCTTCGTTGCGTTGAGTGAAAAATGTCAAAACGGTCAAAACTAATTTTGATCGCAACCTGTAGTAGAAAGTACTTATATGCACCAATTTCTATTCGTCTGTAAAATTTTCGCCCTCCAGTTTTTTACTAGAGGACAGTTCAGATAATTAATTAATAATCTTAGAAACCGATCTGCTACAAATAAGTTGCGCGACAAAACCCATGCGTGATTTTTTTTTAAACATATATTGTTTTGCACAACAGAAACATCAAGGCATTAAAAATAGATGTAAACTTTATTCTTCTATTTTTTCATTTCGTTATACTTAGTATATAAGTAGGTTATTTTTGAATAAAGTATCACAAAATTTATCATCATCAACAATATGTGTTTTCCCGTGTTTTCAAATAAAATAAAATATATTAATTTTTTAAAGTTCCTCTCAATTTTTTACTCTCCATTTTAATATAAACAAAAAAAGGAATAATCGAGTTTCAGAAATCAGATTGATGGACTTGTTTGCGAGTGTGAAAAAAGAAGATTTCCTCTCATTTCATTATGTAAAATTGACCCTTCAATTAAAATTTAAAACCCAAAACATATTCAACTTTTAAATAAAATATAAACCATAACCCAATTTAGGGAAATCAGTGCCGGCATGATTAAAAAGTTTCGCATTGGAAGGAAAATCGAGCATCCATGCACTCTTCTTGGGTTGCACTAAAACAAGATAATGAAATATTTTTGACTCTGAAAACAACGAAACGTCAAATTCTATAAACGTGAGGTAAAGAAACACAATATATTTAAATTTTAAATGCATTTTTCAAATCTAAAGAATTTCATTAGTGTGCAATTTTAATTTACATGTTTAATGTATTTTATCTTTTAAATGTCGTTATACAAAACAACCGTGAACTGCAATTGTTTTAGCCACATATACTTTTAATAAAGTTTGACACTCATAAAACAGTAAATAATGAAATGATTACTATTCAAATCAAAAATTTGAAAAAATACATAAAATCAATAAATTTTTCGATTTGGTTTAATGTTTTTGCTCGATCAATAATGCGGAAAAGATTCAACTTATTTTTTTGGTGCACTGCATTCAATTAAATAACTTCTTTAGTTCTTAAAATTTGAGTTATATTTTAAATACATTTTTTATTTTTTATTATTTTTTATATAATATCTTTTGAAAAGAGAGAACTGATGAAGAAAAACACCAGGGAATAAAAAATATTTTCTTTTTTTTTACATACACTTTTTTAAATATAAAATTTCACTCCTCAACTCATAAGGATATAAGTACATGCACGTCTTTTCATACGAACTTTTCAATGGAAACTAAAGTTTTATAACCGTTCCCTCTCTTTTATTCTGCTCTTTTTTTAGCGCATACAATGTGCTTAGCGCCATTATTATCTCTCGCTTTATAATCTATATAATCTATGTAGAACAGAAAAAACCTTGATTATATATCATATCCAAATAATGTGTAATGTGTTTAATGAAACTTTTTTAAAATAAAATAATTTGCTCACTTCCGATGGGTTTTATTAATAGTGCGGAAAATTAGTCTTCGTTCTTTGCATTGAGAAACAACATGAGAGGAAGCATGAAAAAGAGAAAATTTTAGTATTGCGCATGCTTCTTTAATCATTCTCACAAAAAAAGAGCTTCGACGCGATTAGAATTTAGAGTGAGAGCTTTTCAATTCATAAAATATTTTCTTGTTTCTTCATTGGTGTGCAAGTCGGTTTCCCATGAACTTTACTTTTTTCATTCATGAAAAATATCCAAGAACTCTCACTTGAACAAAAAAAAATGGGTCATTTTTGAGTATCGCTTAGTTTTTATGAGCGATTTTAAAATAATAAATAATAAGATAAATTTTAATTTAGGTTCATTAAGAAAATTTAAGAAAAACAACGTTACACTTTTAAATTATTCTTTTTATTTGTCTTTAAATAAATAAATTAAATTCTTTGCTTCCCACTTAACTAAAATGATATGTATTAATAATTCACCCTTTTCAATTTACTTATAGACAGACGGTTCTCGAAAACATTAAAATTTTACCGCTATGTGAAAGTTTGACCAAGAAAAGCTTCAATTTTGACATATTTAGGATGGAGACAACTTATCCAAGCTTTGAAAAGTTTGAAGAAATATTCCAGGATGAGAGTTGTGAAGAAGACACTAATTTTCCAAATTTTACTAACGAATGGAGAAGAAAATTAGAAAAATGCTTTTTACTTTCAATGGAAGCTGGCGTTCTTGTTATCTCAATGGATATTTCACAATTTGTCTTCAGTATGCATCATAGAATGATTTTGAATATCTCGTACAAGATTAAGAATGAAATTGAAGACTCTTCTCTTCTGGTCAATGTCGCAAATTTTATGATCATGCCCGATTCTATATTCAAAACAGATTTAGATTTTTCACAAGAAAAGGAGGAAATTTACAAGAATATTTTGGCCCTGACATGTGTCTCTGATTGCATTAGCCTTAAAATTTACATGCATGTTGATTTAGGAAGATTACTGGACTTTTTTGCTCAACTTAGCTTGCAAATTATCAATGAATATGCTGAAAATCATCTTTTTAACTTTTTGCTCTCGCAAACCAACGCAAATACCGAACGTCAATACATTCTTTACTGTCATCACGGTTATTTTAGTGGCGTTTTGATAAGGATGAAACAGTGTAAGCGTAATAAAGCCTTAGCGAAAGTATACGTCAGGTGAGTAAGATAAATTATTCATAAATCCATTCGTAAATTAATATTTTTTATTTTTAGATCTGAACATCAGCTTGTGAATCTGATGCAATCAATTTATCAATCATTTCCCTTTGAATGTACAATTAAATTCTGTTGAAATATATTACTCAAATGCTATGTGATTATTACAAAATGATTTTTATACAATATTCATAATATTAGTGCTGATAAACAAAGTGAACTGAGCTTGACGAAAGGCAACCATTTTGAGAATTTTGACTTTCGTCGATAATTTCATTTTTAACATAAATTACGTTAAGACTTAAATGATAATGAAAGTTAATCAATATGATGTTTTTCGTTCAAATGCCTTCCAAAGTGATTTACATTTCCGAAAATTCTTCCACAGCAAATAAACTCCGACGTGTCTTTCCCTTGTCGATGATCCATATAATGAGATGTGTAGCCTTTTATGTCATCAAAAGTTTCTGAGCATAAATTGCAGCTCATTCGAATTTTTGCTTTTTGCAACTGATACTGGTTAAATATTTTGAATTCGTTTACATAGGTTCGCATTTGGGAATTGTTATCGATTGTGTAATCCATCTCATAAAAGAACCTCTCAATAAAACTTTTAAGTTAATATGCAAAGGTTACGTTTTAATCCTCTGCCTAGCCCGCAAGCTATGGAAAGGAGACAAAAACGGGCGCGTCTATCCTGGTTTTCCCAGCGTCCACCACTATGTTATCAAGCAATCAATCATAAAAGAACCTCTCAATAAAAATCCATACATAACGCCAACAAAAATATTTTAAATCCATCGGAAAAGGAAAACCACAAATTTCGAAATCATACGGCCGTCTGCTCACATAGAAAAAATCGAGAATTAATTTCAAGTTTTTTTTCAGTGATTAACGGACTCAGCTATGATGAAACTTTGGCATTAATTTTTAAAGACTTTGACACAAATAGCGATGGCCGATCTTCCGGGTCTTATTGAGGGTGCACACAAAAATATCGGAATGGGTCATCAATTTTTAAAGCATGTCGAACGTACTAGGCTACTGATGCTAATAGTCGGCATTCATGGATTTCAATTGAGTGTCAGGCACATTAGTCGAAATTGTTTGGAGAATGTTTATGCACTAAATAAGGAATTATAGCTTTATGATGAGACGCTCCTTGCGAAGCCAGCAATTTTATTAGTGGACAAAATGGACACGGATGGAAGTGAAGAGAAATTATTATGAATGAAAAGTTCTTAAACGATCTAACACTAAAGGTTCAAGAATGTCCGGAAGAAATTCGTCCAAGTAAATTGCTATAATTTGAGATTGATAAAGTCAAGAAGGGAATTCGTGACGTCATCGATCTCGTTGAGGAAAGAAATCGTCCGGAGTCTTGAGGAAAAATTTTTCAAACCCCTTAAAATTTGTGCTTCATTAAACCGTTAAATTTAAATTAAAACTAATTAAAATTAAATTTTATTTTAGAAACCTAAATTTGGCAGGAAATTTTTACAATTTTTCGCTCTGCAGTAGCAAGATTTTTGTTTTTCTGTCTCGTCAACATTACCATAACTAAAAGTTAGTTCTTCCAGTGCATCTATGTTTCTGTTTGAAAATATCGCCAACTTCGGAATCAACGAGTTAAATCGTACACTAATTATTTGGCAATTGGGTTCGCAAGAATGATTTAAATATCTTCCAATATTTCCTTTCATGCTCGGATCAATAAAAGTTTGAATTGTTTCTCCTTCATTTTCATTACCCAATTTTATTTCATTGAGACAAAAGATGTAATTCATTTTGTGAAGCTCTTGATTCTCCGTGTCTCTTCTTTTGGCCTCAAATTTTGTCAATACTTCCCCAGCATACTCGCATATAAAAGTTCCTTTTAGTAAGAATTGCAAAGTAACCAAGCCAAAACCTTTTCCATCAAATTTTCTGATTTCTAGGTGATCACATGGTCCATACTGAACTAATCTGTTAATGCAGTTTTCTTTTTCTGCGGAACATTTGCAGTTCTCATTGCATTCATAAATTAAATCATTACATTTCCGGTCCTCTTTTAGCAATAATTTATTTTTAGATATATTGTAATTTCCTCCATGAGAACATCCAACACAATCACCATTCAAGCACTTGCATCCATTTGTCAGAATTGAATAAAAATCATTTTGAATTTTTTTATACTCGTCATTATCGCAAATTGGCGTTGGTTGAAGGATGTTTTCGAGAATATATTCAATATTTTCTTCAGCATGTTCATAATCGTCAATAAACTCTCTTCGCATGACTCTGAAAAAAGGAGAAAAAAAATCATAATTTCTTGTGCAAAAAAGTAAAACTTTAAAATTTAATTTTAAAAATTAATGCTTTATTCGTTTAAAAACCTTTTTAAGAACTTTCTTAAAATTAAATTCAATACACATCATTTGTTAAGATTGAAATTTTTTAATCAAAAAAAAATATCGATAAACTTTATGGTTTTAAGTTTACTTTTTTGTGAAATTGTTTAAATTGTGAGAATGCATATAATTATCTGTCATAATAATGTATTTAATATGGCGCATAACGATCGCCTCGAATTGCACCACGACGATCATCAAATGAATCCCGACTAAAGTCCTCATAAACTGCATAACTGCGGCCGCGAGGTGGTGGACTTCTTCGACTAAACATTTCTCTTGATGGAAGATAGTCACCTCGCATTGAGCTCATTGGCGGCAACGGATAAGAACGCTCCATTGGTGGATATCTCTCGCGCGATGACCTCATCATCATTGGTGGTGGATAGCGACGTTCATACATTCTCTCGAATTCATCTCGACGATCGTAATAATCGAAATCTCTGAAGCCATCAATTATGCGATCACGTAAAAATGCAGGTGGTGGCGGAGGTGGGAAAACTAAAAATTCCGTAATTAGTAAATAATTCAACAAAATTTTAAAAAAATTTACCACTTCCACGATCACGGAAACCGCCTCCACTTCGTTCATTCCAGATCCTTCAAAGGAAAGCAAAATTAATTAAAATAACTTTTAATTGAATCATTAAATGTAACATACATGCTCTCGACATATCGCGGGCATTCCTTGCTCCAGTGTCCACTTCTACCGCATCGGTAGCAAGATTCAGGATCACCCATACCTAAACACATTATAAAATTAGTTCAAGAGCTTTAGTAAAAAGCAGTTTATGGAAAAATTAATCAGTGATCGAGAGTCAAATGAGAATTTTAATAATTTTAGTGATCACCGATTTTAGATTTTCCCATTTAGATAGCGCAAAAAAGATTCTATATAGAGTGAGCAGGAATAAAAATTATGATTTGAAAATACCGGGTTTTTGACGAACACGCGAAGTCGAAATTTGCACAGTGATTGCTTGGCCATCGATAACCTTTCCGTTCAAATCACGAATAATATCATTCACATTTTGGCCTTCACCGGACTCGATATGAATAAAACCGTAGTTTCTGATGATATCGCATTCTAGAATCGTTCCGTATTTCTCGAAAAGTATGCGCACGTCCGGAGATTTAGTTTTATCCGTCAAGTTGCCAATGAAAATTTTCGCTATAAGAAAAGTATTTTTTTATAGGGGGGGAACAAAAAGCTATTTTGTTAAGCATGTTTTGTACTTGTATTCGCGTTAGCCACTCTTCGAGATTTGGCATTTTCCACTTTAATCGCATTTCCGTTGATAACATAGCCGTTTAGATTTGCGATTGCTTCACGGGCATCGTTCTCGCTTGAATAGTGAACAAATCCATAATTCTTCACGATATCGCACTCCAATAGTTTTCCATATTTTTCAAAAAGGGCTTTCAAATCGCTCAATTTTGTGCCCTCATCCAAATTACCGATGAACAACTTATAACTTTGAGCTCCCGGCATTTCTATAAACGCGCGAATCAACCGAAAGAGAGATCACCGAATAATCACAAACGACTCGATCGATAGGTATTTACGACGTTTCTATAAGCGGAATTGATGATATAAGTATAAGTCAAAAAAAAAGTTGATGCGAAGATCCAGTCATTTTGGATCACTAAAAATAATTATTTCGTCTGTAAGCATTTCGTATAGGAATTTTAAAAAAAACATCCAGTCAGCTGGATCTTTTCTCTTTTCATGAGAATTTTCTTCATCTTCTTCTTACACCATCCACATAGCGTTATTTTGTTAAACTAGTTTTTCTTACTAAATAATGATTTTACAGTGTAATTAAATACAACTGCCATCAAATTAAAGGCTTAAGATAGCATTAATCATAAAATATTACCGGATATTTACTTTATTTCTAAAGATGTCTGCAAAATTTTAATTTCATTATTTTACTCTCAATAATCTACTTACATGCTTCTCTTGAGGTTTTTTTCGCTTACTGCTTCTTTAATTTTCAATTTATTGGCTTTTTAGCGATTTTAAGGATGTAAATATGCTTAATAATGAAATATTTTTCAATATGAAAAAAATCCGATGCTTTCTTTTTTGTTGAACTATGTTTTCGAGTTACCACTGTATGACGATGCGATTCGCATGTTTTGATTTGCATTTCAACGGATTTTCAACGAGTTCTTTGTTGTTATTTAGAAATTTAATTAAAAATCAGCTTTAAAAAGATGGAAAATAGCAATGAAAATGACAAAATGATGCATAAAAAGCAAGAAATTGAGAAGGTTATCAGGAAAATATTTGGCGAGATTCTGGAAAAGTATAAATTGATGATCGATCAAATAAGGTGAGAAAAAAAGTTTCCAAAAAAATTTGTTAATGAAAATATTTTTAGCAACGACCACTTCAATGTCCTCGATGAGGTAATGCAAAGTGAAATGCACAAGAAATTTGATGTTAATAAAGCCGGAGAAGTGTTTAAGAAAAAGCTCTATGAGATTATTGAAAAGAGATTTACGGCAATGTGGAATGATTTGGATATGGATGGCTGTGTTGCAGCACTCGAAATCTCAAAGACGGAAGTTAAAGCAAATACCAATAACTGGAGACCAGCAAATTTAAGCACCGAAGATTTGGTTCGTCCGTATCTCATGAAAATTCTCACTCGAAGAAGAAGGATCTTGCAGGAACAAATCGCAACGCAAGAGCAGCAAATTTCTGTGAGCTCTTGTTAAATTTATTAAAATATGATTTTAATAACTCGCTTTGTATTTTTAGGAAATGGTCATGCAAATTGAACACGCTCGAAAGGTATTCCAAAATCAGAAAGACAAACGTGCCCGTCTTCTTGCTCAAATTGACATTGACAGCAATAAAATTCAAGAGGCTCACATAAGAATCGGTAACATCAAAGAATCTTTAAATGAGTTTTAAGGCAAAGTTTTAAAAAATTATCAAACAAATTTTTCTTTTTATTGAATCTAAAGATTTTTGTATAATTTACAATTATTTTGATTAAAGAAAAATTAAGCGGATAAGATAATAAATCGGAATGCGAATGTATAAAAAAATAGATACTACAACGACTAGTAGTTATGAAATAGTTAAATGATTAACCAGTAAAATTTGATCATTTTATAAAAACTTAACGGTGACAAATTTTAGAGCTTTGCTTTGATCAAATTTACTAATTATAATTACAATGAAAACATTTAAGACGGCATCCTAATGGAGGAAATAAAGAGTTATCAAAAAACAACGAAATAATTTTTTTTAGTTATTTACAAAAGACTTCAATGAGTGACTTATGCTTAAAATTTAGTCGTTAAGAATTAATTAACTAATTTCTCTTGCTAGAATTAATCAAATATTTGCAGCAATGTGTAAGTAAGTGCTTTTCACTCGAGGTATTATGATGCATTGAATTTCCAACCTCGCGCGTATAAATATCCAGGCCATATTGACCTTCTTCAGGGAAACTGAAATTAAAATGAAAAGAGAAAAACATTATTGGAAATTTCACTAATTAATTCACTTAATTTACCTAATGGTAAAAGTGACCGTATCATCGATGACTGCATGCTGAATAAATTTCGTCAATTTCTTCTCTTCTATTCCATTTTTATGTAGCGTGGCCATGAAATCTGTCAGCGGGCGTGACATTCTAAATTGTATCTCGAGCACGCGACTCGCAAAAATGAGAGGTTCCTGTGCATGAGAAGAGAAATTTAATGACTCAATCAAAAGATATCACGAACACTATTGTCAACGTACCTGATGTGTTATGGGTATCAAGCCAAATAATCTTGTTGCTTTCGTTGGACCCCACTCGCCTGAAGCTGATAAAATAATTAACTAATTAGTTACGTCAAAAAAACATCACGATTTTTATCAATACAATTATTATGAATCTAAATTCGTGATCAATATAAAAAATAATTAATTTAAAAAATCTTACCAACGTTTGGCAGAGGCACCATAACTGTTTGCAGTTCCTCGCAACAAATCTGACCATAGAAAATTATCGTGTAACAATTTTAGCACTAAAGCATGCGATCTTCAATTACTCACCTTAAATTTGCAGACTGACTTGAATTTCATCGGTTCGCCAGTGAGATATTCTTGGGGTGTAACAGCGTTTGCAAAAATGTCCAGGAGAAAAGCACCCGAGCATGGAGCATGAACACGAAATGCAACAATATTTCCAATAACTGATTGCATAACAAATCGTTTTAAAGACACGCTGTCGAATGAATCTTCATCGCTGTCGTAAAACTTTAGATTGTAGTGAAAAATTAAACAGCTTTGCATATCGTTAGGCCTGAATGAATGATTAAAAAATTTGTTTTTATGAAAACATGGATAATGTACTCGACTCACATGGCAATTCTGACTGTTGCTGCACCGGTGTCATCTGTAAAAACAACAGCGCCATATCCATCATCGGCAAAGTGCAATCCATAACGGAAGAACAAAGAGCGAACAAAAGGCAAATTCTCAAATTCTCGTAACGATATTGGTCGCTTGAGCAGTTGCCATTCTTCTTGGAGGGGAAAGAATTCATAAATGAATTCACGTGGATCAGTAAGGAAATAGTGATCGTCGTATTCATATCGTAAGCTGTCATTCTTGCCTTTGCTCGTCTTTGGCGCTTCTTTTGCATTAACTCTGGTGTTCAAATAAATTAATCAGAGATTAAATTTTAATTTTAACTTATTTCAACTCACAGATGACGCGCACCCCAATTACATTGAACAAAACGCCATGCGCCAGCAACGTAGACGGCATTCCATGAATTTCTAAAACGTGAATCTTGAAACTTAACACCTGGCTGATAGCCAGCACTCTTTGAGTAACCTTTAATAACCACACAATGTAAGCCCGCATAGGAGCAAAGTCTTTTGAAGAGGACATGATAGCTCTCCGTTCCATATTTGATGCCACGAAGCAATCCCATCGGGCTATCGACGCGTAAATCATCGTCAAATTGCATTGTATTTAAATTCTTGACAGTAATCCATCGGAATATTGTTCTCGCCTTTTCGACATCGCTCGTGCAATGACCGATGAGTTGTCGGACCAAATCGGTGAATGTCTTTTGATCGTTTTGCGCAACAGAAATTGCGATTTGATCGACATCATGAAACTCACTGGGATCGGCATAGATTTGGAATTTGCTGAGTGTCGGTGGGCTTGGTTTGGGTGCCACAAGTGGATACTCGTTGAAATCATCGTCTAAGAAGATGCTCTCCGTCTGCATGTATTCACTTCGACGTGCACTAATGAGCTCCAACATTTCACTCGACTGCTTATCGACCAACGCTGCCGTCTCCGTTCGTTCACTCTCAAGAATCTTCCTGGTGAGGCTCTCCTTCTTTTTCGTCTTTCGCAATGTCATATTTTTCTCCAAATCATCCTTCTGCTGCTGATGACGAAGCGTCAAGACACTTTGTTCGTCGCGCGATCGTTTTGATGAAATTTCCTTTTCAAATTTGTGTGTTAAACGCTGCAACTCGCGCTCCCACTCATCTTGAAATTCATTTTGCATTCGGCGCTCTTCATCTTCACGTTTCTTTGCAAAGCGTCGATATAGATCATCTTCCTCTTTGCGGTGCTTCATCTCCAAAAGTGCTTGCTCTTCACGTTCCTAAAAAAAAGTGAAATAATTTAAATATTTTCTTCCAGAGCAATTTTAATGAGTCAAAATAAAGATTATAATGCTTAAAATTATAAGCTTTCATGAAAGAACTTCTACGAATTTCAACAAGTTTTTTGAATTTAAATTCAGCAGTGCTCCAATTTGGCAAAATAAATTTTTCAGAGCTATTTTTTAACAATACCCAACTGTCACAATTTAAGTCAATTCAATTTCTGACTCATAAAAGTTCAATCCGACAACAAAAGACTTCCCTCAGCATGCATCGCCCGTGACCTTTTTATAACCCAGTAGTTCGCATGCCATGAACAGTTATCATTTGTCATATTACTCGCTATTATTTGCGCACGAGCACGATAGATAAGCATCAAAAGAGCCAATTCGATACTATTGTCATAGAAAATCACGAAAGCCTTAAATTGCTACTTCTAATCATCAATCTCACATTAATCGACATATTACGAACAAAGAAGTAGAAATTTTTTCGATCTTTTGAGCGCACATTGAGATTTGTGCAAGAACTAATTTTAATTATCTCTAATAAAATTTCTAAATTTTAAATTTTACTAAATTTAATTTTGATTCAATAAAATTTATAACTCAATCATTTTCTCATAAAACTCATAACTGAAATGAGTTAAAAAGAAAGCTCACCATAAAAAAATTACAAATGATTCGTTGAGTACTTGTCTAAAAATTTTACTGCCAATCTTTGCACAATCGCATGTTCATTTTGAGGAAGTTGACTTTCGCATGAATTTTGACCATCACGAATATTTCAAAATGTTAAATTTCTTTAAACGCTGACTAAAGCACAAAATTCTTTCTTCAAAATGGGTCAACAAAATAAAACAGTTGACTTTATTTTAAATGTTGTATATTAGGTTAAAATTCTTGAAGCTCATTGTCTTCATGAGAAACTTATGTACAAGAAGTGCTGATTAACGTCTAAAAAATAAATAAAAATGAACAAGGAACGGAAACAATGACCGTTTTTTTTTCATTAAAAGAATGACTGATGAATTAAAAAGACAATTGCACTCTCGGGTTGTAAGGTGATGCGCCATCAACTCTTTTTTTCTTTATTCTCTCTGTTTTGAGTGAGATCCGGTAGTTTTAACATAACAGCAGCATCACACTGAAAACAGCGGCATTTATCACGAAGGTGGAGCAAGATTAGGTAAGTGATAGACGCAGCTGGAACAAATTAGCTATAATGAATTGAATCAGCGGAGGAGAATTGTTTTCATTCATCATATGCTGAATCCTCGTCGTGTCTTCTTTTGAAGTATCTGCAGGTTACTCAACACATTTAATTTTGCGCGGAAATATGTTTTTGAAAAAAGTTTCATGTAATTTAAAAATTTTAGAGGTTACGTCACAAGCAATTTATTTAATTGGAGGGAAGACATTGCCATGATTTACTAATTTAAAGCAAATAAATCGTGAATTTTATTGATAGAAATTCTTCGATCGAATGCCAATTTTTGTCCATTGTTAAATGGGAACAGCTGCTTCTGTTGTTTGGTGCCTGCGCTTAATGTCGTGAGTGTCGGAATATCGAATTTGGTAAGACAAGTACAATGTCACACAAAACTCTAAAATGCTGTGGAAGCACACACAAAATTCATCCACCTCCTCAATCAAAAAATTATAGCATGATGGCGTCAAGATCACAACGAGTAAAAGTTTTTTTTTCTATATGTCGTTAAGGCAACCACGCGCAATATTTTGAGATCGTGAATCGAGTGGCTGATGATGTTGTTGAAAAAAGGCTTATTAATTTTCCATATCATTCAATGTTTATGATATTTCAGCCCAATCACATTTTCGCATTTCATAAAGTGCTCGCAATAAACACTTGAGAAATATGTGGAAGAGATCAAGTGAAACAACAAGACGAAGAAAGTGAAATTGCAACTCTTTTTTTGTTGCTGTTCATTGCACATTTTTTCTTTCTCTTGTTTCTTCCTGCAATGGAAATTGAAATCAATTTAGCGGACGAATGGAAACGCAAAAGAAGGCAAAAAAATTATGTTAATTATTAACTTGAAAATTTAATCAAGTGCATTATTATCATACGCGTGTCTGCATTTTGTTGTGCTTCACATTTCCTCTTTCGTTGTTGCTGATGTTCGGTGAAACATTTAACATTTTTGGTTTTCATGCTTGTGGTTTTTTGTATCAATAATTTTTTTTCAGCTCTTGAACAAATTTTAAAAATTTCATTAAAAAATTAAGAATTTATCAATGGCTTTTGAATTTTAATGTAACATTTTTTGAGGCACCTATTGGTGCTCATCAGCATGGTAATATATTCCACTCTATTTCTTCGTACACTGATCTTGGAATATTTAGATCAGATACAAAACGAATGAAAGTGAATTTTCACGATCGAATAGCAATGACAGAAAAGAAGAGAAGAAAAAGAAAGAACTTGAGACACTTTTTGAGGCTTGCAAGCGATCAATTATCGACAATTCTGGATTACATAATTACCATTACAGGTGAATTAATTCCTGAGGTTAGTTACCACTTTCCGCTCAATTAAATTTTCAAAATCTCATAATTTCTTTAAAAGATTTATTTCAAAATGATGCAGCTTTAATAAAACTCTTAACCAACAAACAGCTTACAAGAGTGAGAGAAGCAATTAAGAAAAATCTGAACAATATTAGAAAATTGTTACGCTTAGTGATTTTATTAGTAGAGCGTTTAATAATCAAACATCAGCATGGAAAGCATGTAGACACAATATGCCAATTTCGTACATTTTTGAAGAAGAACTTTCTTTGAGGTTCACAGTTTCTATATTGACTGTAGATATTTTATGGTAAGCTCTTGAACTTTCAATCTCATCCACGAGGTTGTTTGTAAAAATTACTTTACCATTCATAACAACATAACTAGGGATCCTCGATTCCCCGGGGAATGGGATTTCGGGGACCCCGGGGATGAAAACGCTCTTCCCCGGGGATCCCCGGGGACGGGGACGGGGACGAACTAAAGACCGTTTTTAACCCAAAAATCCTAAAAAAATTTAAAGTTAAAGACTAAATATGATTTTTTTTTCATTTTAAGACTTCAAATAAATAATGTCACAAAATAATAATTCATTTATGCAAAAACTACAATGCAAAATGGCAAAAAAATTAAATGCACACGATTTAAAAATTTTAAGAGTTAGTAACTTTTTATTCAGCGCTTGATTTTCCCTATAAATATTGAAGTTAAAAATTCTTAAAAATACTTTTCCAATTCATTTTTATCCAATTAATATTAAAGTGATTAAAGTTAATGTCATCTTAAGAATGCGTTAATTTTTTTATTTATGTTTTCAAAGTTTTTTGTTTACACTATTACTGACTCTTAAAAAAACTTTAAAAATTGAAATAAAAAAAACTTACGCATTCTTTAGGTGAAGCTAATTATTTTTAATATTAATTAAAGAAAATCAAGCGCTGAATAAGAAATTTCTCGTTCTAATTTTTTTTATCCATCACCACATGTCTATTTTGAAACTCTCCTTTGTTCATAATATTTTCATAACTTTAACTGTAATTAAAGTATTTTTAAAAAAACTAAAAACACTTAAAGATATGATTAAAAGAAGATTTCTGACAATCGCCAATAAATTTTTAAAACTAGAATTAATTAATTCTCAAATTAAAATAGGCATACTTAGTAATTTTTTGATAAATTGTTCAATTATTTGATTTTATTATGAGCTTCAATCAATATGTTGATGATGTTTTATTTAGAAATGGAAAACTTATATTTTGAAATTAATTTTTTTCAAATATTTTAGCCTCAAAATTTGTCTTTCACTTAAGTTTACTACTAAATTTTTCCCCGGGGATTCCCCGTCAAAAATCCGGGGACGGGGACGGGGAAAGACAACGGGGATCCCCGGGGACCCCGTGAGGATCCCTAAACATAACTCATTTATGAAGTTCAAGTATCTTCATAAAAACGTCTTAAAGATTAGTGTCATGAGTGAAAATGGAAAACCAGTCTATAGAGGCAATGCATGAGTGCGCGAGCATTGAAAGATTATTATGAATATGAAAGAGATAAATGTGCATTTCTATGTTACCGGTTTTACTGATTTTTCGCGCACTCTACACGATTACAACGTTTAACCAAGATAATGCGAGTGTCGTCGATTAAAATGAAATTACCATTTTCACAAATTTACGATATGACTTTATGATGTTGATTTAGGCAAAAATCGTTTACTTTCGAGTCATTCACCTAATTTTCTTTTTTAAGGTGCTCGTGGAGTTTTTTAAATTTTTGACGACAGCAAAATTGTTAATATTTTCCTCCCATGCATTCATTTTTTCACTTATTAAATTATAATTTTTTTCTCATCGTCATTCGTCGGCGATGTATGTCAAGTGATGGACTTTCGATTTTTTTTCTCTCTCTCTCTTCTCTATCTCGCATTTTTCATTTATCGACAAATTTGTAATTATAATTTTTGTGCAATGCATATATGGGAAGAGTGGAATGGTGCAGAAAGAAGAAGAAGAGGAAAAGCCCCATAAAAAATTTCATAAGACAACCCATAAAGAAATATTTCCATTTTCATGCGAGACAATGAAGTAATTTTCGAATTTCTTTCACTAATTATCCAAATTTTATTGTGATAAATATCTTTTCACTCTCGTTTCGTCTAATTCGTTTTGCCATCACATTGTTGTCCACATGGCTTTTCATTTTCATTTATTCCTAACATAATTCACGCTGTGTTGCCGATCGGAAATGATAATTTTGCAATTTTTGTGTAGCCAATTGAACAAAATGCATTTTTTAACGGAAATTAACTCTGAAATATGTTTTTTTTTCTATTTTTGATATGAAAATTTTACATTGCTCGGAAAAAATCATCGATGAAATAAATTTTTACATGCATCCATACAGTGTGTGCATATCTAATCATTATACATTCATAGACGAGGCAGTTCAGCAACTGATGTGTCGGAGAAAGTCCGAAAGCATGATTGTAGGTTATTTCAATTTTACATATCGACAATCAAACACTTTTTTCCGCTTTGATGAAGAAAATTCTAGTGTGTATGTTGGAAAATTATATCGAACTTGATTAAAGAGATTTGATACATAAAAAGTGCGAGTTGAATGATTTAAAAAATGTTGTTTTGTTCATAACTTCTAATTATCAGTTTAATTGCCTTTCATTTGCTTACTTATTTGTTGTTCGCGTGTGTATACGATGTGCTTAAGTACTATCAAATGATATTAATTTAATAGTTTTGAGAAAGCAGGATAAGGGAAAGAAGCAGAATGTGACGATTGCAATTAAAAAATCGATTCCACGATTGAAAAAAAATTTCCCGTCAAGTTTTATGACAGATCATATTATTTCTAAGACATCACGGAAGTGACCGTTCAAATTGAAAAAAAAAATCATTTATAATTTTTTTTCACACATGGCGAAAATTATTCAAAGAAAGCTGCCGTGATGCTAAAAAGAGTCTTTCATGTCAAAATACGTAATTTAATTTAATATTCATTTATGCAATGCCGAATTTTCTTCTTCTCACTCGCATTACTTCTCACCACCCAACAAGAAAACAAGCAGCATAATAATTGCTCGCCACAGAAGATTGAATAAGATCTTTACAAAATATTTTTTTTCACAGCTAGTAATAAATTTCATTTATGAACCAATTGTTTTCCTAAAAGCTTGCAGCCGCAAGTGTAATGTCTCATAAAAATATTACGCGTTGACTTTCTAATAATTTTATATTGAATTAAATTTTTTCACTTACCAAATATTCATCGATTGGTTTGTCAAGACCTTTCTTGTATGATTTCTGTATCTCTGTCTGTTTGAGGGCATGTGCAATGTGTAAAGCACTCGCGTCGAATCGACCTGTTAAAAAAAGTATTACCAAAGTTAGAATTTACGCGCATTAAAAAAAAGTTTTATGATTACGAACCATATTTATAATCTGATGAATCGATATTATGCGATGGTGAAACATGATCTCGTATGGAGTTACCGTTTCCATTGTGACCATTCGGAGTCATTTGACGTTGGACGCCTGTGAGTAAATAAATTTTCATGTATTTTTTGTATGTAATGAGAAATGTTATAATACATGTCACCTCGTCATAGAAATGATCATTAAAACCGTGTCATTCCCATTAAACTGTATTAATATTGATACAAGATGTTGATGATGCTGCATGTTTTTAAAATTCACACATAAATTATGTGAATTGAATGAAAATTGAGAGTGAATTTCAACACGTTTGCCATATGGAAGCGAGTTAGGGCTTTTGTCGTCATCGCAAGCACCGTGGTGAGTGAGCGAGATGACAATGGGGAAGAAATGTGTGAGAGAGATCATAAAAAGTATAAAATATTTCGTAAAATGCGATTACATAAATTTAGTTGAGGCTGTGAATCGTGCTGTGGTCGCTTTTGCCTAAGCACTTTAATAGCGTCAATTCTTTCGAACTAAATTATATAAGATGAAATCAATTTTTACAACCACAACAGTTCTCTATCAAAATCTCATCTGTATATTAATAATATTCACTCGCTTTTTGAAGTTATTAAGCAAAAAAAGAGTTATTAAAAGAACCCAAATGAACGAGCGAATGTGGGATGACGAAATTGTGTCTACACATTTGTCGAATATCTTTCAACGAACTCGAGAGAATATTCTAAAAAAGCGTGTGGTTGTTGTTCCTCGACGCAATGAACTTATTTGGAATTTTTTAAACTTCGTATGTTAAGCTAACAAAAAATATTTTTTGTTTGCGTTTTGTTGAACAATAATTGTTTGATGCCGGTGAAAAAAGTTTGAATGAATTTGGAACAAAATTAATTTTTTACTTAAACTTTAGACGATAAAAAATGAATGTTTAACTTGCTTAAAAATTATTTTTAACTCATCAAAAGCTTTTTCTTCTTAAATTCAATGAATGAATTCAAAAAAGATAATTCATTTCCAATGTTTTAACAAAATATTTTTATAATACATCGTTAATGAGAATTTTTACTTAATTAGCTCTTCATAACCAAAAATTATCTCTCTTCGAGAATTGACATGAGGCAATAAAAAGAAGGAATCATTAGATGATTTTATAATTATTAATTTGCTGGCTTTTATAGTAAAATTTCACCACTCGCATATTTGAGCTAGACGCGCGATGATAATTGATAATAATTTGAATGCGTATCACGGAGAGTTTTCAAAGATCCCGTAGTATATTTTTTATGTGCAGTTAATTCTTTCCCATTTTCTTGCTCACTCTTCGAAACTCAACTCGAGCTCACTGGTTATGCAACATCTCTCTTCTTACTCTCGAGAGAATAAAAATTCTTAAAAGTATGTATGAAAGAGGAAAATACTCCACATTAACACCCATGACGTCATGGAAGAAGAAAAACGAAACAAACGGAATTGAACGTCGTCGTGCTGCTGCGCAAACGAGAACATCAGCGAGCGAGTGATGAAAATGAGTGTAGAGAAAAAAGTGTGTGAATAAATCAAGTTCATGCTCAACACACACCGATCAATCCATTGCGAATTCCATTCATGCTATTTTTATACTCTCTTTCTCTCATCCTCCCAACAATTGAATGAAAATGTACACACAACCAAGTCAGCACTTTATTATTGAGAATATTATGACGGACGATTGTTGTTGTTGTTGGTGGTGCTTTGAAGAGGAGGAAATCATTCAGCATCAGGAAACGCTCATTGACTTTACACGTTATACTTTGTTATTATTATGATTTACACACTCATGTGTGTGGATGATGAATTCCGACACAATTTCGAATTAGCATTTTTCTATGGTCTTCTCATTGTGAATGACGATGTTAATGTGCATCAAAATGACTGAATTATTTTATGCAAAAAAATATGTGTGACTTACCGTCGAAATGATCGCGGCTACTTCCTCTAATTTGGTCATTTATTAGGTTTGTACTTTTTGGCACATTCAGGGCCTGCCTAATGCCCACCGAATTTTGATCAAAATGTCCCGGTCCGGATTTTGGTACATGCGAATTGCAATAAACCTGGAAATATAATTTATGTAAATTAAATTTTTGTTCAGCTAAAACATTTTTCTTTAATTGCATCAAGTCTCCATCTAATAATGTAAAATTTCTGAGACATTTTCAGTAGTTGATTCCATCATAATTAGCGCTTTGATACCACTTGTTATAAATCTTATAAGAGATTTTCATGTGTTTACAACATTATTATGAAAATGGAATTTTTAACATTTCCATCAACAGCTAGTAGCCGGTCATACGCGTTCACAATTAAATGTCTATATGTGCTTACTTAATTGATGAAAAAAATAAGAAATGCTTAAGCGCAATTAAAGTTTGCACAATGAACTCGAAAAATCCGAGAGAGTCGACGACGTCGGCATGGCTATCTCGTAGAGCCTATCAGATGTTTCATTCAGGTATCTACAAGCTGTATAGCAAATAACCGACAATCAAGCTCGAGCAGTGAAAGAAAATGAATATTGGCAGTGTAAATAGAAAATCGCGATGATTAAATTTTGAAAATTGAAATTGAGATCACGAGCGAGATTGCTTTTATGTGTTGAAATGAAATTGGGCATTTAATTGGCCGACAATCAAGCTTTAAATGCACTTTTAATTGAGCCTAATTAGATCACTCACCTCTTTATCCTCATGATTATGTTGACTATTGAAATATGTCTTCAAAGTCAATTTTGAGCCACACGTTTTGCACTTAAAGCATCCAGTGTGAAAGAAGGTAAAGTCTTTGAGCGGTCCAATTCTGTCCACTTGATAAACGATTTCATTGCATCGAAAGCATGTTGATTCATAGAAATTCGGCCGATACATTTTTCTTTCAATTTTTATCTCTCTCATATAAAGTTTTAACTCAACACACTTTGAGAATGAAAATTAATTAAAGTCCATATTATAATAATTTCTGCAATGGATTATCACTCTCTTCTTCTACTCTCTCTGTTTCACGATGATAGTCATAAAAATTATTTTCACTTTCTTCGGTATTCACTTTTCAATAAAAATTTGTCTTTATGCATTCACACTTGTTGCCTGCTGTGTGGAGAATCAATTGGATTTTAAATTATTATAAAAAAAATGTGTCACAGGTATTTCAATGTCAAAAGGTGGACACGAAAAAATTTCCATAAAATTCTACGCGACATCAGTTGATTTTTTTTTGATTGTCAGAAAATTGAGTTGTTCCACTTTTTGGCATGATTAAAAATTCAATATAAAGTGAAATTATCTGAAAAAAGATAATTCAATTAACAGTAAGATGCTTCTGCTGTTTTGCGTGCTTGATAACTCTTAGGCAAATTTTTTTATGAGTCTAGGAATGGTCATGAAAATTTAATTTCAAAAATTATTTTGCATTTTAGAGTTATAAATTTTTAATCTTTATTAAAAAATATTCAACCCATAACTTTTTTTTTGCTAGCATCAAAATTGCGGTTTTGCCAAAAATTTTGGGACCACGCAGTGAAGACGATCTTAGAGTAACACTTTTATATATTTTTTGCGGTCATCATCTCGCTAATAATCGTTATTTTAAAAATATATCTATGTTGTGGACATTTGACAAATGGGATGCTTGAGTGAATGATAAGCAAATAATCGTAAAAAAAAGCTTTCATCTCAACCCAATTTTACCGAAAGAGGCCTTTCTCAACCTGTGCTTCTCGCAGCAGTGTCTCGTTGAAATGTTTAAATGGATTCGGACATCATCAAATATAAAAAAGAAGGTACACACAGCACGATATATGTACAATAATAATATACGAGACAATAACATGCGCGAATGATGCAAAAGATGGGGAGAAAATATTGAGAAAGAAGAATTTATTTGTGATGACATCATCAACAGTAAAAATTGATGTAGTTGTTAGTGCCGCATTGCTTATGTTCTTTTTTCTTCATTGCAACGCCATATGTATATTTCAACAATTCAATAATCCCGTCTTCGACAGGAGAATGCATTGACGCTATTCAAGTGGACACGAAAAAAATGGGAAAGATTTCTCCAAAAGCATGACCGACGTTGACGTCAAATTGCGAATGCATAAAAAGACGGCAATTTTTTTTTACTTTCCACCGGGAGGAAAAAGTAAACCTGAATTGAGCATAAAGTGTGTGCAAAAGAATTTCATTGAACTCTGTCCCACTAAAAAAAATGAAGCAAAATTTTTTCTTCCATCTGCGCGCGATTTGTCCAATGAACAGAAAAGATTTAAATGCTCGTATATGAGAGAAAAGAAAAACAAAATTCCACTGATGATTGATTGATCAATAGCTCACATTCCATCATCGGCACTTTATACTTTAGGACTGTCCGAGAGCTTCACTGAATTGCATAATATGAAGATTTTTTTGATTAATTATATTTTCAAAAATATATCACGCACTTTTAGGTGAATATTATTATTATTTTATCTATCTATATATATATATATTACATGCCACAACAAACTCAGCTCTAAAGCTACGCGAAAACGCGACTTGATCGATCGACAACTTTAACTCAACTGAGAGAGAAGATGAAAATGCTCGCGGTTAGCAGTGTTGCTTGACTTGCGCAACTGTTGCACCTTCTCTGTGAAGAATCTTCTTACGACTATTTTTTCAACAACTGATGACGATTATTGTTAATTTTTCAGGAGATTTTTTCAAAATTTCCACCTTAAGTTTTCAAATTCACGCAAACACACTTGAAAATATCTAAGTTACATGAAAAACTTTAATGATGTATGAGGATGGGCGATGACAGAAAATTCCAATCAATAATTACAAATTATTCACTAGTTTTTTTATTGCACAAAAATTTTCACATAAATCTTACAAGTACGGCACTTATGCACTAATTTAAGCAATGTTCGATTGGAAATTTACCGAATTTCTACCGAAAAATACCAGAAAAATCGTGGAGCTAAATTTCTTGAGCTCAACAGGTAGACTCGAAAACCATAGTCACTGATGATTGGTAGCATGATCCAAACAAAAATTACACATAAGCTCAGCATAAAGCTTTCCAGAGCTTTTGATCATGTTGGTTTTGAAAAATTTAAATACGTTACGTTCGTTTAAAGAATTTTAAATGAATTCATCAATTTTTTGGTATTAATTACTTTAACACAACACCCAGAGTTTTCTCTGAAATATATTTAAGGGATTTACTTTTTTAAGGAAGAATTCATCATTAAAATAAACAAAATGCTGAAATTAAAACACAAAATAAATTTTCATTGAAATTTTACACTTTTATTTTTTACTACTTTAACATTAAATAACACCCACAAAATTTCTCTCTTTGCATTTTAATTATTTTGTTAATTATAATTCATTCGGGGTATTTGAACGTCCATAGTTGTCTCGTCTCATTTAAAACTTGAGTGTTTCAATAAACGAAGAAAAAAGTTTATATCTTAAAAACGTTCGTGTTATGACTAATAATTAGTAAAGTAATTGTGTATTTATGGAGTAAGACTTTCTGTTCTTTAATAAATTTATTAAACAAAAAAAAAGTCAATTAGGAAAGTTTAAAATATATCCCTTGTTGTTTTAATTAATAGGACTTTCCTTTCTTTTAAGTGGCTGTGACTTGCTAAACTAATTTTTGATTTCTTTCAATGTTGAGTGCCGAGAAGATTTCTTTCAGAATTACATCGATACTTTTAGATTACAGATTACATATGAGAAAATGTTTTTTCTTTCTATTAAGTTTCATTTGTGTCTTTTGGCAGATTTTTAAAGGATCCACCTCAAATCTACTCGATAGGAAAATGTTATTTGTGTCTCTGTGCTTTTGCATGTCTGTGTGCTAAAAATACTCATCCCTTAACAACTAATTAATTCTATTTGAATATTTCTCCTTCATGTTGCAAAGACATTTTTTCTCTTTTTTGATAACAGAAAAAAAACATCATTTACTGTTTATGGATACTTTAATTTGTTAATAAAAAATTGATTTTCTTTGACTCAACAGTCATTGGCCACAATGATCTTGTTTACCAGTTTATTCATTATTCGGACCATATCCTCGACGTGGGAGCACTTTTTTTTATTTAATTCGAGGTAATTGTGAGTGGCCAATGAACTGCTTTATCGACTTACAAGCTAATTCCATGTTTTTGTCTCAGCATATCTGACAACTCACTTAATTTCTTAAACATTAATATTTCTCTTAATTCTTTATTCAAGCCCAAATTATGTAATTTATGTATTTGATTCCAAACGTGAAAGTATATATTTCGATTTTGCCAAGTTTTTAAAATTTGATTCAGATTCAAATCGCTCAATTCAAAAAGATTTTTTTCAACTTATATAAATAATTCATAATTTTTCATTTTTAATACGGCTCATAAATTATTTATTCCCTTGCATATATTTTTTATTACTTCAAATTTATAATTTTTGGTGCATTTGTGATTTCGGTCGAATTTAATTTAGTTTAATGGAGAATCGCGTTTGAGCATTTGGAGGAGAATGCTCTTGGATTGTCTTTTTTGAATTATTTTCAGATAGAAGCTTGTTTTAAAAACAAAATAGATCTTTTTTTTGGAAGTTTAAAGAAGATTCTCACATCAGAATACATTTTTTTAAAAATGAATTGAATCAAGGAAGAAACGATTTTGTAGTAGGAAAATTTCAAGCATATTTTTTAAATAACTAATTGGCCATTTCTGTTTCTTAAGCAGGAAGTGGGGAACTATAAGATCGAAGGAGAGATTTGAAGACCCTCGAAATAACTTTTTGGTTGCCTTAATGAGATGTAATTAATGTTTTCCTCACTTAAAAACTATAATTTATCCTGCGATTTCCCATTTTTTTTAAATATTTGCGCTTCTAAATCTCTTAATTGCTCTCTATTTTTGGCGAAAGTTGAAGAAGTGAAGCTTAAAAGCTCCTTGGAAAGGGAGATTAGCTTCGCTCTCAACTTTGTCCTTAAATTTCATTGCATTGTGATGAGAAATTATAAGTTTAAAATTATTTTCTTGGGTTGGTTTTTTAAAAATATATATTTGTGTTGTAGAATATGGCCATTCGGTGTAATGAAATCAAGCTTTTAATTTCTTAAGATCCTAAAAGAACTATAAGGTGTTGAGTGGTTTAAAATTATTCATTGTTTTTCGCTATTGCATTATCTTATGTCACATTAAAAATAAAAATTTGATACTAGACAAAATACAGAGAGAAAAATGATTCGTCATGTCCTACAGTCTTCCATTGAATTCGATAAAATATTGATGAAAATGTATATATAAATTTCAATGACGTCCTTGGGGATGAAATTGAGAGAATTGCTCTTATATCAGCAACATTCAACTTCTTTTTAAAACTCCACAAGAACTTGTCAAAAAAATCATTGAAATTTTAAATTATGCAACTTATAATTCTTTGACGATCTTGAGAATGAAACAACTTCCGAAGAGTTCTGTATGAAGGCGGCGCTTCATTTTCCAGAAATTTCTTTGTAACAACGATAAGATACTTCGAGAAGGATTGTCTCATGTCTCAAATCGTTTGAAATCAAAAAGTTCAAATCAGCTCTTGAACAAATTCAACAAAAGACTTTGGACGATGAGAAATTTCCAATTAGTTTTTTTTGAAGCAATTTTCTTAATTCTATAAAATATTATCAATTTTATGTATCCCATATTCAGAAAAAAATGGTAAGAACAAATATGTCTCTTATCATCTATATGAAACTTTTATCCAATCGGCAAATTACTGTCAAATTAATTTCTCTTTTTATTACTTACTTTTTTTCTTCAAAAATTCAGATAAAAGTTAAATGGTTACAAATGTTAGCCGTGAAAGTCGTCATTTTGTTTTGTATTCACACCGCGTTGTATGATGCTGGTGATCGCGCACTCATAAAATACTTTTTCAATGCCTTTTATAAGTCAGCTGTGTATGTCTCTGTGATTATAATTACTTTTTTGTGTGCCTCTGTGCCTCAACCCCAACTCGTCTGCCCATCCTTTTTTGTAGCTTAACAGTAGTTTTAAAGTAGAAGAAGTAATTTAAGCAAAGTACATAACTTTTTTGGTTTCCGCATGTACGGTGATAGCTCTTGCCATTGCACCCGGAGTTCTGTCCTCGGAACATCCACTTTGATGTGATCCCTCACCAGAATCATGTTCTTTTTCAACCAAATGATATCTAGATATCGAGAGATAATTAAATAGTTTAATAAAGATGAATTTAAAACTAATAAATCTTAAGAATTACCTTGCTCTAAATGCAACCAAATGAGCATAATAAGCTGGTGCTGGAATGGATACTGATCGTGTACAACGAACGTATGTATGACAAAGTTGATACGTCAAACATTGCAGCTCATCCGAGTCAAAGTGATTATCGTCCCAAAGAACGTGATAATGCGATGGTCTGCTTGTGCCCTATTAAAAATAATTTAATTAGTAAAAATAACTTAAAAATTAATGTTTAGACTCACTTGAATACCCTGGTGTGAACAAAGATAGAAATCAAATTCTGTTGGATGAGTGATACCGACATCGACTGTTGTTCCAGCGGGAATATTTCCACTTTTGCCACTTTGCTCTTTTTTATCAGCACAGAAAAGACGAGTGTGATGACGCTATAAATAAAATTCAGTTAATACAACACTTAATCGAATTCATCTCTCTCATACCTTTTGGACCACAATGAATGTAATACCAGGACGATAGTCGGCTTCCAATTTAATACAAGCTTCGCGAATTGCCATCAATTCATGTTGTAAAATGTGTGGGAATTGTCCTTCAGATACTCCACTTCTATAGAGAACGATTCGATGTGGTTTGTAGCCACCTGTTGATTTGTAGAACATAACAAGTAATTCTCGCACCATACTGCTCAACTCTTGAATCATCTCTTGACGATGTTGCTGCACACGAACAGTAGCTGCATAACGTGATGGATGAGCGTCCATTGAACCAACGACAGCGGCAATTGAGGGCTTCTTATTATCACCGGCTGGTGGGTGTGTCACATCAGCACCGAGGAAAATAACCGGCTCATTGAATACTTTTGGTCGAATTGATGGAACCAAAATTGAGTTAATTCCTCCCAATTTAACGTTGATTTTCAAGCACAAATTAGAGAGAGTTTGTGGTGATGTCTTATTGACATTCTTAGCTTGCACACATTGAGTTGCCATTCCGAGAACTGTATCGCCGACGCGTTTAACTTCCGCATAGACCGGAGTCTTTCCTGGAAGGACGACAACCACAAGTTGAAGTTGATTAAAAGAGTTCTTGAGATAGCGGAACATTGGTTCAACTTGATCGGGTCCCGTGGCATATTTGCAGAAGCAAGGTTGTCCTATTATTGGCATACCAGCGTCATTAGAAATCTTTTGCAGTTGCTGAGTAAAGTTTCTTAAAGCATCTTCACGAACGGTACGTTGTGGGGCGAAACATGCTATAGCCCAAACACGAATCTCAACTCCAGTGAAGAATTGCTTTCCTCTCATATCCCAGACGCCCTGATTCGGTGATGCCAAGCTGACCTTGTTCTGTGAAGAAATAGCAACCATTTCTTGCTGATTTTTTTAAAGTATAAATAATTGAACTTAATGGTTTTGAAGGAACGAGACTTGTCGATGGATTTTTATTGACAAATTATAAGAGAAATGAATTTTTAAAACAAAAGTTTGTTTAATCAAATAAAGCGAATAATTTAGAATATCCATCGATAAACCTAATTCCTTCATAAAAATAGTTTAAAAATGAATGTGAAAACAAAACCTAACGCCAAATGTGTGTCAAATTAAAAAATTATTCAATCATAAGTGAGAAAATCTTTTGAGAACTTATAAACATTTTCAAATTCATTTTTTTATATTGATTAATCTGAACTCACTTGTCCACTGATGCTAGAAACGCGACCGCCATATTGCAGCTTTGGTGGGGGTAAAACACGCCCACGTACTTCCATCATGCTATTGCTGATTGTGAGACCAAATTCTTGGACATAAGAGTCATTATTAAAGTCCGCACGACGAACCAAATTGTTGATTTCACGTTCACTAAAAATTTATTTCGAAAGTTAGTTAGTCAACAAAAAATTATTGAAATTAATTTGATCTTACCGATCAGGTGCTGATCTTGCTGTTGCCTTAATCATAGTCGAAGTCTGCATATCTGTCAATTTTTTGATGCATCTTTGTCCTGCAACAATGTTACAAACTTCGAGTGGCAAATAGGTGTGCTTATGCTCCTGCCCAACTTGTAAGCACGGCAAATGAGGATATCTCAATTTCATCTTATATTTGTCGAGGAAGTATTTAGCAACTGTACATTCAACAGTTTGTCCATTGTCGAGTTGAAGAGGAAAGCTTTGCATTTGAGCGGGTCGTCGAGTGACATTACAGACACGATATTTACGTCTCATCGTGCCACAGTGAGTTATTTCGATTTTCAATCCCTTAATTTCTTTTGTGAATTTGACACGCTGTGAATCGGTCAATGGTTTACGCTGTTCATTAATATCGCGAATGTCGAGAACTTCACACATAAACTCAATCACTGGTTGAGCCTTATAGAAAGCAGTTGCCGATACGTCAATATTGAGCATCATCTTCCATTGTGATGGACGAACACTTTGATGGAAACCGAACCATACTTCACGACCACCGCCAAGGGGATGGTAATAGCCATCGGGCGAAGAGAAGAAGCTTCTTCCAACAGGCGTATAAGTCATACTAGGCAAGTGACGCATGACAACATCGAGTGCAAGAATGGCGTCGTACGGTATTTGGCGTGTACGTCCTTCGAGAGCCTCTTCGAGATTAAACAACGAAACTTGAGCCATCCACTTGATAGTGACTCGAAAAACTCGATCCTTTCCCTCGCCGGGCAATGTGACTTCAAGTTCGACTCTATCATTTCCAATGGGCAATGGATCGCGCGTGTAGAGATTATTCCGACCATCGAATACTGGTTTTAATACGCCAAAAATTTTACTGTAGGCATGAACCATTGTCTCGATAATTTCGCGATTAACTTTACGTGGACATTTATCGGGCTGAATATTGATGTCATAATGATGTACGAAGCCGCGTGGCATAGATATTTGGAAGTGATTTGCACGCAAGAGAATAGGACGTCCTTCGCGTCCGAGATTTGGCCGACGAGGACATGTGAACGATGGTAAATCTGGCGGTGCCGGTGGAGTGGCAACAACACCAAGAGCTGGTGTTACACTTTGTCCAGGTGTTGTTGTAGTTGTTGGGTTTGTGGTTGTTCCCGTCGGCGGTGCTATAAAGATAAATTTAAGTTAGTACATTGTAAAACAAAATTCATCCTGATGAGACTGTCACGAAAGCTGAAACTTAAATTAATTTATTTTTAACATATGATGAGTAAGAAATGATTCCAAAATTTCCTAGTTTCGATTAAAACTTTGTTAATTATGATAGCACTCTAAAGATATACAGGTTAGAATTTTTTTTCTTCCACCCCCTCATTCAACTCGGTTAATATTTCTTTAATGCATTAATAATTATTAATGTTATTTTTGTAAAACACAGCGTGGTTAATTAAAATTATATACATATAAAAAAGAAAATTGATCAAAAGTTTAGATTAATTAAAGTAAATGGACTTATTTGTTAAGTTAGATTTGATATCAAAATGCAGAACACTTTTTTAATTTTTTAGTGTGGTAAATTGTTTATGTAAAAAGTGTTTGTGTGTAATCGTCAAAAAGCGAATAAGGCACTTTTGGTGGTCTTAAATTTTTTTCGTCTGCTTTAACAAATTTAAAGATTTTTTTTCAAACAATATAAAGAGACAGCATAACTTCCTCTATGGAGAGAAATGTGATCGCAAAAACATGCCATCATATTCTCAACACGAGAGAAAGAAACACATGAAAATTTCCTTTGCCAAATGGTTGTACATAAAAAGGTTGAAAATTTTGGAATTTCTCAAATCATCATATGACACATAAATTAATTTAAATTTGTTAAAAATCGTGATGAGAAAAATTTCGGAAAATTTTGATTACGTGAAAGTGTATCGAAGCTGGTCTGCGACTGAGAAGGACTTGGTGGCCTGGGAGGCGAAGAAGTCCATGATGATTCTATAAAAAAATAAGAAAGATAAAAATTAAGGAGCGACTCTTTGGAAATTAAACGCGGCTTCCATAATTTTTTTGAGTATCGCACGTGGAGTCGAAGAAAATTATAACTTTTTCATTTACTCTTCGTCATCGAAATGCTTTTTGATAAGGTAAAATTTTTAATGTTGCTCGCTAGATAGGCATAAATTTATCGTAGCCGCATTTATTCCCAAAATCCCCTACAATACTTTTTAAAAAATTAATTTGACGAAATAAAATTTTATAGTAAAATTCAAATGATTCATACAAAAAAAACGTGCATCTTAGTGACGCATTTAAACAACGTGACGAAATTATTTTAGTGTTAAATTTACAGATAAGAACTAACGTAAATTAAATCAGTATTGCCCCAAAATGGCAAATTTTTCAACTATTTCCTCCAACTCTCCTTTTCATTATTTGTTTTTCACCCACCTCACCAAACATTCTCAAAATGTACATACACACAGCGAGAGAAAGAAGGTTTATTTGGAGTAAAATGTCGATGACCTAAAAACTGTTCATCGCATCAACATTTTCTTCTTCTAATATTTTTTAGCGTATGTACACATAGAGGAGTATACGAGTGAGAGATAGAGAGGAGAAAAATGGTTTATACGCATATCTTGTTGCTGGTTTAAAAAAATGTGAATTTCGTGTACACTGTTAAGCATTCCAGATTCTCATGCTTGTAGTTACCTCACGTTTTTCGAATTTACTTTAACGTCAGTTTATGCAAATAAGCGATTAATGAACTCATAGTTGAGAATATATTTACACAATTTTTGGATGAAATTTTCTATTACTTATTGACATAATTTTCATTATCTCAAAACCCCAAAAAAAATATAAAATTTATAAAATTGTGGTGTACATTATCAGCAGTTAGGGAAAATGAAATCTCAAGCAGCTTGAAGTGGGAGCGTTTGAGACTTTTTTTAACAGTGTATTAAATTTTTAATAGTCTCCACTCTGATGATGATGGTGGCCTCATTAATTTTTTCTCTCAGCATATCTCGCACTATTTACATATATTTTCACAATTTTCATCTCTTATTAATGTTTAGAATGTACATTAGATTAGTATAACCATTAAACCATGATGTTCTGAGACGATTTTTTGAATTAAAAATATTCACATGAAAAACGCTACTCGTCTGTGTCTTTGTGGTAACTTTTTTTTTCTTATGTTGCAATAATTTTTTTCTAAATCAAATCACAACTACTTACGCTGTCCTACAGGAAACATTTTAGCATAAAAATATCACACAATGGCTTTATAGGCACAGAATCATACAAAAACACGCGAAATCACAATGTGAATACTTCTTTTTTGAGTTTTTAGTTAAGCTATTATTTTTTCACGACTGACTTTTAATTTCGAATAATGTTCGAAAGCGAATACAGTCTCAATTTTGGTGTATTTTACATATAGTTGTGTGTGTTACTACGAAATGGAGTCATGTCATTATTAACCTCAACATAAAACTAAAAATATGGAGGGTTTATGTTGACTTTGAGTGTCTATAAATTTTTTTAAATTATTTATTTTTTTTATGAGAATTTTTTGAAATAATTTTTTAAATAACAAAAACTTTTAAATAGATGCCAGAGCGATTTTTCTCTCAACTCATTTTAATTTTTTCTCCATCTCGCTCTGCATTCATTCGTTTGATTTAAAGCAATACGTTGCACATAATTTAAATCTACATAATAATCTTGAATTAAAATTTTTCTATATAAAATAATTAAATTCCATAATGAATAAAAAATCTTTATATACCTTGATTATTTACTTTTTATGTTTTAAAAAAGTTTTGCTTCATAAAAAGATTATTTAAAAATTTTTTATAACGTATATAAAGTTTTTAAAAGGTAGATAAAAAATCACTCGAGATTGTTGTCAATTGCCGAAAGTTTTTGTTTAAAAGAAAAATGTCGATTCCGTTCTCAGGATGCTTTACTCGATCCGGTGGAATATTACCGGCGATTGGCAAGCAAATTAAGCTTTTAAATTTCAAGGGAGTTAAGAGAGTTACAGTGAAATTTGATCCATTTCATGAAAATGCTTCTACGACACGGTAAGAAAAATTTTAGACTTTAAAAATTTGCATTGCGCATGCTCATTTTAGTTTTTCCCGTGGAAAATTTGTAGACGATTTTCATTTTAAAAAATTATTTAAATTAAATGGTATTGAGCCGAAACTCACCAAAAGATTTACCCATTATTCCATTCATGCCATTAATTCCGTTCATTTGAATGTGTGTGTTCATGTCATTGTAATTAATTGATGAGTGAATCTGCGTCGGTCCATTTTGCTCACGATCTGAAGACATTTTTAATCTGAAATGAGAAAATGTTGGTTCTTTTCAGTGATTTCTTGTTTGCAATTACAACTCAAAGAGTTCAACTAACTAATCCGAGCTGTTTGGTGAAGACAGATATTGTCTGCAATCGAGACAAGCCCACAGTCACATTTCTCCTTACTCCAACCGTTCAAGGTAACTTTTTGAATATTTTAGCCCTTAAATTGGTTGAGTACTTAATATTTGTTCTCTAATTTTAGAAGCCACACAGCTCAAGACCATTAAAATAGAAGCTGACAACTTGACATATCTTGAGTTACTTCAGGTAACAAATGAGCAAGTGACAGCGCGAGCACCGAAAGAAGAACCTGTCAGCACGCTAAAGACAAAGTCAGAGAAGAAGTCGGCTAGCGGTGTCAAGCGTCGATAAGGAAGTGATACAATAATTAGCATTTAGAGAGTTTTCTAAGTAAATTAGGTGAGACAATGAATAGTAAAATCAAAGGAGGAGGTCACATCGACTTCATCGATCACATTTATGCCCAAATGCCAAGCTTTACTGATGTCTTTACGGAAGAGACCTTTTATATCTTTGTTATATGCTTTGTACTTGGTACATTTCTTATAGCATTCACCTTGTCACGCTATATCACCATAAAGCCAGTTGAATAAAAAAATTTATTGAAAACATAGCTCGTGATTTAAAAATTAAATTAATCTGGATCAAAAAAAATTCCCGAGAAAAGTCACATGTTTGTTATCATAAAATTATCAGTTCGTTAAAATAATTGAAAACACTTGAGTGTAAAGTTTCCGGTGACAAATTCCTAACATGCTTGGAATAAATTTCGTCTTCCCTCCAAAAAAAATCTCATAAACTTTAAAGACATGTTCGAGACAGTGATATTTTTCTCTCTCTCATCTCAAACTATATTTTTGTCTATATGTATATAAACATGATCTCTTTGGAAGTAAATAGAAAAAAATTGAGAGTGAGAGAAAATTTTCTGGAGATGCTAAAAAGAGAAGAAATAGAGGCAAGGACGTGGTGGCTCAGTGGCTCACATGCAACAACATAAAATCGAAAGTGAAGAATGTTTTTTTTTTCTAGGTTTTTCGACGGCCGGCGCATGCCTGGCAATAATTTCCTCATATATTCGCGTTATTGTTTGTGTTTTGACTTCTTTTCGTGCTTATTCGTGTGTGCTTGCTCTCTCTCTCTCGTCTACATGTTTTTTTTCTACCGCCGCTCTGTATATAAAATGGAGTTTTTTCAAGTTCAATGTCAAGTTTTTGGGGACTAGCTTGAAAATTGCTTTTTTGAGCGAGAGAGCAACAACCATAATTATCTAATTTTGGTTCCGGTGATGACGATCATTAAGTTTATGCTAATAGACTTTTAATGGTCAATTATGAGGCATGTTTAATTTAATATTTTTTTAAGAAATTAATGCTAATGTTATGACGTAACTCTCGACACATATATTTTTTTGTTTTTATTGTCGAGCCATCGCTCTTTCTCACATCATAACAATTCTACTATATATGTGTGTACATAAAAAAAGGCAGTCGGAGAAAAGAGAATGGAGAAAGATGGAAACCGAAAATTAAAACTATTTTTTTTTCATTAAAACGCAATTGCAATTTTCGCGAAAATTCTCTATGGAAATGCAATTGTAATGATGCTAGAATGCTCCCAGAAGATCTTCTCAAAAATAGTTTTATTTATTTTTACTTTTTAGGCGATGACGAAGGCACGAATTGTTAAGTGCAAAAAATACGTATTAAAGGTTTTTTTCCTACCTTGAATTTTTACCTTGATAATTCTTTACACTCTTTTGACGATGTTGAGGCTAAAAAAGTTAAATCTGCAGCACCAAATTTTTTATTTTCCTCGCTTTTAATAGCTTAATTCGCGTATTTTACGATTTAAAGAATCTTATCACAAAAATTGTTTTTGTTATTGTTTTTTTATACGCGGTGATTCACTAGCTTAAGCCTACCTCACTTTTTTTACATAAAATTAAAGTTTAATCAAAAGTTTTAAACGATTTTTGCCATTTTATGAAAGCATTTCCCGGAAAATAAAAATCTCGCACAAAATAAAACTCTTCTTATTATTTTGTTTCTTTTTTTTAAATCGCTCTCTCGCCTTTGCCGATTTTAAATTTCTAGGCTATGTAAAGAAGTGACGGGACTGATGGTTATTTTCGAAGTGAAAATTTTTGTTCTCGAAAACTCGACTGTACGTTATGAATTTCGAAGAGACGTTACGACTATGAGATGAATGTAATGATTGAATTTTTTATGAATTCGTGAGAAAAAATAGAACTTTTCTTTCTTTTAACTGTGTTGGTTTAATTTTATGAAATTATTAAGAAAATATGATTTATAAAGGTCTGCAATTTCCATTTATTCGAGTTTTTAGTTAAAACTTACATGTTTCAATCATTAATCAATAGATGGAGAAGTTTTCAAATAGGGTTGAAAATTTGAAATAAAATATTTCAAATAAAGCGTTTGAATTAATTTCAATGAAATAAAAAATTATGGAAAATTATGCTTGCTGATACCTGCGAAAAAAAATGAATCTAAAAATATTGTTTATTCCATTAAATTTTTTATTAAACAAAAATGACCGTCAGTTAAAGCTGCATATTTTTTTTCACAGTACTATAAGTAATAAAATTGAATAAAAACAAAAATCTTTTTTATCTGAATTTTTGGTGAAATATTTAAATTGTAAATGTTAGAATAAAAGTAGAAAAAATGATTGCATAAAAATTGGAGTTAATGTCTCGTCAGCATGAACAAAACTTCTTATTTTTGTTGACATCTTCCGCATCCAGCATCAAGCGTTCGCCATCCACCATGTCACTGTGTACGAGTTTATCATTTAGTAGAATCTTTAGATGAAGAGAGAAAATAAAAAATTATGTTGAAATGCCAAAAACAGATGTGATTGAATAATACCTTGCTAACTAGTGCTTTTGCGCTTTCTTCGATATTTGTATTTTCCTTAGCGCTTACTTCGAACCACCCCTGGAAATTGTTTTGTTTGCAATATTCATCCATTTTTGCTGGCATTGTCACTAAACCTTGCTTCGGCTGATCACACTTGTTGGCTAATAAAATACAAGGAATGGGGTTGCCATCCGGTAATTGTACTTTTGAATCCAGATCTTGTTTCCACTTGCTCACTGCATCGAATGTGGCAGTACGGCTAACATCGAAGACAATAAAGGCGCCCACGGCTTCTTTAAAGTAAACTCTGGTCATATTTCCAAAACGCTCCTGACCTAATTTTTCACACATTAATTTTTTTTAAAAAAATACTGAAGTGATTTTAAGAACGGATAAAGTTACCAGCAATGTCCCATAACTGTAATCGAATGATGGTTGATTGATCCCAATTGAGAACTTTTAAAGCAAAATCGACTCCTATTGTAGCTCGATAATTTTGACTGAAAAACTGATGTACATAACGTTTTATGAAGGACGTTTTTCCAGTTCCTAAATTTATTGAAATAAAAGTTTATTAAGAATGAAATTTAAATCAATTATTTTTACTCCCTCCTACCTAATTCACCAATCACCAAAATTTTGTACAAATGCTCTCGCTTTTCCGGCAGTGACATGCTTCCAACCTTTAAGAAAATTTCAAGAAACTGTTAATTAGTTTTTAAAAACGAGATTCCACAAATGAAACCATTTGCAATGACAATCGCGGAACAACTGAAAAACTTTTTAGTTTGCATATTTTTTAAATGAAATAAATGTAAAGGAAATCTATAAGGCTTCAGTTCAATAATCGTTCAATAACATAAGTTCGACTGCGCGCGAGTGGAGGAAAAATTGTCTGAAGCAATGCTATGGAACAGTGATACTGAGAACTCAAAAAAATACATTCAATGCTTCATTAAGTTGCAGTGTTATTTTTTTCTCAGAATAATAAACATTTTTTTTTCACTATGCTTTTTAATCATCAATACATTTTCACATCCAATGGGGTGGATTTCAAACCCCCTCAAAAAAATACTTTCTCACCGGATCAAAATGAGGAAAAATTGATGAATCGGTCAATGATGGCATTGATGGAATATCGAACGAATCTGAATTGGCAATAATATTGCTCTTGAGTAATTCTTGCTCCTCAGGCGTATAGATAGTCAATTGCGGAATATAGGCAATTTTTCTTCTTGTCGATGAGCTTATTTTATCTCCCATCGAAGAGTTCGCTTCACTTTGTGGGGTAGAATAAATTTCATCAGACGAATCATTTTGGGGAAGATTAGAGAAAGAAGGTTCTGTCTCTGTGATTATTAGTGGAGAAAAATTGTTTGCCGCTTGAATGACTGGCAAGGGACGCATTGGCGTTCCAAGTTCGAATTTTATTTCAGAAGGTTTCAATTCTGAGTTCTCAGCAATTGCTTCCGAGGATGCGGAAAGATTTAGTTGAGATGGTCTGCGTGCTTCCTGCGTGTGCACCGTTGCATGTTCACTGCTTTCTGAAGACTTTCTCTTAGATATTGGAATTTTAGATTTTGGACTTTTGCTCATTTCTTCGGAATTTAATTCCTCCAAACTTTCACGAATTTTGAGTTCAGGAAAATTGTCTCTGCTTAAATCATCAAAATCTTTTGCAGCCGAAATTATTGAGTTTATCGATGACGTTAACACTGAATATTTTTCAATTTCCGACTCTTCAACTTCAGAATGTCCTTCTTTCACTACCGACTTTGTAGACTGAGTGGTGGCTACGGCATTGCTAATTGTTTGCACATTATTATTCACATTGTTTTGCGACGATGGCACGGGAATATTGAAAAATTCATCGCGAGAAGTGCTCACTCGAACTTGTGTGCTGTTCAATGGTAATATGATATCGGCACGGTTTCGCTGCTGCAATAATGGAGAAACCTTATCAATGTCTTTCATATTTTTATTACCGGCACTGCTGCCGCTACTATTGACTTTGCCTGAAATCGTAATTTTTAATTGAACCTTTTTGTTTTCCGACTTAATCGCTTTATTTAGATCGATATTGTCTGACGGTTTATCGGTGTCGAGTAGCAGCGGTTGTGATTTAAAATCCTCTGGTATGGCAACGGCATCCAGATCATTAAAGTCACCACTGACGTCCGGGAATGATTGTGAAAATCGTTTAAACTCTTGAAACTCATCTTTAGCGCTTCCCTCAAGGATGGGGGTAACTTTATAGCTTCTTTTACCCGAGAGCCTTTTCACCAAGTTACTTAACTTTGGACTGCTAATTTTAGACGATGATGCCGATGTAGCTGAGTCGCTCTGGGGTGTCTCCTCCGAATAACTTTTATCGTCCTTTTTATCGCCTCGTTTTATTTTTAACTTCGACATGAACTTCGCAGGTCGAAATTTTTTCTTCTTTTTTACATTCTTTGCATCCGCATAACTTTCACCACTCGCTGAAATATTATCATTAGAAAAGCTAACAACAGCTTTTTCCTCTTCACTTTGAGTTTTTTGATCATCCATAGCTGCGCTTTTTTAAATAAACAACTGATCACTTATAGGACTGTGTTGAGAATGAGCTTCTAGTGTAAAATCGATATTGTTCTGTTAGAACTCTCAGCATATAAGTTACAAAGTAAAATTAACAACCTGTTGCTGTCGTCAAGTTTGAGTTGTGGTGCAACTTGAGTAATTTAATTAGTCAGAAGAAATATTAACTTAGAGGCTTATAAGCGTGCCTTCACAAATATTCTCAAATTTCACAATTAAAATTGAATATAATCTCTTAGCTTTTTTTGTCACTATCAAGAGATTTACTTCCGATTCATCGTAAGAACAAAAAATAACTAAAATTCGCTTTTAAATTTTCTTCTAACTTTGCATTGCTGTTATCAGTTTTTAGCATTTCAAGCAATTAATAGGTCACACATATAAAACATACAAAAAAATTTCTATTAGATGATCATATTATTGGAAATTAAATAAAGCTTCGCTTGTTCGTACAAGTTCAAATGGGGTGAGCAATTCAAGTTTACTAATCACATTGTGATGTTTATTAAAATTCTCTAGACATCAAAGCTCCAGTTTACGACTTAAACAACGTCAAAAAAATTTCATTACATCACTGACATGCCAGTAGCTTTGTTATCGCGGTAATCATTAAAAGATGAACGATAGATCTGACATTTAAAACTTATGAGAAAAATATTTTGTTTGCCTTTTTTAAAAATTGCTGATTACAAATTGATTTAGAATAAATTGAGATTGCAAAGCTTTCAGAGTTGATTTTTTTTCCACCTTTATTATAAAAGCTTTATAATAAAGGGATGTTTCTAGAAGCATTTTATTTTCAAGCACTCACTTCATTAAGTTTTTTAATCCGATAAATTTCATTACTAATTAACTCAACATTATTAGCCATCACAAAATTTAATTAAAAAAATTTCACTTTCTCAAACGAAATGAGATAAAAAAAATTTGTGGCTTCTTAAAGGTCAAGAGTGAATATTTCTGTACTAACGTACTCGAGAGAAATAAATTTCTGTGTCTTATCTCGCTCAGAGCAAATGCTAGAATGTATGATATGGGTCAGTTGTGGCGATGTTTCGAGTTGTTGACTAACGTCTTGATTCATTTGAGGGAAAAAAGCCTACAGATAAACTTTTATGCTTTATGCCTGCCACAATACCGTGCGATGTCTGATAACTTCGAAGACAAAGTGGAAAAGCTTCGATAAAATGAAAAACTCTCTTGCATGACTAAACAATATAAAACTCATATCACTTGAGACTCCTTTTGATGGTCTCATTATCTTTCGTGTTATCTTTTAAATGTTGGCTTTTAATTTAGATGAGATTGCATAAAAAAAAGTTCTGAAAAGTGATGAGAAAAAAGACAAATAAAATATAGGACACGATTAAGTTGTCTCGGTGTAAAATTAAAATTAGAGGGGTTGTATAATGGGTTTTAGACTTAGTTAGAGCTTTTTTATTTAGTTATGTTTTCTTTTATTCAACATGAACATTTTTGTTGCTCATGTCATGTCATATAAAATTTTCATGTATGATTTCCATTAATATTTAATAATTTTCAGAGTGCACTTTATCAACGTGAGACATAAATGCGATAGGAATAAGAAAGATGTGACGACATAAATTCTGACCCTTCTTTATGAATGAAGAGATAACCCATAAAAAATAAAAATCAGGAAGAAAAGATAACGAATAATTGTGAAAAAAACTTATTTTGTGCTTAACTTTTGGTTTAAATTATAATTTGTATCTAGGATGTCAACCAGTCCTTATCAGCATTTCTCTTTATGAAATTGTGTCATCTTCGGACGAAATAATTAAATTTACGTTTACATGTGCGAACACGGTGAAATGGTTTCATTGATAACGAAGCAAAATGTGTCATATTTTACACAAAACAAAATAGTAGCTAGAGTTGACTCACCATAGAATATATGACCGGCTGTTCCTGCTGCTCTTCCTTTTCTTTTTCTCTAAATTTAGCTATTTTTCCTATTTTTGCTGATTTATTATTCAAAAGGCTTAGATTAAGTTTTTGTGGAGATTTATATTTCACAGTTGGCGACTCAAGAAGAAGATCTTGATTTAAAATGTCCTTTTTACTTTTAACACTTTTCTTTTTACTATACGTATTAATGTCACTGATAATTTCCCGATTTTGATTTACTGCTACTCCGATGGCTATTAGAGTCGATCCCATATACGTGTTTCACGCAGCTAAATTATTTTCAATTAAACTCAATTAAAACAGTCACTCGATTCTTTAGCTGCTCTATGCGTAAAGCACTCAATAATTTTTCCAAAAATTTATTCTCAAAATATTTTAAATAATTTTCTTATTCGTAACTTTCAAAAATAGCTCCAAAACTTTTATCGCTTATCAACAATTTTTACTTCACACAACACACTTCAATGAACGACTGCGAGGTTCACAAGTATTTTATTTGGATGGAATGAACGTGTGTGCTGTCGAGAGAACTTTTTTTTTACTCTCTCACGATGTACTAACGACTCTCAGAATTTTCTTCATACTGAAAAAATTATTTTTTTTATGCACGAATTATCTTCTATTTTGCGCATCCTTTTATCACAATATGAAAGTAATAACTGCAAACATTAGCACTACATGCTTACGAAAAATGGACGAATTTTATGGACTTAAAAATTAAAAAATAAAAGTTTTCCGCGAAAACTTCTTCTTCGCTTACTTTTTCAATCGATTCTGCCACGACCTGCTGAAATATTTCTTCAGTAAATATATATATTTATTTTCTCTCCTTGCGCATGCCTACCTAGGGAAAAGTTTCAACTCTCTCCTGAAAGAAATAAACAACGCACGTGTTTCGTTTAAGCGAAGTTCTTTATTCTTCTTATTTATTTGGTTTGCATCTTTCACCTCATAACGATGTTTTAGCTTTGATTTCTTTGGTTGCTACTTAATAGAAAAATATTTAACATTTTTCTCCTCCCTGCAATATATTTTTAATTCGTTGCCTATTATTAGTTTAACACACTAAGCGTGATTATTTTGACCTGCGATCTCCTTAAAAATCTAAAATTCCAAAGTTGACTCTCTTCAATCTTCCTGGTAATAATTTATGGCGTCCAAAAGTCTTTCACTTGATAATCATTGACATTCTCTCATGTGTCTATTCCATTTTTTTCGCCTCCCTCACTTTCCTTTGTTGAAGCATAAAATGAGAAACATTCTCGTACACCACGAACGTAATGCAGCAGGCTGGCACCACTCGAGTTAGATTAGGTTTCAATCCTTTATAAAATCCGAAAAAACCTTCATGTCTAATTTTTTTAAAAATCAGATTTTCATGAAAAAGAGAAGAAAAGTAGAAAATTAATATTTCACGAAAACTGGCAAAATTTAAACATTAATTTTATAAATGCAAAGGGTGATTGATTTTTTTACTAAATGACGCGTGAATGATTGATATGATTCTGATCTTCTAAAAGAAAAAGAAGAAAAATTATTAAGTGCAACACTTTTAAGTGTGTTGAGAATTAAAATTAACCTTTTTCTAAAGAGCTTTTTGTTACTGTAAAACTGTATAAAAATTTGACATAAATCAAAATCAACGCGGCACAATTTCCCAAAACGGAAATAATCTAGAAAAGGCTGCTATTATTTTTTATTTTGTATCCTAAAACTATTAACTTTTTTGATAAAATTAAAAATAAAGTCATGAATGAATTATAATGAGGATGAGCTCGATTAATTGTGTTAAAGCACAAAAAATTATCTCTTACCTTTAGCAAACAGATTCTAGATTTTCTTCACATTTAGCTCATCAGCATATTTCACTTTAAAATTTATTAAAAGAATCTTTTCGTTGCTGCCGGCAATTGAAAAACTTTGAAATGTTTTTAACAAATTCCTTCGCTCCATTCAAATTCATTTTATATTAAGGTCTTCAAGGGAAAGTTTTCATCACATTTTTTAAAGTGTAAACGAGAAAAACATAAAAATTGCTCTTTCATACAAGATTTTTTCCAGAAACTAAAATTTTCTTCTATAATTTCCATTTTTTGATGCAAATATAATATATGAACGTATCATTTCTATTGGTAGTCTTAAACACTAAATGAATTAAGGGAAATTAAAAGGTTTAAGAAAATAGTGGATGAATAATTTCCCTTAGAAATAATTTCCCTTCACCTTTTGCTTACAATAATAATTTAAATTTTTTTTCAATAAATCCTTAATTAAATTCAATTTCACTAATAAATCTGAAGTTATTTGATTAATAAAACTATTTTTTTAAAATAGTAAGTAGGAAAAAAAAAGAAAATCAACTTTTAGAGACTAACACACAATAATAAAAATAATAATACAATATGCTAGCATTTAATCATGTTATATTTTCTATATGGACTCATCAAGAATTTTCAATTGGAAATTTATTTGGGGAGAATTCTTGATGTTTGGATATAATTTTAGCCAATTTCAGAATTCATTTTTTCAGTTTTACCAGTGTTGGAATTTTTCATAAATTAACATTACAAGACAAATGTTGGGCGTAACATGAACTAAATATGGAGCGAGACCTTTATAGAAGCCTGGAATTCTTTCGTACCTATAAGTTTTTTTGACGCAATCCTGAAAATAAAAAACATTAAATCTCTGATAATTATTCAAAATTAATTTTCTTACCCATGTTCCTTTATAATTGTGATTTGCATCCTGAAGTCGTGTTCTGACAACTTGATAAGGATATGTGGCAGCAGCAGCAATTAGCTTTGAGATAGCAGCGAATGTTAGATATTCTGTTGTCGTCTGTTGATTAGAAAAAAATATGGTGTTTATTTAAGCAACATTGAGAACCGTTTCAGTCAAAACATTTTATTTATAAAATCACTTGATAATGGTTTAAATCAAGTTTGTGAATGATTGACGTCAAGAGAAATTCAAAGTGATAAATGGTGAATCAAGTAGCGCAAAATAGACGTCATTCTATTTACTCACCAATTTAGTGTCGATTGGTAGCTTACGACGCTCATTGTAATAGTTCTTCATTTCCTCGTATGTCATGAACTGCAATGCACCATGTGATACTCCAAATAATCCAGGAACAAGACCCTATAAAAATTTAAACGATTAGTGATGTTTTAAAAAAAATTAATAATTTTTAAACTTACGCTGTAAAGTCCTCTAAATCCTTCAGTTCTATAAATTTTGAAAAGTCCATCCATCATGCCTCGATAATTTTTCATACTCGAAGTGTCAATGTTATTATCATATTGCAAACAGAGGCGTGTCTTTACTACCCAAATAGGATTGGTCATTAACAGTGTTAAGATGCCAGCTTCACTTGCCGCAAGCATATGTAGAGCAGGTCCTAGAGGTTGTGTGGCATTTCCTCCTTGGATCCATCCTTTAATTGTGTTGTAGCTAAAATATTAGACTTAAATTAAAATCTTATTTCAACGATAATAAATTCTAAAAACTTACAATAAGAAATAAAATCCCCAAGCACTTCCGGAGCCCCATGCGTTAGGTGTAACGCCTTTGTACAGTCCTTTCAATCCCTCCTGTCTAAAAATTGTAGTGAAAGCACTGCCCAAACCTCGATACTGTGGAGCGACAGTTCTACCGTCATTGGCTGTGAATTGAAAGGAAAAAACAATCAGACGTGAGAGAGGAATGCCGATAAAACAAGATGTTTATGGCCGGCAGTCTTGAGTTTTGCAATATCAAAATCGTTTGTATAATCTTGACACACAGCCAAGATCGGTTGAATTTGGTATCAAGCGTCGTGCCTTGTTTTTCTTTTCGCAATGCTTGGAGGCACGACTCAAACTTGAGAAAAATATTTGAATAGTGACGACACGTGAGTGGCTCGTAGAAGCTAGTGGAAAATTTCTATTTCGCATAATTGAAAATTTGCAGACGTATTTATTAGATAACAGCGAATAAAAAGATAATAAACTTGTTTAATTTTTATCCACACTTTGGGTTTTCACAGATTTTAAGCTTATCGACTTTTTTCTCAAATTAAATTATTACATTTGATTTATCTAGTTCCGATATTTTTTTTGTGATTAATTTTAGATTTAAAGACAACAGCAACTCACGTGATACACTTCGTCATTTTTATTATTCACCATGACTTTCAACTCTCTGTCGATATTTCTTTAAACGTAATTTATTTGACGCAAATTAATTGCACCTTACTGAACTATTGAGGTGATTGAATTAAAACCAGTAATACTTAAGATTTCTTCATATCTTGATACATTTTTATCACACCACCAGTCGTACTTTTATTATTACAGAGATATATAAATCTTTAATACGGGTCTAAAAATACCCAAAAAAGAGCACGAGTATCATGTGACGAGTTTTCGCAAAAAAACATCATGAACTTTTCTCAGTGTGTAAAAACTTTCATTGCTTTGTTAGATTTATTAGCATTTTAAGGAAAAGAGAGTCAAGTCACGACCTTGATTGACTAATCTACATTTACTCGATTCGCTTCCGAAAGAACTATGTATGGATGTTTTGTGTTGAATCGATCTAAAATATTATGTTGTGTGTGTGTAGACGTACATAATGATATTAATGTCATCGTCAGAGCTCATAATCGCAACAGCTGATTTTTTTCTTTTCACAAATATTTTTCTCTTAAATTTTTTATCAAGTTAATTCTGGACAAATCAGGCACGTTTTTAGTTTACGTCACCGAGTGATAATAATAAAAATGTTTCCTTCGTATTTCTTGCGAAATAGAAGACGTAAAAGTATTTCTGACGATTTTAGACTTTGTAAAGTTGATAAACTCTTGACCTTCTTTCTACATTAATTTGCTGGTGGTGTCAGAGTACAATTTAATATTATTAAATACATGCATGTACATGTGCGAAATGAGTTCATATTTTTTTAATATTTAAGCAAACTCTTATCGTTATGTCAATTAATTTTAACTCACCAGCAAAACGTATTTTAATGAGATCCAATGGATGGAGAATTAAAGTCGATGTGACACCACCTTTAAAAAAAATTAGTTATCGATTGTAAAATCAATTTTGTATGCTTTTTTAACCTGATATGCCTGCGACCAAGTGCTCATATTTGATGTGCGAAAAAACATTTAACTTTTTCGGAGAAATTGATGATGTTGGGCCATTAGTGGCAGTTGCTGGATTCGCTGTCATTTTTGTCGTTTCTCTTTTTTAGTTTATTGTGTAAGATATTGTATTGATTACTTTTATTATTGATTTATAGCAAATGTGTTGAATTTTTTAACTGAACTTTTTCTTTATGTTATACACATTATGTACAAGAATTAGAATCGAAAGTTCTAATTAAAATCAGAATATTGAAATTTCCTCCTCGGATTTATTTGATTTAAGTGTTCTAGACTTGGTTTCGATAACCATAGTTGTGCTCGAGTCGCTACTCATTTTTTAAAAGATCTCACAAAATTGTGAATTTCACTGTCGATTTCTTCTTTTTCTTTTTTTAATTTTTTTTTGTTGCTGGATGATGCAACTTTAAGTATTTACGATTTTCACAGAATTATTCTCTTGACACTTGATTTCCTCCACTCAAATCTGATAGAAGCACTGTTAAAGGATAATTTCCAATATTTTTAATAGCGATCTCGTCCGTCTTTATGCTTTTAAAGATGAAAAATTACTGAATTTTATTTTAATGATGTGCTTTTTCTTTTTTTTCAGAAAGTGAGAATGTGTGTGTCAATGTCATCCGAACAATATTATCCGATCATGAATTTGAATTTTCAGTTTAAAAAACTTCAAGATTTCGAAAAATTAATTTTTAAACTTTTTTAAGTATATTTTTGTCTCAAAGTTAACATGTTTACTGAGTAGTTTAATTTTACATTAGGCAATGATTTAATTTAAAACTCACAAATTAACTTAATTATCTTCAGCATGACGATGGGTTGGTTCAACATAAGCTGTTAAAATTTTTTGAAGTAAAATGTGAGAATGTAAAATTTGCAAGAGAGAATCTGGGGATGATGGATTATTATTAACAATCTTCCAGTTTTCTTTGATCTGTTGGAGAATCTCTTGATCTGTCTTCATAATGTAGCGAGTAAACTTGGCCTTCTCAGCGGCTTTTTTCATTAAATTAGCTCTTATAATGTCAAACGCCGAGTCTTCATTACATAATTTACAGTCGCAAATAAAATCAAAAGTAGTGAAAAGTCTATCTTGTCGAATGAATGTCGGCATCATTGGTGCTTGATCTCCCCTATAAAAATAAAATTTATTAAAGAAAAAAAATAGTTTAAAGAGTTTTCTTACAAGTAGTTCAAGAAAAGCTGTTCCGATGCTTTGATAGGTTTGACAACATAGAAAATTGTTTCTACATCGCTCACGGTCACAGTCGTAATATTGTTATTACATGAATGGTTAATCAGGCTGAAAAATGGATAAAGAGTTTGACCTTCGATCGACTCTTCGCTTGAAGCTGTTAAGTTGCAGTTTTTCTCAGATGCCGCAGCTAGTTGCTTGAGGAACTTTTCGATCAAAATATTTCCGTTTGATACAGCTCGGGCTCCTTCAGCGATGCGATAAGTGGTGTTTCGTGTAGTATTTGGAATCAATGAGAGCGAAGCCTTAATTTGATTCATTCGAACATGTTTTGGATTGCTAAAGTCATAATCAAATACAGTTGTCTTGAGCTTAGAAATATCATTTTGCTGCAAGAATTTTATCAATGTATTTTTGCCTTTGAATGCTTCCTCCACTTCCGAGAGGATTTTTTCAAAACGGATAGCTTGCACGTTCTCACTGATCATCCAGTCCAAATTTTCGACATTCTTGTAAACCTTATCTCGACACGTAAACGAACAGAACATCATTACAGCCGTTTTTGAGCATGGAATGAGATTCAATTTCGAGATTTTAAAGCACTTGCAGCACCGATGATACTGTCCTTCTTCGCACAAAAAAACCAGTACTGGTTCTTCAATTGCAATTATATCACCGACATTTAAATCGCGATTCGTAAACACTCCTCGGCCGTACTTCTTTGTATTTCTCACTTCCAAACCCTCAATCATGAATGGAATTTGTGGATTTGCTGGATATGACAAATTGAGGAAGCTCCATAAGTCAAATCCTGGATGTTCATTCTTAAGTAGCTTCACACACCTCTCCTGTCGATCGTGAAGCTTCTTTATTTTGTTTTGTGGATATTTATTCATACAAGCCCACTCAATATTTTTCAAGCATAGGTTATAAAGTTTAAGTTCAAAGTAGACGGCACTTCTATTTCCATAAGCCAATGCTAAATGTTCCTTATTTTCAGCATAACAAAGAGCCTAAAATTTTAAAAAATTTAATTTATTTCGCGTGAAAATTTAAAATTTAAAATTTTACCTTATTAAACGACAATAAGGCTTCGTAAAAGAGTTTCTTCACGAAGGATTTGTTTCCCTCGTTCTTATATTGCTCTGAGAGCGTGTCTGACTTAAAATGCATCATTAGTTACAACTTAAAAATTATTTCTTAAAAAAACAATTAGGAAAATATGGCGCGAAAACTTTTTATTTTTTCACACCAGGGTGCGCTGTAAAATTTCAAATTTAACCGCTATTTTTCGTCTTTGCGTATAAAATAATTAAATTAGTCCGTGTGTTATTAAAATTAATTTTTTTCAGGAAATGATTTTACTTTAATTTTCAACCGCTTAAAAACTAACGCTGGCCGTTGAAAACAATTTGGAAATCTAAAAAATCTTAGCACATGGCCATGCATGGTATTTTACATACTTTTATATAAAAAAGCTTAATATAAAAGCTATTTTCTACACCTGAGAGTGAATGGTGCTGCCATTAAATAAATTTTAAACACACTACCGCACTCAAGCACGTGTTAACAACACCAATGTATTTTACTATTATGAAAGATTTTTTTTCAAGCAGGCAATATATGCGACAAATAATAATAATACCTCATTTAAGCCGTAGATTTCAAACTGTAAAGATGTGCGTGTCAAATTTTTTAATCGCTTTTGGATAGACAAAAAGTTTGTGTTAGCAAAAATAATTTTTAAAATTGATAGTTAATTAAATTAAAGTTTGTGATTTTTACCCGATTAAATAATTTTTGATTGAATAATTTTGTTAATGGAATAGATAAAATTCTGAAAAATGAGTGGTATACAAAATAATGCTTTTGAGATGAATGATGAAAGTGACAAAGTGAGTAGCACTAACTTTATACACACAATAGAATTTTCAGTTTTACTGTTAAAAGACTGGAATAAAAGTCTGTAATAAAAAAAATATATTTTTCAAGTTTTAAAACAAGTGAGGGATTAACGGTGCGCCGCGTTCTCAGTTTCACTGTTCTCTTTGCAAAAAGCTCCGCAGAACTCCGCCTTTTCCGTATGGCTACGCATTTGAATTATGTTAGTTAATACAGTTCGCTTTTGTTCCGCTGGTAAAATTAATTTAATATTTTTCTACTAACTCTTTGAACGAATATATACTTTCTCTATTCAAATCTACTCAAAAATGAAATTTTTATCTAAAACCATCCAAATGCGCTTATTTCCCCCTGGTTAAGTTAATTAAGTTTTCTCTATCAACTCTCTGACTAAATCCATGTTTCCTCAATTCAAATCAGCTCAAAAATGAAATTTTTATGAAAAATCATCCAAATGCGCTTATTTCCCCCTGGTTAAGTTAATTAAGTTTTCTTTATCGACTCTCTGACTAAATTTATGCTTCCTCAATTCAAATCAGCTCATAAAATGTAATTTTTATGAAAAACCTCCAAATGCGCTTATTTCCCCCTGGTTAAGTTAATTAAGTTTTCTTTGTCAACTCTCTGACTAAATCCATGCTTCCTCTATTCAAATCTACTCAAAAATGAAATTTTTATGAAAAACCATCCAAATGCGCTTATTTCCCCCTGGTTAAGTTAATTAAGTTTTCTTTATCAACTCTCTGACTAAATCCATGCTTCCTCTATTCAAATCACGTCAAAAATGAAATTTTTATGAAAAACCATCCAAATGCGCTTATTTCCCCCTGGTTAAGTTAATTAAGTTTTCTCCATCAACTCTCTGACTAAATCCATGCTTCCTCTATTCAAATCACGTCAAAAATGAAATTTTTATGAAAAACCATCCAAATGCGCTTATTTCCCCCTGGTTAAGTTAATTAAGTTTTCTTTATCAACTCTCTGACTAAATCCATGCTTCCTCTATTCAAATCAGCTCAAAAATGAAATTTTTATGAAAAACCATCCAAATGCGCTTATTTCCCCCTGGTTAAGTTAATTAAGTTTTCTTTATCAACTCTCTGACTAAATCCATGCTTCCTCTATTCAAATCAGCTCAAAAATGAAATTTTTATGAAAAACCATGCAAATGCGCTTATTTCCCCCTGGTTAAGTTAATTAAGTTTTCTTTATCAACTCTCTGACTAAATCCATGCTTCCTCTATTCAAATCAGCTCAAAAATGAAATTTTTATGAAAAACCATCCAAATGCGCTTATTTCCCCCTGGTTAATTTAATTAACTTTTCTTATCCTCGAAATATCATTGACTCATATAAAAATGCACTCTCAAAAAATTTCTCATTTTTTCTCCCTTTAAAATTTCTTACGCTCACCACGTGTTTATATCACCACGTGTTTTTCGTTACACTTCAGAACTTTTTTAATTAATTTAACTAACTTTTATGGGTCTGCGAGAATTTTCTAGTAACACAAAAGTTAAGTCAAGAGTAGCAGAATCAAATAAAAAAAATTCGAAGGCAATCCGTTGATCCGTGTGGCCTGTAGGCCTGCGACAAAAAACGTCACCCGGATCCCGGATCCCGGATCCCGGATCCGAGAAAGTAACAGCTCTCTTTTAACGATCCTGCCCTACCTGGCCAGTGGATCGTCCAAGCATGTATCCTTCATAGATCAGAAATTCGATGGACTTGCATGTGGCAAAAGTTCTAAATCGAAATAAGGCTTTTTGAGGGCAGCAGGTGACAAAGAGAGTTTTCTCTCCAGATCGAAAACAATATATGGCGTAGCCATAAAATCCCAGTTTGAGACTGGATGGATGAGTAATCGACGTTTTTAGTGCACAAGTTTTAATGTTTTCAAATTTTCAAACATTATTTTTTAGAACGACATTGGATTGCAAGTTATCTTATCACAAACTTTAAACTTTATTGCAGAAACCCGAGAAACAAAGCGATGCTGAAAACAATTGTATGACACCTGTAGTGATCACTGATGACGACGATGAAAAATTCCAAGAGAATGAAGAAAAGACATTAATGCATGTTGGTGTTAAAATATTTCTTCACTTTTTAGTTATTTTATATTTCTCATTCGCTACTTACAACTATATTTCATCAAGTGAGTATAATCTTATCTCAAGGTGTATCAATCAATCACAATGATACTCATGTAGGAGACAAATGCACTCAAGAATGTTCTTTGACCCTCTGCTCGCCTTTTGGTATGCTGTTACTAGTGATAGGTTCGACGTACTTTGGATTGATTTATTTCAAACTATTAAAACCACGATGCGGTGACTTGATTTATGGCAAAGCAATCCAGCCGATCAAGCAGTTATTAAGAAAAAAGTGATTGATTGAGGTTTTTTTATGATAAAAATTAATATTGATAATTTTATTTAAGATCGTCAAAATTGATTCTTGTTGGCGTGTCAACCGCAATATTTTTTGCATATGTGATTTACGAGACCTTTGATGATTTTTCACGACTACGAGCACTTTTGGGCATTGCAATTTTTATAAGTATTGCGTACTTAATTTCACCTAACCCTAAAAAAATCAACTGGCGTCCTGTCGTTTGTGGTGCAATACTTCAATTTGTGCTGGGGGTTGTGTTCATTCGATGGCCAGTCGGAAGAAGCATTTTCGAGTGTTTTGGAAACAAAGTTGCCAGATTCCTTGAATATGGAAAAGATGGTGCTGCTTTTGTTTATAGCGATTTTCTTGTGATTGAAAAAGGAATTTTTGCATTCGCGGTGCTGCCCACAATTTTCTTCTTTAGCTTATGCATTTCGGTTGCTTATTATGTTGGGTGAGAAATTGAGAAGTCATTAAAAATATAGAGAAAAATAACGAATATTTTAGAGCAATGCAGTGGGTTCTATTTAAGCTCGGATGGGTATTACAATCGATTATGGGAACTACTGTTTGCGAAAGTGTAAATGCAGGTATAAAAGTCAATAATTAAATTTGTATTAAAATACTTATTTGAATATTCAACAATGTAGCTGGAAACATTTTTCTGGGAATGTCTGAATCTCCTTTAGTCATCCGTCCGTTTCTTAGTAAATTAACAAAATCAGAAATTCATGCAATTATGACCTCGGGATTTAGGTAAAATAATATCGTTAAATTAATTTCATAAAATAATATCATTAAATGAATTTTTCAGTACTGTGTCCGGATCAGTAATGGTGGCCTATATATCCTTTGGTGCCGAACCTTCGCATCTAATTACTGGTAATATTTTTAATATTTTTAATAGATCTTTCTAATTACATTTATCACAAATTTCAAAAAAGCTTCTGTAATGGCCGCACCAGCTTCACTTCTTTTTGCAAAATTAATTTTTCCTGAGACAGAAGAAAGTCAAACTTCCTCAAAGAATATTCAGCTTGAAAAATCGTTAGTAAATTTAACGCTTAATTTTAAGTAAATAAAAGTGTTAAATAATTACAGTCCTGACTCGTCGATTCTTGATGCAGCGTCAAATGGAGCGTCACAAGCGATCGGATTGATCTTGAACATTATAGCGAATCTTGTAGCATTTGTGGCTTTTATAGCATTTGCCGATGGTATTTTAAAGTGGACCACGCATCTAGCGGGTTTCGAGCAGGTTGATATTGCATTTTTACTTGGTAAAATTTTCACGCCAATAAGTTGGATTATTGGAGTCGATTGGAAAGACTGTGATGCTGTTGGCAACGTCATTGGAACTAAATCTATTTTGAATGAATTTGTAGCTTTCAGTGTTCTCGGAGAGTACAAAAAATCTCAAAAAATATCGGTAAAAGATCTTTTAAGGTATTTTCACAAATAATTAATTTTTAATTTCTAGTTGAGATCTTCGGCCATTGCTACCTTTGCGATCTGTAGTTTTGCAAATCCTGCCTCAGTGGGTATAATGATCGGAGCTATCTCTTCTCTATCCCCTGAGAGAAGGTCCGATGTGACGCAAATGGCTATTCGAGCTTTAATATCTGCATGTCTCGTGACATTAGTAACGGCCAGCATTGCCGGTCTCCTATTGACCGATGAAATGATTGGATCGTAAGATATTGAATTAATTTTCAAAACATCAGTATTAAAGTTAAAACAAACTTGTTAGTTTATTTTATTCGCATAACTTCATCATGAGCAATAATTTCCTTTAAACGTGCTAATTAGCTTTATATCACAAACAAATAAATACAAATAAAATATGACATGGAGATATGCGTGAACATGTAAAATAGTTTAATTAGATGGCGGAATTTTTAGAAGAAAAAAAATTAATTTAATATTGATCCCCAAAAGTTTCAAATTCATCTACTTTGAGCATTTTTCAATAGATAAGGAAAGATTATAGAAATGTGATAAAAAATAATCCAGCATAATTAATTTTCTATTTATGGCAGAGCGAGGAGGTCATTTTTCTCGTAGAGAACTTGAATTCGACCATAAACTTCGTCGGTATATTTTAACATTTCTGGTAGCAATTCGATGCTCTTTTTTACGTCCTTACACACTTTTTCAAGAAGATCATCACGGGTCGGTAGTCCCATTGACATCGCCAGTCCAGCACCTTTCCTAATTAAAAATGTATGATAATGAGCAAGTGTCTCTTGATAGGAAGTTTTACAAGCTTCCGATGTCTTCTCATCGGCTTTGAGTTGGGACAGTTTTCTTAAAAAATCACGGGTAAAATCGAGACCACGATGAAGTCTTAGTAAAGTTCGACATCCAGATGCGTAGTCTTTCTTTTGAAGCAAGTCAGCAGATTGTTCATAATCAATCATTGATTTCACAGTTTCAAATTTTGAGCCGACTTCTTGATTTGCTCTAAATTCCTCAAGAATTGTCAGTTTGAGTTTGATATCTAAAAATTTTAAAATTTATTAAACGAATATTTTATTTTTTTTCTTGCTGACTCACCTGATGACACAAACCCAAAAATTGTACCCATGGCATTAAAAAATCTTAAGAATTAAACAGTATTAACATTGAGATCTATACAAAAACATCTAAAAATTACTTTAAAATTTCGCGAAACGCCTCCAAATAGCGATCAATGACAACATCATCTTCACTCCCTTTGCTTGCATTTAAAAATTTATCAATGACTACTGAAATATCAAATAAATCTACTGCCATTTTACTTGAATTTAAAAAATATTAAATTAAATGAACTACAAGTCTATCAGCCGAGCGAATTACCTAACAACTGAGTGTTGGTGACCCCCTGATAATCAATTTTATACTCGAATTAATTTTATCAGATTTTTTTTCAGTTGATAACAAAAATAAAAACTTTTATTGATTAAAAATCAAATTTTTCTGTATAAATTTTTAAGCCATTGATTTCATAAAGGCACTTCCACTCGTCATTTTTGAACTTTTGACTCCACGTTGCCATTTCAAAAATTTTCAACTTGCAATTTTCCTTTAATATCTCAAAAGCACGTGCTGTCAAGTTGTTGAGTCCGAAAATTCTTAAAATTTTTAAAGAATGTCCTGATCTTTCAGCGATGGCTTGAAGAAGATTGTCATTGAGTTCAAAGACATTTCTCAATATCAAACTTTCGAGCTTATTATGTTGAATGAAAAATTCCGGCTCAAGCTGATTGACATTCATCAGCTCTAACTTTGTTAAATGTGGCAATAAAATTCCGCTGGTAGGACCAAATTTTAATGTTAAGTCAGTGACTTTTTGCATGGCTTGCGATAAGCTCTGATTTGAAGCAACATTCGACTGCTCGATGTTAAGTTTTTTAACATTTGGAAACATCGTAATATTTTGCATTGGCAGTTTAATTGACAACTCTTCAACACTCAAAACTGTGTCATTCAGCGCCTCCAACATAGTCTCGTGGAGAGTTAATGACTTCAGATTTTTACAACTTTTAATTACATTCGAGCTATCCCACGATGAAATGCCAGAGACTGTTAATTTTTCCAAACTATCAAAATGGTCAGCGAGGAAGCTTTCAAGGTAGTGCCATTCCTCGAGTCCACTCGCAGATATTGAAAAGTCCGCCAATTTGAAGCCTCCACGTGGTACAATTCCAAACATTAAGTTACTCTCATAAAAACCACTCATTGCAAATGATTTGAGTTTCTTTTGGTTCTTCATGAAAGGTAAAATGTCCTTAAAATTATAGTAAGGAGTGTCGCCATAAAAGCTCATATCGATGCTATTAATGCCGATTTGTTTGAGAACTTTGAAAATAACTGGATTGCTCTCACGAAAGATTAACTTGACACCGCTTAACGACTGCGCATTTCCCTCAAACTCTTCATCTTCATTCTCTATTCTCGTGTAATAGAATGAAATGACCTTGATATTGGTAAGGAAGTTGAGAATGGTTACGATAGAATTTAATGATGTTGTAAAGTTGTTGAAGTAAATTTCCTCGATTCCATCACCAATAGCTTCAAATGCCTTGCAGAAATTAACAGAATTATCCTTATTTATGACTGCTGTCGGATAAAATCGTGTTGGTGAATTCTCAATATTTGCGTTTGTAATATAAATTTTTGGAATCAATCGAAATGCGGTGATGATTTCGTTGAAATACTGATTGACACATGCTGTATTCAAAAGGTCCTTTTGAGGAAGGTTTTTAAGAATTGTTGCGATGATTTCTTTTGGTAATTTATCCATGACTATATAAAGTTTTTTAATGAAATAATACTTTGTGATTTGTTTTTAGAAATGAGTCACCTATACTGACAAAGTGTGCGGCGAATCTAGGTTTGAAAAATTCAATCCGTTGGAATTAATAACAGTGGAAAATTCTCATTTGATTTTTTTATCCACGTGACAGCAATAGAGATTATCTGAATTTTTTTAAAAATCTAGAATTTTAATGTTGAAATTCGTAAAATCACAAAATAAAAAAACTTTTTTAAAACACTTTAATTTTTTATTCACATCCTTTACATATCCGAATCAGCATCAGAATTTGAAGGCACAAGTAATCCAAAGGAAGCTCGTGTAGCTGGACCATCGCCCATTTCATGTGGTTGCTTTCGCTTAGAAAAATATCTCAAAAGATCATTTCCCATCATTGGACTTTCTTGAAAATTATTTCCAATCTCAACGGAATCGCCAATGTTTTTCTCGATGAAAATTTTCTTCGGTTTAATATCAACCTTAATCATATTTTCGGATTTTGATTGTGCTAAATTATTTGAAGCATTTTCATCGACAAAGCTTCGGGTTTTTTTGACTGACAAGCGAGCAGTTCTCTTGCGACGAACACGAATGACAGCGCTCGAGTATGATTTGTGTGCAACAATTGGTGCCTTTTTAGTGACGAATTTCTCGAGCTCTTCATTTGTCACCAGAGTAAATCCGTCGGGGATGTGAAGTGAATTATTTCTGGTTGTCAGTTCATTTTTAATTTCAATCATTTGCTTGTAAAGCTCCTCGTTAGTTTTCTCTAGTTCTTTGCGACGGAAAATTTCAGATTCAAGTTGATCTTCAAGGAATTTAACATTGTCGATGAGTTGGCTCTTTGTAACTTTCTGCTGAATTGATTTTGTGTCGCTTGAGTCAGAGCTTTCAACTTCAACTGAACTACTTCCTAGATGGATCATAATGTGTCGAAGAAGATGATCGGGAATCTCATGATTATTGCTGACATTAAAATTTAAAATCGTTTTATTGATCTGCAAGCAATTCATCACGTGGTTAGCTCCCACATCTGTCAATCCACAATTCTGCACCTCAATTTCTTTTATCCAAACATCCTCGCCTAGCTCATTAGTGAGAACTTCAATTCCTTCATCGCCAATTTGTGGGTTGTTATTAATGTAAATTTTTTTAACTCCATCAAATTGCGTGGCATCTAGATTTTGATAACGAAGTGAACGAATCCAAGCCTCCGAAAAGCGATGAATTTTTTGGAAACGAATGAAATCTCGAATGGCAGTTACACCCTTAACGCCCAAATTGCATAGCGAGAGATTAACAGACTCAATATTGGTTAAGTGTTTGATATTTGAGCATAAAATCTCGCAAGCTTCATCTCCAATGTTCGAGCGTGCACAACTTAGAATTTTCAATGAGCGATTTGAGCATAAGCCTTTTGCTAAATGAGTCATGTAACGACCGTACATCGGCAATCCTTCCAGAATCAGAACTTCTAATTGGCTGTTATGAGTGAGCAGGCCTTGAAGAGCATTTAGAAGTTCCATGATAATAAATTTTGCGTAAATTATCGGATGAGATGTGACCGTCTTTAGCTTCTTCAGCGTATCGATGTCTTCAAAAACTGTTGAACTAAATTTTTTATTTTGTTTTCTTTTAACTCTTAATTTAATATTACCCATTAAGTCATTTTTTCTCAGTCGAATAGCTGCAAATTTGAGCGTTTTATCATTCTCGAGGGCACTACAAATTGCGAGCCAATCATTGACTTTCACTCGATCAGCGTGAAAATCGAGCACGTGAATATTTTTCTGTTTCATCTTGACCTCTGGCAATGGTTGGATATTCTTAACCTTGCACACTGACAAATATTTTGCATGAAATCCCTTTCGTTTTTGACCATGATTGTCGGCTTTTGCGTTTTTAGTTGCGACCATTTTGAGAAGCTTTTTGTGAAAAACACGAAAAGTTAATGTATGAAAAGTGAGTTTTCTTACAAAATGCTGTCTGAGATTAAAAATTTCAAAAGATTACTTAAAAATATAAAATTAAAATATTTTTGTTAAAGGATTTTTAAAATTATATTTAAAATTTCATGTAATGTGAGTAACATCATGTACAATCTTTCAATTGATTTTGTTTTCAACGAAACTTTAGTTCGAAAACTAAAAGCAAAATTGTACAAAAAAATGACGAAAAGCTTTTATCTAATATCTTAATTTTTTTTTGCTTAAAATTTTGCTGTTGAAGTGTTCTACTATTTGTTTACATTTCTCTAAACATAAAATTTATGTATAAAGATCAGCTGGTTGATGACAAAATTTTCAGCTGGAGAAAATTCATCCTCAATGAATAATTTTTCAATTTGTTCATTGAATTAATTCGAATCAGTGTTTATTAATTTGTCATTTTAAATCATTAAGTGTTGATAAATGCTCAAATTAAAATAAAAACTATCAAAAATAAAATAAATGAAAAGAAAAGAAAGAAAAATTTGCAAAGAACAAAAAATCAATAATCTGAAAGGTTCATCCGAAAATTAAATGTAAGTGGTTCAATGTGGATAAATAATTGCTTTATTTAAGCTGAACTGCTTAATCACATAGTGCCTTCATGAAAACCTTCATTATGTTCAACGGTTGAATCGATTAACAATCACTTAGTAGAGCATTTAGTTCCACATTTATATTCATAATGGGTACACATTATTCGAAAAGGTGTCTTAAAATAATATTAAGGAATGTTTTAAAGTTTTATTTTTATTTTTAGAGAAGTGAATATCTGGCCAGAATCACGACTAAACATGGCTCCGACACTGCTCTTTGCAATTAACAATGAAGGACGAGCATATGCGCTATCGACTGTATCATCGGCTTGGCGAGAATTTCTCTACCTGGGCTTAGAGTTTAAAAAACTATCGGCAGTACCTCATTTTATTTGGGCAATTGGTGGCGATCGACAAGTTTATCTTCATGTTCATTCGTTAGATGTTCCCATAAGAATTTGTGAAATATCTTTTGAGAATGAGAGATGGTATCCCGGCTCTGGTTGGAGTCAATCTTTGCTGCCTACCGATCGACCACGCTTTAGTACTGAAGATGGATTCATTGATAGAAACATTCAAAGTATTCGACTTCCGTCAATGGCATGGGCTTGGGAAGGTGACTGGAATTTAGATTTGACTCTTGATGGACAACCATTGAATCATGATGGATGGACTTATGCGGTCGACTTTCCACGCCAATATAATGCTAAAATGTCAACGTTTACTCTTGTTCGAAGACGCAAGTGGATTCGATGGAGAAAATATTGTGCACTTAATTCGTGGTGTGCGATTAGTCCACTTCATAAAGACCCAACCGAAGAGCCTTTCATTGACATTTGTGTGGGAGGAACGAGTCTTGAAAGTGGCGTTATGATTGTATGGGCTGTAACAAGTCATGGTCGTGTGATGTTTCGAACAGGAGTCTCAACAAGTAATTCATTTGTTATATTTATATCCAAAGTATTGATTTTTTGTTAATTTGTTTTTTAAATTTCAAGTTTCACCAGAAGGAAGGAAATGGATGTCGGTGTCGGTTGATTGTGAAGTTGCTCAAATATCTGTTGGTCCTACAGGCATGGTATGGGCTGCATGTCAAAACGGAAGAGCTCTTGTGAGATCTGGAGTCTCAAGAGAAAATGTAATGGGAAAATCATGGCTCGAAGTACCACCACCTGGAAATAATCTTAAACTAACACAAATTTCTGTTGGTACAAATTCTGTTTGGGCAATAACAAACGATTATCATGTATGGTTTCGAAAAGGTGTTCATGCTGCAACTGCTCCCATATCGGAAGATGCAGCTATCGGAAACGGTTGGATCGAAATGGTTGGCAATATGAGTTCAATTTCAGTTGCTGGGAATGATCAAGTTTTTGCTGTTGGCTTGGAAGATCGTTGTCTCTATATGAGAAATGGCGTTTCACTAGCCGATCCAACAGGAAAAAAGTGGAAACAAATTCAATGCCAAATGCAGATAAGCAGAAATTCGAGTCTTGCTTCGATGAGTCGACAAAGTTCAAGTAGTTCTGATGGCCGTCATAGAAGCCTTACAAGCTTGAAAAATCAACAACAAGAAAAAATTATCATTCAAGAAGATATTGAAGAGCAATCGAGATCATTACCGAATGCAAATAACCGCCAAAAAATGGAGCTTTGGCAAAAGCCAAAAAATGAAGCCAGTACCATTAAAGAAGTATCGGAAGTTGCAAGCAGTTGCCCTGTTTCGAATGAAGTTTACGAAATAAGTGGAAAGCTTTTAAAAAATCCTCGTGCATGGAGTCCAATTAGATCGGTCGGTTCAGTTGTTGCAATTGAAGCTCATCCCGAATCTGACTCAACTGTTTTTGAAGCAGAAGTTTCAAGTCGAGATTCAGGAGTTTTTGGCGAAGATGATTTTGTGGGTTCTCAATATTGGACCGAATGTGACACAGCTTGGAGTAATGTGGCATCGGGAGCTGTGAGTGTGGATCCTAATCAACTTCCCAATTGGTTTAATGACACAATAGATGACTCACAAGCTGAAATGAATAAGCCATGGCGTTTAAACATTTTAGAGAGCCTTAAAACAAGAAATGAAAAAGAGTCGACTGGTTTCGAAGAGTACCAAAAAGCTATTGAAGCTACTTCCTGGATAAAAAGTGGTGAAGTAAAGGTTGTAAAATATAATGGAAGCTACGAAGATTGTCTTATCGAACTTGAGTGGGTTTCATCATTAACTGGAATGGATTGTGGAACATTTACAGTATTAAATAACGATGGTGTTTCAACCAAAATGCAATTTTTACTCAATGAAATTACTTGCGTAATGACTTCCAGTGAGCCTGGTCATCCTCGCTTAGCTATATATTCTCCACGACTACCTGCAACAATGTCACCATTAAAATTACAATTTTCTGGTGACACAGATCTTGAAGATTGGCTTTCTCATCTCTCATCGGTAACATCAAGGCTTAATAACTCTGAGGGACACCCATCAAATGATTCAATATGGATCACCAATAGTCTTGGTGAAGTTTTTATTACAGACCCAAAAAATTTGAAGGAACAGCAATTAAGAAAAGAAAATGGCTTATATTACCAAGAAATTGATGTCTCAGCTACGGAAACTCCTTATACCGTCAAACTTCCAAACGGAATGCCAAGTGGAAGCTTCTTAAAAATCACAGGATGTGTTTACGATGATGCCGATCAAATTCGTTTTGACCTTCAAGGACATGCCACTGTTAAACTTCGCCATAAACCCGAATACTTCCGAAACATGCCATTCCATTTGAATCCAAGATTTAATGAAAAATGTATTGTATTTAATTCAATGGAACTTTCGAATTGGGATACTGAGGAAAGAGTTTTAAAAATGGTTTTTGCGCCAGGCAAAGAATTTGAGCTAATTATAAAATCAGAAACAAGAGGATTCAGAATTTATGTTGACGGTGATGAATTTGTGCTATTTAAAAGACGAAATTTATCTCCGAGCACAATCGTCAGCATGCATTGCTCTGGACGCGTAAAATTATTCAAGATAATCTACGAAACAGGAAATGTTATTTTGCCTATTCAAGATCTATTTTGGCGACAAATTGGTGGGCATTTGAGAAAGGTAGAAACATGCAAAGCTGGCGTTACTTGGGGCATAGGTTATGATCATTCTGTGTGGTGTTATACGAAAGGTGAAAAAAATATTTTTAATATTGAAAAAGTAAGTTTTAAAATATTTAATTCATTATGTTAGGTTGGGGAGGGTTTTTAAAAGGCTTGGAAATCAGTAATACAGGCATTAACAATATGACTGATACCCTTCATTATTACATTTATGAAAATCAACGATGGAATCCCATCTCTGGTTTCAGCACTGCTTCACTTCCAACGGACCGCCATTTGTGGAGTGATGTATGAAAGTTAAATTAAATTTGATTCGTTGAGTTAAAAAAAATTAAATTTTAGGTTACTGGTCGTCACAAAAGAAGCAAAGATTTTAATAAATTGCTTTCGATGCATTGGCAATTTATCAGCGATTGGATTGTAGATTTCAATACACCAGGAGGTGTAGATCGCGATGGTTGGCAATATGCTGTTGGTAAGACATGAACATTAATTTAAATTTTTAAAATAATTAAAAAATTTAATCTAGATTTTCCAATGACTTATCATCCAAAGAAACAATTTTCGGATTTAGTTAGACGTCGTCGTTGGTACAGAAAAGCTCGTTTGAATACAAAAGGACCTTGGATAGAAATAGGACAGACAAAAATTGTCGATGTGTCTCTTCAATCGTTCGGAGATTTTGAAAATATTTCCGCATGGGCAATTTCATCTGCTGGAGATGCACTTTTTCGAAAAGGAGTAACAACAACATCTCCGTCAGGAAGCTCATGGGAACATATTCCATGTGATAATGCTCTAATAAGTATTTCATGCAGTGACGATAACAAAGTTTGGGCTATCGCTAAAAATGGAAACATCTTCTTTAGAAAAGAAGTAACTTTTGAAAATCCATCAGGAAGTAGCTGGAGACGCATTGATCCTCCTTCAAATGTTCAATTTAAACGAATCTCTGCTGGCATTCAAGGTGTTTGGGCTCTCGATTTTCAATCTCGATTGATTGTCAGAAATGGAATATCACCATCGTGTCCTGAAGGCAATAGTTGGCAAATAATACCAAACGTTCCTAATGATCCGCCAAATTTAGAGGACGACATTAATGTGGGCTTTAAAAGCATATCTGTTGGTCGAATCGTCATGGCAATTTCAAATTCTGGATATATTTGTAAACGTAATGGAATAACAAAGGAAGCCCCATGTGGAACGGGTTGGGATATTGGCATTAAGGGGGGCTGGAACTGGCTGAGCGTTAATGCATTTTAAAAAATATTACTTACTTTATTTACATTTAAGTTCAAACCGTTCGCTTTGCTATATTTCGTGTCAAAATCAATAACAATAAATATTATCAAATAATTTTTCGTGCATTTTAAATTCGTCAATCAGATTCAAATGAAAATTGTGCTGTAAAAATTACATAATTTCATTATGCAACATTTTTTGAATTCAATTTCCTTCCTTGTAAAAAACCTTCCACTCTCACTCGACTTTGATAGCGATCGTCTAGCATTGATCACGATCAACTTAAAATGTACGTGTGAGGGCTGTATATTTTTTTTTTCATTTGAGGAATATGTGTTAAAAATGCATCAGTCGCTTTCTTAGTTTTGTTCTGGCAAGTCATAAAAAGAAGTTTTAAAATTATGATTTTTGCAATTTTAACGGTTTTGTTTTTGTGTTTTTGGTTGTTTAAAAATGATTTGAGAAAAATTCAGCTCGCGTGGAATTTTCCTGGACCCGCTGCACTTCCTTTAGTTGGAAATGGTTTTGATTTAATCAATAAATCCTCAATAGGTCTGTCGAGGTGTTTAAAAAGATTTGAAATGAATTTTTAATTAAAATTTATAGAGTTCATCCAGATTATTCGAGGATATTTTCGAGAGCATGGAAATTTTGTGAGAGTTTGGCTGGGAAATCAGCTTGTGTTATTTTTTTTAGATCCAAAGGATGTTAAAGTGATTCTTACCGAAATGAAATTAATTTCAAAAGCTTATGAATATAAATTTCTCGAACCATGGCTTCAGACGGGCTTACTCACCTCCACAAATCAAAAATGGCTCAAACGTCGAAAGATTTTAACGCCCGCATTTCATTTTAAAATTCTTGAAGAATTTTTAGAGGTGTTCGACAGTCAAGGAACAATTTTAATTGAAAAATTAAGAGACTATGATGGGAAAGTTGTGGATATATTTCCAATAATTGCACGTAGTACTTTAGATGTGATTTGTGGTGAGAAATTTTTATTATTTTAAACTTTGAATTTACTATTTTAATTTTAGAAACCGCAATGGGCATCTCCTTAAATTTCCAATCGAATTCAGAGTCTGATTACGTTCGGAATGTCAATGAGTAATTAATTTATTAAATATACTATCTCAAAAAAATTTATAATAATTTTGTTTTTAAGGCTCGCTGATATCCTTCATCAAAGATCTTATGATTTTGTGTCTCGCTACGATTTTCTGTTTAAATTTACAAAAAATTACAAACGGCAACAGGAATTAATTCAAAGTCTGCACCATTTTACTGAGTCCGTCATTAAAACACGTCGCAATGAATTATTGACCCATGCAAATGATATTATTGATGATAAGAAGAAGAAGAAAGCTCTTCTTGATTTGCTCTTAACTACAACAATTGATGGAAAGAGCTTAACAAACTCGGATATTCGTGAAGAGATTGACACCTTCATGTTTGAGGTTTAATAATTTATTAGCTTGCACTTTCCGCACTATTATTAACTAAACAAGTTTTTTCATTGTCAGGGGCACGATACAACAGCAAGCGCAATTGCATTTACACTCTACAGTCTAGCAAAGCATGGAGATGTTCAAAGAAAATGTTTTGAGGAAATAAAAAATGTCTTGAGTGCCGATCAAAAGCTTTCGATAGAGTAAAATTTTGAAAATTAAATAATTAAATCACTAAACTTTACATATTTTTAGAAAATTAAATAAGTTACGCTATCTCGAGTTGATTGTTTCGGAGTCGCTAAGACTCTATCCGAGTGTCCCAATTTATGGCCGAACAGTAACTGAAGAAATTGAAATAAGTCGGTTCATTTGTGTTAAATTTTCGCTATAAAATATAATTAAATTCAATTTTTAGATGGCAAACTTCTTCCAAAAGATTCAACGGTTTTACTTCTTCCATATTTCATGGCGAGAGATCCAAATATATGGGACAATCCCCTGGAATTTATTCCTGAACGACATTCAATAGAAAAAAATAATGAAACTTCAAACCCCTTCTCACACATTCCATTTTCTGGAGGATTTAGAAACTGCATTGGCCAGGTAATTTCTATTAAATTAGCGAACTATCGATAATTTTTTTTTTCAGAAATTTGCAATGCTTGAAATGAAGTCAACGATCTCAAAAATTGTCCAAAACTTTGAACTGTCGCTAGAAAACAATTTTGTGCCACAAGATTCACTTGAACTCGTGATTAAAAGTAAAAATGGAATTAAACTTAAATTACAACGCAGAAATTGAAACAATTTATTATTTTAATTAACAACTTATTGTCAAGTATTGTAACTAATTATTAGTTTTTATAGCATTGTTAATTGGATGGGTTTAAAAATGTGATATCTTATTGTGTTAAATCAAACGCTTAAGAATAAAAAATAGATTTTTAAATTAATTGCAAACACAAATTTTCTAAAATATTTCTAACTGCAAATTCAAATGCTAGAAACATTGCCACTTCAAAAGCCACTAATACAGAGTCAGAAGCTTCTCCAGCAAGCGCGCGCGCATGAATGAGTGTACCATGAACTGTGTGTATATGGAAGCATTTTCCAAATATCTTTTCGAATACCTTTGTGCTGGCAAATATTCAAACATTTTACATGAAAATGTATTTTTTCGCTTTATGTATTCGTGTGTACTTTTTCTCCTCATATACTGACTGCTTTTAGTTTTTAAGTGAACATCAAAGAGTTGTGTTGAATTTTTGTTTGTTCGTAAAGAAAAAGTGAGAGAGAAAAAAATTAAAAAAGCAATTTAGATTAGCAAAAAAAACCATAGTCATTAACAATTGTAAGAGAAGAAATTGCGTACATTTAGAATCAATTAAGTGATGATGTTATCTAATAGTGAATAATTTAGCAATTATATTGAGAGGAAAAAATCTTTTGTGAAAAAGCTTGAAGTTGGAAAAAAGTTTTTCAATATTTCAATTGTGAATTTGTGAAGTTAAAACCTATTGAGGAATTAAATATTAAAAACCTCTTAAAACGAGAAAGAAAAATGTAAGAGAAGAAAATTATTAAAATTTTATTGGAAATTTGTAAGAAATTTTTTCTGCTCCCGTAACTTAAAAAAATTGTTACATAAAATGGAAAATGGTACAAAAAAGCTCTCACATTGTATCATTTAAATGCATCCCTTATGAATTGTCATTTCATAAATAATCACACATTAAATTCGATGCTCACATAACAGTGAACTATTTTTGTGAAATTCAAAATGAGTGAAGAGGAGATAAAAATAGAACAAAATGCAAATATTCCTGTCTTTTTTAAATCAATAATTATTTACTATACCAATTGGGAATAAATGTTCTTTTCTTTTATTCCTCTTTGTGTGCTTTTCACATAATATTAAATTAGCATCGAGCACGTGGGTGACTCATGTCGATGTAAATATATATGTGAAATTCTATTAAATACTGGTTTCTCTTCATTCGAATTTGGAATGCACAAAGCACATCATCGCTACCATTAAAAATGTGGCACAATGTGCGCATTGAGAAGAAGTAAAATGACCCTGAAAATGTAGTTTTAGAGTTTTGACACTCTGTAATATATTTCTACGAAAGTGTGTCGGTTCAACACTCACACACACAACCACACATGCAATAACAAAAAATTACAGTGCTTAATGAAAAATTCACTACTTGCTCATTATTTTTACAAGCTCATCTTGTTTATCCAAAGTTTGCGTTTCAAAAATGCAAATTGATTCGTCATCACCGTTTGAAATAAAAAATTTTCCTAGCGACAAATATTAAATTTATTTAAAAAAAAATTACTTGACACATTCTTTTAGTCGAGTCAAATTTGTTAAAAGTTTTTGCGGTTTTATTAGAAAATATCGTTTCTAGAATTTAACTCGGCGTAACATGAAAAAAGTTTTTTTTAAAAATGATTAAGAATTAACTAAATTAAATTATTGTCGGCATTAAGAACCCATACAAGTGATAAAATTTTCGGCACAAAATGAAGCATTGAAAAGGTTTCGAGGCTACTTTTAGCACTTTTAAAATAAATTTATAATGAGATTAAAAGTGACATAACTTTATCATTTTTACAGTTTAAAGTTTAATTTACAGTTCATTTCTTTAAAATTGATAAATAATTTCTCTTTTTAAAAGAAATTAGAAATATTCTTGAGCTCTAGACATTTTTGGCCCAATTAAATTCTCTTTATACATCGCTTTTCTATGTCATACCTCAAAATAATATCCCCCATTATTATGCCATCTATATCTTTATCTAATTTCCATTTTAAGAGAGCCAAAGTATTGCACACAATTTTATCAACCTCATTTCATTCAATCCAATTTTTGCTTCTTCTTTTGTTCATTTTCCCCTTTCGTTTCCTTTCGTTGATGATGTTTTCCATCTTGGAGTCATTAGAAGTCGAATAACATCCTTTTTTGAATGAATTTTTTTGAGGGAACTTTTTAATTAAAAACTGTTTTATTTTTGTCGTTCATGTGATAGAAAAAACAATGATACTCAGCCGAAAAAAAATTAAATGTCACGTCATATTGACAGTTGATGTTAATCATGCATTAACATGCTCATGCAAGGCAATTATATCTTATTTGCATGATATTTTCATGATATAGTAAATTAACTTTAAATTTTTGTCAAAAGATTTTTTTAAACCCCATCGATGAATTTCGAATTTAAGTGAACCCTTTTTCTTAATCATTGAATTTAGCTTTGGAAAAATTTTCCACACAATCTTTTGGGGCATTCCAAAATTAACCAAAATTCCCCAATTGATCATTTAAAAGAACACAACAAATGACGATTCGTGCCTTTGTACTTCGTAGTTCTAGGATTCTCTCCCTCAAAGTATTGACGTCAAATCTAAATTTTTATTCCATTCTTATTTTTTACATATAAACACAAAATTATTTTTTAAGTGACGCAGATTCACAAGCATGACGGATTTTCTAAATGAGTGATTTTTTTCTCTTTTTTTTCATTGGCCTCATCTCAATGTAAAATTATTTTATTATCGATGGAGGTGAATCATGATATATTGTTGTGGACTCTAATGTGAAAACGAGACATTCAACTTTTTTTGTTGAAGAAATTTTTTCGTACTAGTTTCAAAACATTTCTGCACGATTCAATGCAAGCATAAAATCGCTGTGGCTTTTTGACATAATACGGAAACAAGCCGTTTTGTCGACGATGGTGGCGGCGAGAAAACTTAAAAATTTTAAAGCACCTTACTTATTTCCTTTCTGGTATATGTGCACATCAAATAGCGGTTTACACATTGAGAAACAAGTTGGCGAATAAATATTGTGGGTGGTTAAAGTAGACACGCGATTTCATGTACCAGTTACGAGTCAATTCTTCATTGCTCCTTTTATTTTCTTTCCCCTTTGCAGACACATTCGATGATTAACGATTTTAGTGAAAGAATAAAAAAATATGAAACAAAAATTAATTTGTAAAGATAGAAAGAAAAAGTTTCGTTGCCATAACATTATGGCTACATGAAAGAATGTTTTATGTGACAGATAAAATATTTTTTTCATGAGATTTCTCATGCTGTTGTGCTCAATAATTAGAGTCATCGTTTGTTGTTTTTGGTGTCATTAGCACTTTAGATTTCGCCAAATGTGTCAACTTGGCAACTTCGACAAAAAATTACGGTGGTCTAAGAAGTTTTTTAATTGCATAAGAAAGTCACGACCAATGTGAAACATACATTTATCATTTTCAAGCTTTTTTTTAAACTGAGAATGAATTAACAAGTTGCTGATAATATTTCGCAGTTATATTTGCACAAGTTTTCTTGTTTTTAAAATATCGTCATTGAACAACAAGTCAAACATTAATTAATAGTCATTGAATATGTCTACATTATAAAACTATTTATTATTGTTTTCAAAACACATTTTTTTATACAATTTCAAACAAATAGCTTCAACAATATTACTTTAAAATGATCCTTTAAAATTCCCACACTTAAAAATTAATTCGTAAGAAAAAAACTTTTCTCATATTTTCTTGCTCTGTGATTTTAATACTTTGACAGAGTTAAAAACAACTTTTTAACTAAGTTTAATGAGATCAAAAAATTTCAATTTCCAAGGTGCAAATTTTCCCGGCACAAAAAGCTCATATTAAAATTTCAAAAATAATCCTCAAGTCCGCGGGTAGGTAAAACCAAGGGAAAAACTTTTTTAACTCAAGAATTCATGAAGCAACTATTTAAATTTTAATTAGCTAGAAAAAGTTTCTGTTTTAGATTTTTCTCATTTTGAAAGATTTGAAAGTGGGAAAAAGTTGATGTGACTCTGAGCAACGAGTTTGGATTGATTTTAATCAACCGGCTAAAAATTAAATTAGAGGAAATGAAAAATAATGATAAATCCGGTATAAAAAGCGCGCCAATTTTCTCTCTTTTAAAACATTTATTCAAAAAAGCCGACATTTCACCGCGTTGTAACAAATAAAAATAAGTTGATTTGCTTATTGAAATAAAGATTTTTTCACACGACATTTATTAATATGCAGTTTGGGCTAATCAGATGCGCTTGTCGCTCTCGACAATGTTCGTTCGTGTGCCTGAAGGTCGTGAACATTTTTTTTCTTTTTGAAAAGCACGTTCTACATTTCCCCGTGAAGAATGTACATAAAGAGTATTGGAATGCTGTCAAGAGAGTATGAGGGTGAGAAATCAATCGATTTAATTCTCATTTCTCGTATGCATACGTATGTAATTTTTCAATGGATGTAAATTAAAGTTTACAAATTACTCATAATTTTAGCTTTCATAAAATAATCTCCAGATCTTCCATTACATTAACATTTGTGACATATTTAAGTATAGATGAAATTAATGTACATGCCATGGTTGTCTTTTCACGTGATTAGGTTAGCAGGGAAATTAGGTTATTATTGAATATCAAAGTCATTTGGCTTCAATACATCCATGATTGAGTGAGTGATGAGGAAGAAAAATTAATAATTTACAAGTCAATTTATGTATTTTGAATTTTATATTTCTTTTACTGTGAACGTCGTTTTCTAACATAATTATTGAGATGACATGAAAAATGAAACAGTAACATGAGAGAGCTATATTTTTAAGGTGGTTGAAATGAAAATGTAAATGAGCGAAAAAGGAGCAGAAAAAATGCGGAGAATGTAAAATAAATTAATGATTGTTACTTAATATTACACAAGGTGGACATTTTATTAATGTAGTTATTTAAGGCGGTGGAGTGATTTTTACTTTGTCTGACATTTTTGTTTTTAAGTTTTATGATGAAATTTTTAAAAATCTAACAAAATGAGCACATGAGTTGAACAACACTTATTGTGACCTGCATGAAAATACTAAAAATTTGTCTCCTTCTTCTCTATCAATTTCAGAAGCGATGCGACTTATCTCTGATATTAAAAATGATCATTTTGAGCCTATAAATTTTATCCAAGTAAATACTAATACAAAAATAATTTCACTAATCACTTTTGAAAACTAAAAAAAACCAACAAAAATTGACAATATGATTCATTTTGTTCTTAATTTAATTTTTTTAGTATACCGCATTAAATTCACTTAAGCGCTGGAGTGAATTGAACCGCTCATCGCTCACTGCACCAACGCCTGTTGCTTATTCATCACAGGCGCGTCAAACGAGTCCATTTCCATATCGAGAAAATATTAATGCACGCTTTATTTTGTGGGAGGGTGACATTTCACTCTTGAACGCGGATGGCATAACAAATACAACTAATGAGCAACTTAATGATAAAAATTGTATCTCAAATCGAATCGTTAATCGTGCTGGATCTGGATTGATTGAGGAGTTAAAAAGTGTCGAAGGTATTTTTTTTGAAAAAATTAAGTTTAAAAGTTTTATAACAAATTTCTATTTTTTTAGGAGCACTTCAAGCCGGTCAGATTTGCGTTACAAAAGGGCATTCGCTTCCAACCCGCTTCATAATTCATACCGTTTGCCCCACTTACAATCAAAGAAATAATCGAGTGGCATCTATTTGGTCGGAAAATACATTGCAATTGTGCTATCGTAATGTACTCAATAAAGCAATAGAATTAGGATTGCACACGATCGGATTATGTACTTTGAGTGTGTCAGAAAGGAACTTTCCCTCTGACATCGGTGCACACATTGCTTTGAGTAAATTTTTTAAAATATTTATGAATGAAGAAAATTAATTTAAATTTTACTTTTTAGAAACAATTCGTAAATTTCTTGAAACTAATAAGAGTGAAGTCGTCATATTGTGTTTAGAGCCGCATGAGGTTAGCATTTATGAAGTTTTAGCACCAATCTACTTTCCACGCAATCTTCTTGAGGAAACTAGTGCATTGTGTCAATTGCCAAAGCATAACGAAACCACTGCTGCTGCTGCAGCCGCTGATCAAATTCGTATTACGCGAAATCCACAGCACAACATTATGATTCATGGTAAGCCCTAAAATATTTTTTCACACGTTTTTCTCGTTTAATAAAACGTGGCTGGAAAAGTCATTACCGGTTTCGAAATTCAAATTTCCGTGGATTCAAAATTTTTGTGCAAACTACACGAATCCTTCGATTTTTTCTATTTTTCTGAATATTGATTGATTTTCCTGCCTGAATTTACCCTCATTTCTACCGACAACAGCGGCAACAGTTGAAAATAAAAAATGCACTATTTTTTGTGTGTTCATAATTGAATATGCTGGGACACATTAAACAAACATGTGCGTGTATGAATGTAGGAAATTAGTGCAGGTGTTTTTGATAATAAATAAGCCGAACATTTATAAATTTGTTATCAAACCGAAGAGTTTTCAATTTTACTCATACATGCGAAAGAAATTTATTAATGAAAGCGACTGTTGACGCATTTACACAGTTTGAAGTGTATGGGCAAAAAGAAGAAAAATATGCACAAACCAAAGTCCCTTTTTTTATAGCTTTTAGTTACTCATTACATGCGGAACGGAAAAGACAAAGAAGTTTCAGTTAAAAAATCATGAATAATTATTGTTAATATCTATAAATAAAGTGAATAATTAACGACATTAAGTGGACTAAAAAAATTGTGAAAAAATGACAGAAATTAATGACAATAAGAGTAATTTCACAATCAAAGGTAAAGTAAATTAGTTTAGATGTCATTTCTCTAGGTTTAAATTGCCATTGTTTACTGTCCAAATAATTAATTTAATGTGCAGCCCTTAAGTGGGACATGCGATCATGAATGTTGACAATAGAAAATTGAAGGTGCACCGAAAATCAATCAAATGTCTCTTTGAATTCTTAACTTTTGAGATTTACTGAAAACTAGGCGTGTTTTTTAGTGACGTCATGAAGCATACTTGAAGTGTTTCTAGACTGTACACACATCGATAAATTTTTGATGATAAGGCAAATAATCATTCCTTTTAAAATCGTGCAACAAATATTTTAATTTAATCAAGACGTAATGTGACCGACTCATTAAGACTCTCTTGATTATTCAATTTTTAATTGTCATAATGCAATTGAGGCAGGCGATGAATTATTTATTTAAATGCTTTATAAAAACCAAGTTAGTCAAAGGCATAAATATACGTTTTGAGTACAACTCAAAAAGATTAATTTTAAAAATAGAAATTCGTTCGTGAATTTGCGAAATCTAAAAAGTTGTTTGTTTCCTGATATGAGCTAAACTCGAAGGAAATCGTGACCAATCTCTGTGAGTGAACTCTGTTTATGTTTGATTAAAAAGTGAATCAGGAGTGACGCGAAAAAAATATAGAAAACAAAAATATTCTAACAACATTTTCTGTTCACGAAAGGTCAACATGTGCACTGAGATTGAAATTTAAAAACTTTCCAGGATTTTTTCCACATGAAATTTTAAAAACAATCTTAATCGTAAATAGATTTTATTACTTGATAAGATAAGTTTTTTAAACAAATTGCTTATTTTGCAGTGATTAAAGTAAAAAATTATTCAAAATATTCCAAAAATTTGAATAATTGACCCTGCTTTTCCGAGGAATCGGGGGTCAATCATGTGTGGTTGCGTTGGACGTCTCTCCTACTTCGGTAGTGGCCACCTAATCGTCATCTAATCTAATCTAAAATATTCCAAAAAATTGAATAATTCTAAAATCATCTTTAAAGGGTATCTTCGTTTAAAACCAAAACAAAAATAAACAAATGACTAACATATCAAATTGAGAGAAAATAGTGCAACAAAGAGAATAGCTAGACTTAAAATCATCTGTTGTTATCTTCCAGTCGGGTTATTTCTCTGCTCACAAAAAATACTGCGAGAAAAATATATATGAGAAGAGTTTTTTGTGAGTGCCGTTGCTTTTTCTACTCGCTCAAATATTATGAAAAAACGTAAAAAGAGTTTTCAGTAATGCTGCGAGATGTAAAGCAGAACTAGCTCTAGCCGTAAAGTTCACAAAAAAATCATACGGAAATATATGTGACAAATTTATTACAAATGCGTTCTTGAAAAGCTGTGAAAAAGTGTCACTTCTAAAAAAATATGATAAATGAATCATTTGAATTTTCATGTAAATCACACTTTTGATTGATAAATTAAGATTGCATAAATTAAAAAGGTAATTAATAAAATTTTCTCTTCATTGTTTTTAAATTTTTTGTAGCCGACGACGATTCGGAAGTTTCTCCACACGACTTTGAGGGGAACAACTCAGACTTGGAGAGTGGCATTGATGACACGTTTCGCTTTAAAGGAAACTCGAGTTCTTTTACTCAAATGCAGGTAAAGATTTGAAAATTTTCATTCACCTTTTAAAAAAAAAACGCTTTAGAACTTTTTTTTGGTACAAATTTAAAGATTCTCATTTTTTTAAGTTTATTCTCTCTTAAACTGTCAACATAAATTTTTATTCTCTCAAATCATTAAAATATTTGCATTAAATGCTGATAATAAATTTTTAATTGCTGTCTGTTTAAGAATTTATTATCAGTTGCGATGAGTACATTCTATGGTACATTTGTGTTTGAGGATCGAAATCGAATTTTGCGTGTTTGTTGAAAAGTTTTTAGTTAATTTATGACAACTAATTCTAAATTATTTTACACAGGGCGATTTAGATCGTCAGAGATTACTCGGTGATCGACCACGAGAGGGACTTTTAGAGAGCATTTTAGACGATGGTTTGGAGGGAGTCGAACATCAAGAAAGGTGAGTTTGAAAAAACGATTTCAAGTTCAGTGAGGATTTGATATGTTTCGATAAGAGATAATTTGCATTAACAAGTAATTCGGCATAATTCGCTTTGCGTGTTTAAAAGTGTGAGTAAAATTTCCAAAAGACACGCAAAAAAGGTCTATTTCCATAAAATTTTAAAAGCTCATGTTTAAACAAACTTTTTATCACAAAGATCTTGAAGAGATAAAAAGTTTTTGATGGTTTTAAATCATAATTCCAACCCTGAGCAATAAAATCAAAAATTGCGAAAATTCATGAATCTTAAAAAGGTGTTAAATGGTAATCAAAAAATCTCAATCGAATAAAATACTAAATTGACCTTAAAATGGAAAAAACTGCAAAATTGAATTTAATTGAGGCAATCATTAAAATTTATAAGGAAGAGATGCGATTAAATTATTATCAGTATGAATAATACTTTTTTTACTTCATAAGAAAATTCCTAGAGCTGCGGTCAAAACTAATTTTATAATATTTTTTTTACGTTTGTTGTTCTAGGTTATTAATTTTTAAAACTATAATATTTACAATTTTCCGAGACTGAAAAAGGCACGACCAAAAATAAAATACTACGTTTTTTCATTTCTAATTTTACCCGAATAAAGTGTCATGGTGAAATGGTCATTCATTTATTTTTACGTTTTATTACGTCACGATATGTTTTTAATTAATTAAAAGCCACCTCAAAAACATCAAAAAATGAAACGGGACTTTTTTAAAAATTGTGTCAGTTATTTTTTTGGAGCCCACGAAATTATCGGAAAGATGAAATCATTTAGTAACTAGATCCTTCTCAATTTTCCATTCATGTCGTCATCTTAACTCTGACGTAAATTTGGGAGTTTTTATCGTCTCTCCTTATTATGCCTCAATTATCGATTTTTCTTCTATGGTGGGTGGGTGGCAAAGAAAATATGCCGGAGTTTTGAAGGTTACAACCAAATGACGTTTTTATTTATTTTTTCAACAATATTGAGCTCAAACATGACAAATTTAATTTATTAAATTATTTAAGCACATTTTAAATAGGTCACACACTCTTGTAAATTAATTTTAAATTGATGATTGTGTGACAACTGATTAAGTAACAAAGATGAAATTTTTAATTTGACACGTTATTTTTGATTAAAATCGCATGAATGTAAATTTTTTTTATGTTCAGAACTAAAAAGGTCAAAAAACTTTCAGAACTTGCCAAATTCTCATGGAGTGATGGGAAAAACTCTCTCAAGCTCTCTTTATCTTTTGCGACTGCGTTCAACTAAAAAAACAGTGATGTGTACTATCGAGATGGCGATTATGAAATAAAAAATTTTAAAGTTAAAAAATATTTACTGAATATATTTTTAAGGCAAATATAAAGTTTTTATAGCAAAAAAAATTGAAGTCATTTCTAACGTTAAATCTCGTTCTTTATGTAGTCTTCCATTGTTGATGGAAAGCGAGTAAGTACGATGTAGCATCTGTTTAGTGCATAAATCAAAAGAAAATAATCCATGCCATTATGCTATAATGTATAGATGCAGCTAGAAACTTTACGATTTAAGTAGAAAGCGAAAAAATTACTTTCACATGAAATTCACACATTTTACAACAACATAGTGACGCCTCTTAATGAGAAGAGTGCAAAACTGCGCGCAATTCATTTTGAATGAGAAATTATTTCTTGGGATTTTAATTTAACAGGCACGAACACGTTCAGATGCTTAGGTCACATTACTCGAGTATCATATCATTTAGTGCTTTTTATCTTGACTTTTTATCAAGGAGATTTTTTTCTACTGCGAAAGCAATTAGACCATAAAATATTCCTCATCTCTTTCGTGAACGTATATACGTCGCTTTTTCCATTTAAAATGATTCAACAATAGGCAGAAATATCACAATGAGTTCTCATCTTACATGTCAGAATAATTAATCATTGTAGGTAAACAAAAATACCCTCGAAGCTATTTAGAAATGAGGAAAATTTTGAGCTTTTTGTTTGGCTTTGAAAGTTTAAATTTTTTATATCTCGACTTGAAATTATTATTCTGAAAATTGCGTGGAACTTTTTATTTCAATCCACTTTACTATCAGCTATCTGCCATATTTTATCCGTCTGCGTCATTTGCAGCTTAAATGGATGAAAACAACATTTTAATAATCAGAATTTATTGTCCGGTAAAAGGAGCAATTTTCTTTCCGGAATTGGTCAAAACAAGCTGTTGAGGGATAAAAAATCGATGTTTAACATAGTAAACCGTCCCGTGTGTATACAAAAAGGAATATCCACATCGTCGGAAATGTTTTAATTAAAAGTTATTGCATGTTGCACAGATATTTAAACGTCTTTGATAAAATCTTTCGATTTACTTCTTTTTTATTGCTGTTCGTTTTCGAGGTCAATTCTTCAATTTCCACAACGAATTAAATTTCGACAAGCTTTAAGCAATTTTCATTGCATGAGCTTTTGACTGTTAAGGATACGAGCGAAGCGAGGGTAAAATAATTATAATTATTTCCTTAACTTGTTGAAAATTGCTTTAGTTCTGAGAGAAAGAGAAAGAGAGACAGAGGGAAAATAAAGAGAGAGCGAGAGGGAGATTTCAAAAGTTCTTCTTTATTTTTTCCTCCAGCTATGTTCGTTCGTTGTATTGTTCATGCTCACATCATTTGTTGAGCAATAACAACGGAAAATCTTTTCTCTCACAAATATTTTTTTTCTCTCTCTTGTTTGCTCAAAACTGTGAGTACATTTTTTGAATGAGCCATATAGTGAGTGAGCAATTGAAACTCGATGAAATCGGATGTGTTTAAAATATCACGCGAAAAAAAATATAAAACTGTAAAAAATATTTTTTACTATTAAAAAATCGTGAGGGACCAAATAATAAATATTGCAATAAAATGATGGCAATGGAGACAGTAGATTTGGGTGAGGTAAACTCGAACACAGCACAAAGACCTGAGGATGCGCCAGTTTCACTCGACCAAATTCAAATAGAGACGCCCGAGGAAAGGTTATTATCTATATTTTAAAATGTGTTTACACGATGATGCTAAATTATGACTAAGTGAAAATTATCGCTTTCGCAAATTGAAGTAAAAAGTTTTTTTTGAGAATTTACAACATGAGTCAATTGGAGTATAAAAAGAGCTCCAATGAATTTGATTTAAATTGTTTGTTAATTTAATAATAGAACATTTTGTATTGAAATATTTTTCACGTCTCTTCTTTTTTTGCTGGTCATTTAACGAGTAAAAAACTTTTATCCGGTATTTCGTCAAACAAGGGGTGGAATTTTAAGTGGTTAACATTAAAAGTCCTTTATCCTTTACAATCGATTTTGTCTGTAATTGATTTCGATTTGTTCTACATTATTTTTTCATACATTTTTATTTAAACTTTCTCCAAATGTCGTCAGAATATTTCAGTATTTCATTTTTGGCATTCGATCTCGTTTCATCACTCGAGATTTATTAATAGAAGAGTATAGTGGGAGAGGAATGAGAGAGAAAAATATTTTCCTCGCGTATATTGATTCATTTTTATGAATTCTTTATGGTTTACGTAGAAATGCTTTATTTTGTCAGACTCAGAGAGTTTAATACGTTTTGATGAGTAAATAGAAACTTTTAAATGAATTTTTTTCGGATGTTTTTAATTAAGATGAAAAACAACAAAAATTAGCGATGACGCATCATAATTATTTAAGTTAACATACACTGACTTCGAAGAATCACAACGTAATTTATTATTTTTTACATGACTGCATGCCAAGCCGTCCCTTTTAACATCCATCCATAAGAAGCATGAACCTTTTCGTAAAAATGATGACTTTTAGAGGCAATCGAACTTTAAGCAGCTTACACGTGAGAGAGAGAAAAATCAAATGAAAATAAAATTTCATCCAATTTTCTCTTCATCTTCTTTTGTAACCTACCTTTTAAGCACACGTGGAAAAGCTTGAAAATAAAATCAATATTTATCTCAGTTTTCCATAATAACATACTTTCGTTCTTCCATCAAGAGAGATTCTTGTGCTTGTTTTAATATTTTTTGCGACGGCAAATGCGAAAAGTGAAAATCGCGCGCGTGAAACACCTTGAAATTATTGTGGAATGGAAAAATATCGATGAAACTTTTCCGAACCATGAGGCAGTGCTTTTTGTATGTGGAGGGAAGAGGAAAAACTTTATCCTTAAAACACTTTTCTATATTAGAAAATTTATTCAACAAGGCAATAAGAAAATTGGTCGATAATGGATTTCATTGTGAATTTAGAAAAAAGTTTTAACTTATTTTTGGAGCGAGACATTTTTTGCTCTAAATTCATCTTTAAGAAAAAGTTAAAATTTAAATTGCGATTCAATGAAGATAAAAAGTTAAATACTAATTAAATTTAATCTCACTGACGCACAGATGAAATCACAAAGAACTCAAGAGAGTGAAGGAAATATAACCGCATCGTAATCTTATCTTTGTCTCCTCTTAGCATCAAGAAAACTCTTTATGAAGTGGAAAATTAACAAAATAATCAAAACAAATATTTACATTTTAGTCACAGAAGGTTTTTTGAGTACGATAAAAACATAAATCACATCCTAACATATCCGCCAAGGGAGTAAATGTGTGATTTTTAATTTTCTGTCGCAAAAATAGAAACGAATGAATGAAAACGATGATGATTGTGGGCAGTGGGTGTGCTAAATAATAAAGGGTTGAACACATTCGAATGAAAGTTCTATTTTAAGCACAGAGAAAAGCTTTTTCCGGCTCTTGAATCTCGAAACAAAAAACCGAAATGAAAGATAATTTTAAATGAACAAACACAAAATCTCAGCTCATAGACATGACATGTGAGCAAAATATGAAAGAAATTTATATTGTCCATGAACTAAAATATAATGTTCATGCAGTGAAGTGACACGTCCCTATGAAACTTTTCCATTGAAAAAAAAAATTTAAAGTTTATTTTTTTTACTAAATTATAAATTTATTTTTAATGCACAAAATAGAGAAGGGATTTATTTAATTACTTTTTCTTACAAGGAATTTTTTCATCACGCTAAAAAGATTTATTTTGTAGTGCCATATTGCTGTTTTTAGAAAATAATGTTTATATAATAGATTAGATTAAATCTTAGATGAAAAAATGTTTCAAAACCCACACGTGGGTGTTGCCGCGTAACCCACTTGTAACAGATCAGTATTGGCTTCACCTTTGTCTTCCCCTTCTGGCCTGCCCTTTTGGGTTCCCAAATATGGCTTCCCAATATGGCTTACCAAATATGGCTTCCCAATATGGCTTCCAAAAATGTCTTCCGAAAATTGCTTCCCAAAAATGGCTCCCCAAAACTGCTTCTCAAAAATGCTTCCCAAAATGGCTCCACTGTGTTTCGACTGTGTTTCATTTTCCACTGTGTTCCATTTTCCAGTGTGTTTCATTTTCAATTGTGTTTCATTTTCCAATGTGTTTCATTAACCATTCTGTTTCATTTTACATTGTTTTCCATTTTCCATTGTGTTTAATTTTCAATTGTGTTTAATTATCCAATGTGTTTAATTTTCCATTTGTTCCATTTTCCATTGTGTTCCATTTTCCATTGTGTTTCATTTACCATTGTGTTCCATTTTCCATTGTGTTCCATTTTCCACTGTGTTATATTTTCCACAGTGTTCCATTTTCAGATCCATGCCAATCGATTCCTGGTCAAATTCCGAGTTCAATGAGGTACATGAAGCCATACTTCTAAAAAATGGACATTAGTGGCATTCCTTGGACACTCCTGGCCGGCCGTGACGGTCATTCTTCAAAATCATCAATGCTAATCAATTCCTGATGCAATTACGAGTTCAACGAGGTACATGAACCATACTTTTAAAAAATGGACATTAGGGGCACTACTGGCCGGCACTGATGGACATTGGTGGCACTCTGGATGGCCATGATAGACATTCCTCAAATATCATCAATGCCTTTCATTCCTATACAAATACGAGTTCAACGACATACATAAGCCATATAACAGGAAATTTGTATGAAAAATTGCATTTAGGGCAGCCCATGGCACGACCGGTGGTCATGACCCACATAAATCCTAAAAAGGCCGAATCAAAAATCATAGACCTAACAATTTGCGAAAACAAGACGTCTCTAGCTATCACAGGAGCCGAGATCTCGATGGAACAGAGGACAGACAGACAGCGGACGGACGGACGGACGGAAATAGGCGCATATAAGTGTTACACCACTTCGTGGGTTACACAAAAATGTATCTAATAGTTCGAGTAATAATTTTGTAATAACGTCTTTAAAAATCATTCAATTTTATCTTATCTACAAAAACGTGACGTTAATTGTTATATATTTTTAATTGTTTCAGATACGAGAGATTGTTGCGTCGCGCACGTACGGAAGACTTATCAGAAGTTAGTGGCATTGGATGTCTATATCAGAGCGGTTACGATCGTCTCGGTCGGCCGGTGATTGTTTTTTGTGGCAAATGGTTTCCAGCGCATGAAATAGATTTAGAAAAAGTGAGTCTTTTGCCATAAAATTTTGAATCAAGCATAACTTTTTTGTTTCTCTTTTAGGCATTGTTATATTTGATATATCTTCTTGATCCTCTTGTTAAAGGCGACTATGTTATCTCATATTTCCATTCTCTCACATCAACGAATAATTATCCATCTCTAGCATGGTTGAAAGAAGTTTACAGCATCTTGCCATACAAGTGAGAATTAATTGAGAAATTGAGAACGTTTTTAATAATTTTTTATTTAGATACAAGAAAAATTTGAAAGCATTCTACATTGTACACCCGACCTTCTGGACAAAAATGATGACTTGGTGGTTCACAACATTTATGGCACCCGCAATTAAACATAAAGTTCATTCCCTTCCCGGTGTTGAGCATCTTTACTCTGTAATTTGCAAAGATCAGTTAGAGATACCCGCTTACATTAGGTAAATATAATTTTTGGATTTTTCTAAATTTAAATTAAACTTTTTTACGTCTGTAGTGAATACGATATGGCCACCAATGGACTCCATTACTTCCAACCGTTCAATAGCAATGCATTTGCTTCTTAATATTCATTATCGTTAAATAATCAACCAGCAACTTTAAATTACTAATAGTTTTTCTAGTGAATAGTCATAAAAAATATAATGTGAAATTATTTCAAAAATTCCTTTAACCCGCATAAAATATTTACCATTAAAGTTTTTGTTTTGTAAAAAACCAAATGAATACAGAGTCGGATTAAGATCATGATGAGTTCTTATGAATTTATTACATATATAAAAAAATATTAGTCACTTATAAAAAATATTTAATACCATATTAAAAAGGCAAACAAAATGAAATTTAAAATCAATATTTATTTATCTGCAATTATTTTTCATCCCATGCATGCTCACATAAGACAGATTTATTTTCAAAATTATGTTGTGAAGTTTAAATATTTTTTAATTTTCAAAATGATCTAGAAAAATTTTGTAGATTATAATGATGATGATATTTGTGATAAAAATTCAAGTAAAAAGTCATTCATCCTTTTTCATGCATAATTCAGTATTTCAAACAAGCGAGCAGTAACAAAAATGCTTAGAAATTAAGTATAGAAAAAATTTCATTTGAAAAAATTTAAATATTTTTTATTAGCATTAAAATATATAAAATGTTTAATTTAATGAATAAAAAATGAAATAAAAAAATTCTCTAAAATTTTCAAATCTCCTTTTTCCTCCATACTTAAGAACAAACCACACATATACAATCAATTTTCTTAAATGAGAAAACGCTTTGCAAATAATAAAATTTAATGGATATATAAAGAAACACAAGTTTATCTGTCGTCACTTTAATAATTAGATAGCTTAATGATTCGCTATAAATCTCGTTGTATTTACTATATAAGTCTCCATGCATGAGAATGTACACAACTCATGATAGTTGACTAAGAATTTTGAAAATTCAATTTTCACTTCCCTTCTCATTGAAAAAAAGCTCAAAAATCCTTCCCTTAGAAATTTAAATTTTAGAACCCCTTCGATGATCGTGGAAATTAGAAATTTTCTTTAACAATCTTCTTGCGCTAAAGTGCCAATTTTATTGCTTATTTTCCCTCTCCTCACTTTTGTCTCTCCATGTATAAAAAATCATAATGTTGCCTTCATTCATAATTAATTAATTAAATAGTCATTCATACGAATGAGAAAATAGTTTTAGATAAATCCTAAACAGTCTCACGTTATTTAGAGAAAAAAAAATAAATTAAATAAAATTAAAATTAGAGATTCATCTATACTTTCCGAGGAATATTGAGAAAAGTTAATTTTCAAGGGAGATTCATGAGATTTTCACAGCTGTGAAACATCCTCTAAAGTTCACAGGTAAAATGATAAAAAATGATGTTAACCATGAAAACAAGTTGAAAGTTATCAAAAAAGTACAGAAAATAATTTTTTATAGGTTTTGAGGATAGACACGTGTTTGCACGCATGAAAGAGAAATTTGAGATTTTAAAAACGCCTGAAACACAAAATAATTATTGTTGATGTTGAAAGATGAAAATATTATTTGATTGAAAAGTATTTATAAAGAAAGAAAAATAATGGTGAGGTTAATAGTTTGAAAATCCCACCCAGAAAAATTATATTCGCACACGCATATACAAATTTAACATGCACCTGAAATAATATTGTCAAAAATATTTTTTCGATATGTGACAAAAAAAATATATGCGAAAGAAAATTTATTTAACAATGAAAAAATCAAATTATTTAACAAAAAAAAGTTTAACTATAATATATGAAAAATAGAAACATATGAGAAAAGAGTGAAGGAAATAAAATCCAATATAGCAGTTACAAAGTTTATTTAATAAAAAGTTGAATTTACTCCCGAAAAATTAGTTTCAATATTTAAAATTTTCAGCGTTAGAATATTTCATAATCATTAGTTTTTCATCATAAAATCGACAGTAAATCATCACAAAGAAGTGTGTCTGCAAGCGATAAGAAGAAACTACTGACGTACTAGTGCATGCACTCTCTAATGTTTCCACTCTCTCATCTTTCATTCTCAGTCGATCTTCACTCGAAGAAAGATTAATTTTTTAGTGTCTTTTTCTAATAATTCAATTTTTGTGTCTTCAGTGTTATAAAGTGAAAAGTTTTTTTTATAAAAATATCCAGTTAATTTTCCGATATGAAAGATCAGAATTTAAATTTGATTAAAAAGCACGTGCAGGTGATTGAGCAAATGAAATCAGTTTTGCAATCAATCAAGTGGACTCCGATTTTATCGGCTTCAGCGAGGCGTCGATATGAAGTCTTTAGCGCTTTTCTATTCATGGCAATCGTGCTTTTTGCGGAATCACTTTGTGCAATTTTTATTTATCTTCTTGCCGTGAGTCATTGGGATTTTTTTAAATGAGAGCAGAGAGATTAAAATTTAAAAATTTCAAGTTTCATTTTGGAGTCATCGGAAAATTAATTCTAATCGGTTATTTCACGTACATGATCAGTGATTTAAAGGCGGATGAAAATGCCATCAGAGGTCAAGGGTAAGAAATATTTTTTTTGAGACTTTTGAAACTCTTTTTGATTTTCAGTTCATCATGGTTTCGATCGCTGAGCTGCTGGCGACATTATGCAAATTATTTTCCCATCAAACTCGTAAAAACTGTCGATCTTCCACCAACCAAGAATTACCTGTTTGCATGCTATCCACACGGTGTTATTGGTTGTGGCATCTTTGGCAATTTCGCAACTGAAGGAACAAACTTCCATAAATTATTTCCTGGAATCCGATCGAAACTTTGTACACTCTCATATCACTTCTATTTTCCGATTTTCCGAGAAATTATTTTGTCTTGGGGAATGATGTCGGCAAAGTATGTGAGGTGAGTCATATTAATTTCTAATTATTTGATAAATGTTTAAAAAACTTAATTACAGCATTAAACACGCATTATCACAATCAACAAATAAATTGGCGGTCGTAAATCAAGAGGATGGATTTACTTCAAATGCTGTAGTGCTTGTTGTAGGTGGTGCTCAAGAAGCTTTGTATGCTCGACCTGGTTGCTACAAGATTTGCATTAAAAATCGAAGAGGATTTATCAAAATTGCCTTAGAGACTGGATGTTCGTTAGTGCCAGTTATTTCGTTCGGTGAGGTTGATGTGTTTGATCAACCGCCAAATAAAAGAGGAAGCAAATTAAGAAAATTCCAAGAAACTTATAAGCGGTGGACGGGAATTGCACCAGTTGCACCAATCGGTCGTGGATTTTTTCAATATTCATTCGGTATTATCCCTCGAAGATCACCAATTCACACGGTTGTTGGATCTTCAATTGATGTCGAGAAGATTTCTTCGCCAACCGACGAGCAAATAGAAAAGTTGCACGCTAAATTTTCGGAAGAATTAGAAAAACTCTTTAATGAACATAAATCAAAATATTTAAGAAATTCCGAGAACGTTCAACTTATCATGAAATGAAAACTTTATTTTCTTTATCTAAGAACTATTTGTTGTTTAAATTTTTTGATAAAATTATATTTTCTTGAAACATTGTTAAAAATCTTGATCTACGACAACATGTTCAGATCAATTTCATGAAATCATTATTATGAAATCTTGTCGAATTTGGCGTAGAAATTTAATTTTCTTTATCTTATACTAAGCGTGTCTTCGTGAGATTAATAAATACTGATCAAATTTATTTCGGCTTCTTTAGCTCTTTTCAATGGAAAAATGATAATTTTTTGTGCTTTATAATTAAAAGAGAGTCAAATTCGATGACAACTGTTTCTCCTCGGATGTATTGTGTGCTATCGGTGAATACACTTAAGAATTCTGGCCATTATCAGAGAACGGAGGTGTGATAAGGTAAGTATGCGCTAAAAATCTGTTGAAAGCACTGATTGATTCAATTTTCTTTTGTGTGCACACGAGTTTTTAGAAATTTCTTGTGTGTTCGAAACAAAGATAGTCGTCGCTGAGATTTTGTTGAGTTCGGAAGCTCCGTGGAAATTTTTTAAAAATATTTTTAACCTTTGAACTTAAAGTGATTAATCAGTTGAAAACTTAAATTCTAAAAATTTACACGCGAGATTATTGAATGAAATCGTGATAAGAATGTTTAAATATAATTTTTAAGCATCAAAGTTTAGTGATTTTTAAACTGCGTAGTTTACAATAATGAAAAATCATTTTAAGGAAAAAGAAAAAAGTTTGTGGAAATTTTTTAAATTAGCGATTAATAATTGTTAATTTTTAAAAGATTTATTTCAATTTAATTTAATTTATTTCAATTTTTCTGGAATATTCTAAAAAATTTTAAATAAACCTTTGAGTTTACTTTAAGCTTCGTGACGAATTTTATCTCAATCCTTTTAGTAAACCTTTAATTTTTCGCAAATCTCCCTTCTTTTTGCGTTTATATTTGTACTAACCGATTTCTATCTTATCTAACAAGTACAGCGATACACACTTGAAGTCACCTGTTCCTAATTAATTGCCGAAGTTTTGATAGGAAAAAATTATTAATTGCTAATTTCTTTTAGTTAAAAAATTCGTTTAGTGAAAATGAGTGAAAAATGTCGTTGTTAAAATGCATTTTATGGGGAATTTTTCTTATGATAATTCTGCAATGCCTTACATACATACATGGAGCCAAAATTGACTATAAGAAATCGTCACTAAAGAGTGATGACAGTGATAAAAATAACCATCTAAATGATAAGCAAAATAGAGATAAAATAAATCATGGCGATTATCACGTTCGTGATGACAAAGTTAATAATAATCAAAATACCGGAGATTCCTACATGCCACCAATCGAAGCAGGCGAAATTGAAATTGATGAAACAACAACAGAAACTGACGAAACAACCACAGATTACGAATATGATTCTGGTCAACCATTAGAGTGCATTTTAGCCCAGTCACAATTTTATTTATCATGGTGGGTGCATGAAAACGGAAGTTTGAGGATACCTGCGAATGTTCGTCTCAATGCAAGCGGAATTTTGGATTTATCGCTTTATTTTTCATCGGAAGAGCGAATTTTTAATCATGTGCTTTCATTTACAAGCAATAATCCGGGTGATGTAAGTGCTTTATTTTCTATAACAATCAATCAACGAATGTCTAGATGGATTTTAAAAAATCTAAGTTATGATGACGTTTCAAATTTTATCAGACACGCGTGTATATTTATACTTTAAACCATTTGCCCATAAACATTGATTTTTACAGGTGTTGCAACACTTCCGTAAATAAAAAAAATATCTTAAATTTTTCTTCTTATCTCGTTATCAGGTAATTAGGTTTATGAGTATTGCGAGCAATAAATTAAGAAATATACCAGCGTCTGCGCTAAATCTAACCTCGACGTCACTGCAATATTTGTCGCTGGCGGGAAACGATTTTCACTATTTATTCGAGCGATACAACACGTCTTTCCGTAAGTTTGCATTTAAATATGTTTATATAACATATAAACATATCACTTTTATTTTAGAGGAATTGGCCGCATTTCCATTGATGGAAAATTTACAGGAACTAGATTTAAGGAATTGTCAAATCGCGAGTATTCAATATGACTACTTCCATAATTTGCCTGCACTAGAAAAGCTCTTTTTGTCTCACAATGAAATATTAGAGCTGAACTATGAAGCCGTTGCACCAATGACAAATTTACGTCACTTAGATTTATCTTACAATTATTACTATGATGATCCCTTGTCATTCTTATACGATGGCTTGATATTAGATCCCGAAATATTCACAAATTTAAAACGATTGATGTTTTTGGATTTATCGCACACAAAACTAAGTAGCGGAAGTGTTGAGGCACTTCTCAGTCTGCAGCCGGGCATAGAGCAGCTTTCATTGTGCTACACTGGTATTACACATCTCATACCCGCCATGTTTGAGAATAAAAACATCAAAGTCCTGGATTTGAGTGGCAATCCACAACTTTATAGAAACCTTCATCCGTACGATTTCTCGGGTCTTGAGACATTGGAGATTTTAGTATTTAAAAACTCAAGCATTACGGATATTAGTCTCATGTCATCGCTCGTAAGACTTCGAATGCTTGATTTGAGCGACAACGAAATCACTTACCTCGCTGCTGAAAATTTTACAACCTTAACGAACCTCGAAATTTTCAATGTTGGAAGGAATAAAGTTAATGACTGGAACAGAAGCATTTTTGTAGACAACGATAAACTAAAGATTTTAAACATGAGATCAAACAATATCACATTAATGGCCGATGAAATGTTGAAAGACTTTTATCTTACAAGGTAAATAATTTAATAACTTTTCATTCATCAGTAAAAATTACTTTACAATTCTACTTTTTAGGTTTCTATCAGTCGGTGGCAATGATTTTATTTGCGCTTGCAATTTGCGTGACTTTATTGATCGTGCGTCAAGAAATGCTCGTTATCATTATTGTAACACGCGCCGTTCAAAAAGAGCGACAGATCTAAACGAATGGCGGCTGCCCGAACATCAATACAATGTTTTCCTTCGAGAGTATCACGTTTTTTTAACATTCTACGAAGACAGCTATCGAAATATCCTCGGCAACAGTGGATCCAACTCGGAAATTATTCAGCCATTTAATGTCGATTTCTCAAATTTCGGAACAATTAGTGAAGATGACTGTGAACAATTTCTAAATGAAACGAGTGAGTCGAACGGTATGAATTTCGACTTTCTTCTGCTTGACTATAACGAAAATGATTATAAGTGTATTGAACGCTATGGTGACAGCGAGCGAATTTTACACTTCTATGAACTTGAATCATGTTTCTATAATGATGAATCGACAACCGATGAAAGTACAACTGATGACGAGTCAAACGAGGAACCAAGTCAAAGCACTGAACATCCAGTCTTCACCACAACCCCCCACATACCTCGACCATTTAAAACATTCGATTGGAAATATCTCTATTTTCTCCTTGGAATTCCTTTCGTCATGATCGTTGCACTTTGGTTTTGGAAGCGTGCCGATATAAAATATTTCTTTGCCATTTTTAAAAATTCAATCATTCTCAGTCTCGATAAGGATGACAAGAAGGCGTTAATGATGACAAATCGAAGAAGAAAGTCGAATGCTGATAATTTCATTTATGACGTATTTGTGTCGTATTCCGAAAAAGACCGTCCATGGGTCCTCGATGAATTAATTCCCAACATTGAGAAGAGAACAGAAATTAATATTTGCCTGCACGAGAGAGATTTTCAAGTGGGAATGAGCATTCTTGAGAACATTATTCAGTGCATGGACAAAAGTCGATGTCTTTTGCTGGTGGTGTCGGAATCATTTTTAAAATCGAATTGGTGTGCATTCGAAATGCATTTGGCTCAACATAGGTGAGGGGGAAATTTTGTTAATTTTTAAAGTTTCTTTAATGAATTCAAAACTTTAGGTTAATTGAAACTCGACGTGAGCAATTAATTCTGGTGTTGCTTCATGATATTCCCCGGTCAAAACGATCGAGAACTCTTCAATTTCTCATGCGCACAAAAACTTACATAATGTGGCCTCAGGACAATAAACCGGAATCTAGTGCAGTCTTTTGGAAGAGATTAAAAAAGGCAATAATTCTTAACAATTGGGAACCAGAGAGAACATCACAGAGTAAACCGAGGCACAGCATTGTGTAAAATAGTTTTTTATTCCCTATTTTTTTTGTGTTGATATTTAATAAAAATGTTTAATTTTAAAAAAAAAATTTCTCAAAAGTTGCGTTGTAGGTTTTATAGAGATGAAAAATTCCAACCGACAATGATGCTGCTCCTGCAACACCAGCGATAGTAAGTGCTTTATTAAGCACACCATCTTGCCAAGCACGATTCTCTATACATTTCTTGTAAGGCATACATGTGAATGAAACACTGCTATAAAGTGGTACCCAAAATGAGGGCATAAGCCAATGAAGAAAATCATCAAAGTGTTTTCTGAATATAAAAGCTAAAAATGATTTTTTAAAATAAGTTGGTAAATAAATTATAAACTAACTTACATTTCTTGTTCACCAAATCCCTCATTTCAATGTAATTGTACATCGCCAAGTCACAAACAGCATGAGCATCCTCCCATCGAGTCTCACTGAACTCATTCAAAATCTTCTCCAAATTCGATCCATGTTTAGTGAACAAGTCGGTCAAAATTGTGCAATCTTCAAAGCCAGCATTCATACCCTGGAAATATTTATATCATTATAATCATTTATATATTATATTTATTATAATAATACCTGACCGTAAAAAGGCACAACTGCGTGACCTGCATCGCCGATAAGAAGAACTTTCGATGAAATATGATAGGGTCGACATTTAACCGCCATCAAATATTGAGCTGGTATTTTAAAGAAATCTTTAACGAGTCGGTCTTCACCGATAAGTGGAATTGAGTCGGGGAAAAAAATGTTGAAAAATTTGAGAAGATCCTCTGAAGATTTAATGCTATCAAAATTCTCAAATGGCATAAAGAGTGTAACAGTCCATGTTCGATCTTGATTTGGGAGTGCGATCATCATAAACTTTCCACGCGGCCAAATGTGAAGATAATTTTCAGGCATTAAAAATTGTCCATTTTCACCGGCTGGAATGCACAACTCGAGATATCCATGTTCAATGTAGGTCTGAGTGTAATTAAAACCGTTTCGTTTAAGAACTTCACGACGGACAGCAGAGAAAGCTCCATCACATCCAACAATCAAATCTGCATTGACTTTTTCTTCTTCTTTTGTTATCGTGCTGAAAAATATTATTTTAAAAAATATTCATCTCTCGAAATTGTTCTTACTCAATCATTGTAATTTCTCCTTTTTCGACCTTTCCACCACCCATTTTCTTATTAAAGTTCAACCTTATGTTTGGATAATTTTCGGCCTCTGAAATTTGATACAAATCGAGGTGAACGGAAAAAATTACTAAGTCTTCACGCATGTCAGTTACCCGTCAACAAAATTTCATTGAGATACTTTCGACCAACGGAATAAATAGCTTGATGATTTTTTCGGTCGTAAGGAATGGCATTAAGAGTGCCGTCTGTGTTATGAATCATTCGAGCATACCTAGGAAATTAATCGAATGTTAAGATATTCGATAAATTTTTTTCGACTTACATCGGGATTCCATGAGATAGGAGCTTATCTTCTAAGCCGACTTCCTTGAGTGCCTTTCGACCCCGAATTGATAAAGCAAGATTAATGCTACGACCTACGACAAGCTCAGCCGTTCTAATATCTGTAAAAAAAGAGGTATTTAGAACAGTTTTTTACACTGATTAATAAATTACCCTCTCGATATTCATAAACGTCAATTTGATGACCACGTTTGCCTAAATGTAGAGCAGCTAAGGAACCGACCTAAAGTATTAGATTAAATATTTAGCGAATCAAATTTTAAAACAACAACACAACGTAATTAAATTTCATTCATAAATTTTAAATCACGAGTTTGTTTTTGATTTTTTCTTTACTTTGCAAAAGTGATTCATTCAATTATTATCAGTTTAAAATGAATCACTTGAGGCATATTATGTTAGGTTGAAAAGGTCAGAAAAAATTTGCTGTATTCAATTAATTCCTGCAGATATTTATTGCTCATGCATTTGATTAAATTTTTTTGAAAAATTATTTTAATGCTAAAAGAGTATTATTTCTTTTTTTATCGGATATCAGTCACGTGCAATTTAAATTTTCAAAAATTTTAATTTTTTTGTTCTATATAATTCCAATAAATTAGTTCAGAGGTTATCGAAATTTTTTAAAATATTCTTCGTATGAAATTCAAATTACCAATCCACCACCAACTATCGCAATGTTAAGTTTTTGGTCGTCTTTAATAAATCCATTTTGAACTGGCATTTTAACCACGTTTATTCTAATTTTTTTTAAGATTTCAGAATATTTTTAATGCTCCTTATCACTTTCTCGCGTCTAGTCTTGACCGCTCACAAATTCGAACTGAACTCACGACAAATTGCCTCCTCTCTTACGTTGATTATTGCTCTTGAGACTGGAAGGAAGCCCCAAAAGATTCTCTCCTTAAATTTCAGTAGTGAGTATTAAATTACTCACAAATGTGTAAGAAACAATAAATCATGTAAATTAAAATTTTATTTTCAACATCTTATCACTCGCATCAACACAAGTTCCTTACACTTTTCATAATCAAACAATTGCGGGAAATCTATTGAAATTTCATCACATCTTAATACGCCGGCTGCTTCTTCACCAAACATTTTAATAAATGACTCGTACATTGGAGCACATACTGATTCCGTGAAAACAAAACGCTTTTCCAGGGCAATGTACATTTCTTTGAGTTTTAAAGACATTTTAAATAATTTAAGAATCGTTTTGATAAATCCACGTGTAATGTCGTCGTCGTAAATAACTGTAAGTGAGTTAATTTTAGATATTTGACTTTAAAATTTAAAGATAAAATTTACCATCGGCTGCCAAACAAATATCCACATCCTTCAATTCCTTTTCTAATTTTTCACTCCATCGATTCGCAAAAAAATCAAGCTCATAAACCTCCATCAAGCATGTTTTACTCTTGTAATGTCTGTTGAGCTTTAAATTTCTTTTTATTAAATCAAGAATCCCCCCAACATCAATGTCTGTGCAGAGAACTTTTTTGGCATACATGGCAGCAATGATCGATGTTAGACCTACACCACTTCCTAGCTAAATAAATATTTTAAACAAATTTTCCAGCTTTTTTAATATTTTTACCTCCAGCACAGTTTTATCGGCAAAGAGCTTTTGATTGCATAGAATAAAATCATTTATAAGAAAAGCTCCTCGCCAGGGCTGCAGACCCACCTCGGACAGAATCGTTGACTTTTTATGCTCTAATAGAAAATTTAAAAAATTTAACGAACTTTCTTAAAAAAAATTCTTACCGATTTCAAGAAATTCATTAATTTTTCTTTTCACTATGATATCATGGTCATTGTCATGTTGCAAAGCTAAACGATTTTCGTCATCGCCACTTGGCATACTAAATCTAAATTTAGAAATCACATCTGAAAAAAGTAGTTTTTCAATTTCACTTTCAAGTTCACAAAACCCCAACTACAATGTGACTCACTTCCGTTAGACATCGAAACTGAATTAAAGTCAGTTTCTTCGTAAAGCTCTGATTTTACTTCCATATTATATTTTTTAATGAAAAAATTTATTTAAATATTCACGAAAATGTTATGCCAACAATCCTCCTTTGAGTCTCAAAAAATAATAAAACACCACGCAAGATTTTCTTTTTTAAATAGAAATAAAGAAAAGTGTTTTATTTACAATCGGAAAAAAATGAGAGAGTTATTAGATTTATTTGAGAGAAGATCAGAAAGTTCGTGCGGAATTGAGAATTAAAAACGACTTTGAGTCGGGTGCGATGGTAAGAAAAGGAATGACATAGAGACGAGGCAGAGCTAAACAAAATGATATGTGGAAACGGTTTAGCTCATGACGTCACAATTTCAACCACCTGCTTTGTGTTTTACATATGTTTAAAAATAAATTTTGTTGCTAATGCATGATGATTGATTTTGTATATAAAGATAAATAATTATTTTGCGACTGTATCAAATCTTATTTATAAGAGTTTAAAAAAAATTTAAAAAAATATTGCATCATAAACTTTCTTGATAATTTCGGCGAAAATTCAAAATTCCTAGAATTTTCATCATTAACTTTTTAGGACAAAAATTTGATTTATTTTAGTCGAAAATATATCTTTAATATACCATTAAAATTTTAATTCCTTCTTCTCTTTTTTGCGAGATGTCCCGTTAAAATTCCTTTTAACTATATTAAAATGCGAATTAATTCCAAATCGCTTAACTTAAGAGTTCTTTTTTGTTGTTTGTATATGTTCAAAAACATCAATTTCAGATTAATGGTTTTCTGATTTGATTCGCTTAACTGTTTGTTCTCGCTTTATTCGGCATTTGCTTTACTCTTGAAATTAAATTTTCGCCATTACAAAATTGCAAAATTAAAATTAATTAAATTGTTAGATTTAAATTTCTATTTTAAATAAAAAGAGTTTTAATTTTTTCAAATAATTAAAATTATATTCTTAACATTCTAATAATAACTTCACATTTTATTTTTACACACTCGAATAATTTTTTATTCCATTTATTCATTTTTTATTTATACCTACTGTACAACTTTGTAGATCAACATCGTGTGCGATAAAAATCATGATTGGCAAAAAAGATTAACAAGAAGAGGGAAAAAAATTGCGTTTTGTATTAATCACCTTTGAATCTTAGGATTTTTTTAAATAAATTTGCTAGAGTGAGATGGAAGACAGGAGAGAGGAAAAATTCTTGTAGTTCGGTGAACTGTAGCGCAACTTGATTCTCATGCTGCCATATTTTCTTGGACGATTAGAAAATTTATGATCCATTCAATCAAGAGCAAAAAATATTTCGCCCGTTCTCACACCATAAAGTGCCAAAATGTCTACACACTTGCTATTCTTCTGAGGAATTAATCTCGGGTCAAAACTCATAAATTTCAACAAAGGAGAGAAAGAAGATGAAGGAGCGAGTGAAAAAAAAGAATACATTCTAACAAAGCAGCAGCTGATGACCTTCACCGTTGCCGTGGAATTTGCATTTTCTGCATGAAAATAAAATAAAGGTTGAAACACTGTCGGTTGTCGAGCGATTAAGTTTCCACATTTTTTAATTTAAAAATTCCTTAAAAATTCTCGATTTTTCGAACAAACTCAAAGTGCCATAATAAATTTTCCTCATTTATGTAAAATGATGCGAATCATAGGTAACATAAATTATGACTTCATTCTCTTAGACTAGCTTTATGTTATGAACATTCTTAGAGGCACATAAAAGACCATCCCACAGAACATTTTCAGTGTCAATTTTATATCAATTTGATATCAATTTTTGATAGCAAATTTTTTGGGCAACTTCGTCGATATTTGGTCAAATTTTGCTATTAAATTTAACCATGATTTGATAGCAAATTTTGACATTAAATTTATATCAATTTAATAGCAAATTTTGACATGATTTTTTTTCTAAAAAAATTTTTTGTGTCAAATTTTGCTATCAATTTAATGTAAATTTGACGTCAAATTTCATTTTCCACTTTTGTGGAACACTTAATTTAATTAAGTTTTTTTGCTATATCAGGTCAACACTTGGTTGTTTTTTGCTCTGTAATGAAGGAGGAATATTTTTTAGAAACTCAAACTTATTTTTGCTTACCCGCCGTTGCTAGGATTCGAACCGCTGTCTTCAAGAAGATGAATTTGTTAACACTCGCGCGCGTAAACATTGCGCTACCAAGCCTTTATTAAATTTAATTTCACAATGGCTAAAGACTTATAAGAAAAAAATTTTTAAAATTAACAGACTAAATTTCTTGAAATATCTTTACTTTCAAAAAAAATACATTATATTTTACAACTTATTTTTTTCTCATTTTAAGTATTTAAATTTTAACAATAAATCTTTAGAATTTTATAAAGGAATTAAAATTTAAATAAATATAAATTGTTTATTCTACTTTATTTATTTTCGATGCTTATTTTAGGAACTTTTAAAAAATTATCAGAAAATTAAGGAAAGCGACTAAGCAAAAACGGAAACTGTTCAAAAAACTTTCAATAAAGGGTTATAGAAAGAAAATATCGATTAAAAATTTTATTGAATAAGAAATCCCATCCTTTTTATTTACAAAAGTGTAATATATTTTTTCTAAAATTAATTAATCAACATTTAAAGAAATTTTGTTAAACTTTTTTCCAAATGCTTGATAATAAACTTAACCTTATGAATATTTTTTTAAAATTTTACACAAAACTTCATTAATTTAAAAAATATATTACATCAAATTGATGTAAAAAGTTGATATAAACTTCTTTAAATATTTAAATAAAATTGACATCAATTTAATAAAAAATTTCTATTTAATTTTTGTCAAAAAAATTAATATTAAATTATATAATTTTATAAAAATTTAATAAAATTTTTATCAAAAATTTAATATTAAATTAATAATTTTATAAAAATTTAATAACAAATTTTTATCAAAAATTTAATAAAATTACATCATTTTATAAAAATTTAATATCAATTTTTTCAAAAAATTTAATATAAAATTATATCAAATTAATGTAAAAATTTAATAAAAAATTTTTGTCAAAAACTTTAATAAAAATTATATCAAATAATTAAAAATTTAAAAAAATTTTTGTCAAAAACTTTAATATAAAATTGATATCAAATAATAAAAATTTAATAAAAAATTTTTGTCAAAAACTTTAATATAAAATTATATCAAATAATAAAAATTTAATAAAAAATTTTTTCAAAATTTTATAAAAATTATATCAAATTAATTAAAAATTTAATAAAAATTTTTGTGAAAAATTTTTATATTAAATTGACATCAAATTAATTAAAAATTTATATTGAAATTTTAGTCAAAAAATTTAATATCAAATTTATGTCAAATTTATATTCAAAAACATTAATTTAATATAAAAAAATATTTTTTTACTTCTATTAAATTACATAAATTTACTTAAATTTACATTAAATTTTTTTTTTATATAAATTCATAAATTTAATATAATTTATGTCAAAATTTTTTTTACAAGATTTAACTCAAATTATATCAATTCAACAAAAATTGTTCTATGGGATACACACATTTAACTTGATTGCACAACAGCACTGATAAGAGAGGGAGAAAAAATAGTGTTATGGTGAATCCGCTTTGTGTTATGTTCTCGAGAGCGAGAGGAAGATGAGAGAACTTTAGTGATCTGCAAGGGAATCGAACATTTTGAAAATGTTTCAGCATAACTTTGATCATCAAAATACAAAACTAAAGAATTAAATGATTTTTTGAAAAATTTAAACCCTAATTACACCATCCCTTGATTAAAAAATTGGCAAAATTGCGAACGAAAAGAAAAGAACAAATAAACGAGCGCGAGAAATAAGAAAGGAAGAAAGAAGAGTTGGAGAAAAAGGTAAAACCTGGTGCTGCTCGTCGCCGTTGCTGCAGCAGATTCTCAAAAGCTTTTCAGTCTACCGGTTTCCTTCGAATCGTTTACATCGCGATTTATTCTTCCTCCTTTAGCAATCGCGTTATAGTACCAGCAGTTAGTTCGAAGTAGCCGAGCATCTTTCGAGATCGATTTATGAGCGTCGTTAAGGCAATTTGTTACATTACTGTTTAACGACTTTAAGTCTTGCGCTCACTTGGCATCTCGAGAGGAATTCAAACTCGCAACTGGTCTTGCGTTTTCAGTTTATCACGGTTAAGTGTGCACATTTTATGGTGCAAATATTGACACGATGAATATTTTACCAAAACTGTTAATCATCGTTAACCTGCTACACACAATTTGGTGTGCTAATTCCGACTCCTCTCCATTATCGTCGGTTAAGAGCAAGTTCATTGGTAATGATGCAAAAGTGTCGAGCGCAACCAATTTAGCTAATAATCGAGTATCAAAATTGAGATTAATACTCTTAAGTGACTTGAAACAAAATGAAATTGTAAGCATATAATTTTCTTCACATCCACTTAATGATTTGTTCTTGCTTTCCGTTGTCGTTTTGTGGTAGTGATGATCATGAGCAAGTCATTACGTTTAAGAAATTGCCAACAAATGAGCAAAAAATAACGTTGAAGAGATTTTTTTTTGGTGAGACAAAAAAATGTTCTCTAATGGAAAAGAGAGTAAATTTTGATTAGCGCACATCATGATCGTGATTTTAGTCTTAAAAGTTTAAGTTAAAAAAATATTTAAATTAATATGAGTGATATAAAAATTGAATTTTTTCGCTTTAAACCATAAAAAATATCATATAACACAAAAGAATTTGAAGTAGCATGCGCCATCATCGATCATCGCAAAGATGTAATAAAATAGATATCATCTCCATGTTTTCTCGAGAGCGTGCGAGTTTGCTTTTTTTACATAAAGCTGTCATTGAAAAATTAATTTTTTAATTCTAAATTGCTTATTGAATCATAAATCATTTATTTTTTGCTTACGATTCCGTCACTTTTCAAATCACGATATATCTGCTAACATCACATCATCATCATCTAGCCGCAGACAATTGACTCCGAGTGCTGGTCATCATCGCAGACGATTAAAATAACGGCTAAGAGGTGTCCTTGTAATCAAATCAATTGTAATGCACCGGCAAATGAAATAAAGAGGAGGTAACGATGATAATATGGGAATTTTATCCTTTTTTTGCTCGAGCGAAAATGTCTCAGACATGCACTCAATGTCTGCCTTTGAATATTATCATCTAATTTCTATTCAAAGACAAATGTTGTTATACGTTCAACATTTTGCAGTCAAGACAGTTTTGCTTTACATCTTAACATCCTTCTTCTTCATGTTCGCATATTCCGCTTGCTGCTAATATGATACTTTTTCTCATGTTGTGTTTGATAAAAGAGCGATTAATTATGTATCTCTTCTTACCACATCTTCTTTCCTCTTTCTCTCTCACTCACTTATAGAGCGATCAGTGTATCGTGCATGCAATTTTGCTGTGGTGGTGCGCGATATAGAAAATCACCGTCAATTCGATCGATTAGTGCGGCGCAAATACAAGAAATAGGCAGAAGGAAATTCTCGTTGAAGGCGAATTGTGAGCGCTTTAATCATAGCGATCACTTTGTGTTTGCAAGAATTCACGATAAAAATGAACATCAGACAATTTGCGCGGGCGTTCTTGTCCATCAAAGGTTTATCATAACCACTGCGATTTGTGCTTTGAAGTAGGTTTGAAAGTTAATGAGAATATATTTAAATAAATTTTTTTTAGTAAGAAACCTTCAGATTTAGTGATAAAGTTTGGCAGCTATCGAGATAACCCCGTTCAAGAAATTATTGTTCATCCAAACTTTTATAAGAGCATTGACACACTTCAAGACAATATTGCACTAATGATGCTCGAGAATGAAGTGAAAACTGATCTGCCATGCATCATGCGATCTGAAACAGCAAACAATCTCTGTCATGTGTTCTCGTGGAGTTCATCGAAATTTTTCGAGAATGCAATGAAACTGGATAATGTGGAAGTTTTTACAAAAGGCGAATGCTACACGTCACATTTGATTTTAGGAAAGCATTATGAGAAATATTTCAACAAAGGAGTTCATAATATTTGCGTTGGAAATGAAAACAGGAACGAATTGAATATTGTAGGTCATTAAAATTTCTAAATTATTAAATTAATTTAACAATAATAATTTTAGCACTTGAGCGGTTCAGCATTAACCTGTCACAGCTCCAATCCCGATCGACCCCAAATTCTAAAAGGTCTTTTGACGTGGGGCACCGAAATTAACTTTTACCCTCATCTCTTCACCGACGTAACACAATTTGATGAATGGATTGAAAACACTGTAAACGCAAAGTATTTAAAGCATTTTTGAGCATTAATTTTCTCGAATCATTTTATTTATACAGCTTTATAATAAATTATCATCGATTTACTATTTTTATGCTCATATTTAAAACAATATTTTTGTGATCTGCTATCATTTCTTGCATCTAAACTAAAAAAGTGAACAAATATTATACACAGAAAAAATGCTAGGAAAAGATGTGTAATCAAATATATCAGTATTCATTAACTTTTTGTAATCATAAAACCTAAATTTAATAAAATTAAATTTTTAACATATTCGAAAAAGGAAGAAATTTTCATAAAATTTTGAAATAATAAAAATTAACAAGAAGAAAGTTTAAGCCAATTAAAGATCACATGATAGATCAGTTTTGCAATACGAATTCCTAGATTCCTAATTATTCAATTTATTGTTTAGAAAATTTCATTGACTTTTAAGTGAGTGACTCATTAATGAGAAAATTGAAATCATTCTTAACAATCAATGCATTTTTCTATGCACAATTCTACAAGTTCTCTCTCCTCAAAATTCTAATTGTTTTGCGGTATAAAATGCACTTTTTCACACTATCGAATAGTATTGCAATTTTTTTGAAAAAAAATAAAGGGCCGCGAAAGAAAACACAAGGAATACTTGACATATAACTGATAACTAGCTTGCCGCAACGCTTTTTACACTCGATGGTCATTCGAAAAAAAAAGAAGTCAAAACTAAAAAGGCTCTTACTTTTCATAAAATGACCATCGTTACTTTTAAATGCTTAAATTATCAACACTAAAAATAAATCATCTAGAACGTGGTTCCAAATCTAGGGCATCTTTACTATACTTTCATATAACTTTGAAAATTAATCATAAAGTCTAACAAAAATTTATAATTTTTCACACATGTGGGCGGAAGAATGAAGGAAAAGGAAACTTAAGATGACAAAAATATTACTTTATAAATTACTTGCATTTTTAGTTTCTCTTCTTTGTTGTGGTTGAATAGGATAATTGAATTAATCATATATATATATAAGGTTTGTAAAATTTTGTCTAAGGACTTTTTTTTTGTTTCATAATTAATTATTTTTTTGAGAGAGAGGGAAGATATTACATAATGTTCTACTTATGTGTCGGCGTTCCTCGCTGTGTAAGTCCTTCGAATCGCTTGAATGTATAGTTGATAAAAACCCAATCTTTGAGAACTTCTCCGTCTTGTGGACACGGGGCAGATGCTAAATAGAAAAATTTATCAGTACAAAAAGCCACATTAAGGTTTGAATTTAACTTACGAATTTCGAGTGCAACATCGGGGAAATCGTCGAAATTTGATGTATCATCAATTGATCGAACGTCCACTGGAATGGCAGCAGGTCGCTCTCTGATATGTTCCCAATCAACTCCTCGGAAAAATGGGACGCTCTTCACCTCATCGAGACCTTTTTGCGAGCCCAAACGTCGATCGGCTTCACAGCAAAATCTAACGATGGTCTCGCGAGCCTCTTCAGATATTGGCGTCTCTGGTGGAAAGATTAAGGTCTCACGCCAATTCATAACCTTTCGATATGTGTCTTGAGGATCTGTACATGTAAGAAGTAACAATTAGTACTAATATTAAGGGTAACAAATTTTATAAACTTACTATCTGAGCAAAATGGTGGAAAACCCATAAGCATTTCATACATAATCACTCCTAAACTCCACCAATCACATGCCGCTCCATAGCCAGTTTGTAAGAACACCTCACTAGAAGAAAATTAATAATGTTATTAATTTAATTACATCGAAAACATCATGTTTCAAGTTCAACTTACGGTGCAATATAATCGCTGAAAAGGAAAATATAATAATAATTAGATTAATTTAGTGAGTATGTGGTTGGCCCTCCTCTTAAAAGAGAGAGAACAATCAATAAACTTACGGAGTTCCGACCGTACTATATGCCAAAGCTCGTCGGTTTCTCTTCCAACTCTCAGCTCGTCGCTTAGAGTCCATTGGACTTGCACAGGTGCCAATAAAATCGGATGGTTTTGCTTGCGATAAATCACGATAAAAATCGGTACGATGAGATTTTTTCAGACCTGTACATAGGCCAAAGTCGGAGAGCTTCAAGTGTCCTCGTGCATCGAGAAGAAGGTTGTCTGGCTTAATGTCTCTAAAAATTCAATTTAAGATTATAAAATTCTTCAATAAAAATTATCAACTCACCTATGAATGAATCCTAACTTATGAATCGAATCTATTGCTAGCGCTGTCTCGACGATATAAAATTGCGTACTATCCTCGGTGAGAGTATCTTTTTTCATCAAGAGCGTCATCATGTCGCCACCGGGCAGAAATTCCATTATCAGATATAAATTGACGTGGTCTTGAAAGCTGTAATACATTTTCACCACCCACTGATGATCGGCCTCGACAAGAACATCGCGTTCGGCTCTGACGTGTGCGACTTGCTCTTTCTCCAGCATATCGGCTTTCCTCAGCACTTTCATGGCATACACATGGCCTGTGTCTTTTTTCTGTACGAGTCGCACCTCTCCAAACGCTCCTCGACCGATTACTTTGAGTGCCTCAAAGTCTTCCACGCCAAGGCGAGAGCGTTTAAGTCGAAGAAATTCCGTTTCCTTTTGTGCATGTTGAGCTCGTTTTTCTTGCTTCTGTGACTCTGTCAGTTGCTCATCCTTCAGGGAAGCTTCTAATTTTGCAAGACGTTGCTTTCTCTCACCATGCTGTGCAAGGAGATTACTATAATAGTTCTCTAAAGTTACTTTGGCTTTCGTTGCCTTATCTATTGTGTGATTCGAGAAGCGCATTGTATTATCTATCGTTGGATTCATGCTTTTCATTATAGTTTGCAGACACTTATTTCTTGACGCCGAAATGTGATAATTATTGTTATGATTACGAGCAGTGTGGGAGTCTTTGAAAATATTTCAGCGACGGCAGCAGCAGCGTACGTTAAGCAAATATTTTTTGGAGGGAGCAAAAAACAGCAAATTTCTGTGGAGAAAAAAAAAATATTTTAATTTTTAATTTTCAAGAATTATGAAAGAATTTTACAAAAATTATTCTCTAAATATTGCGTGCTACCTCTGCATTAAAACAATTATGACGTTAATTTATGAGGTCAAAGAGAAAACAACAAATTAATTGCATGCTCGGAGCTTGTTGAAAGTGGACATAAGTCACACAAACAGAAAGACAAACTTAATTTCGTTTTCGTTTGGAAAGTCGCATAAGCAAAAAAAAAATATTAATGTATGCGGAGGAAAAAGTTTTTTGAACAAACATTGAAAAAAGAATATAAAGAAAGTTCACTGATGTCGTTTAAAAATATGTTCTACTGATGTGTAAATAATAAATATTTAACCATCTCGGGATAAGCGAAACAGACATTTTTTTGTCTTTTTAACAAGAATTCACGTGAAGTTATTTAATTTTTAATTTAAACTTTTTCTAGTTTCAAAGTTAAGCAATTTAACTTTTACGTAAAATAAATTAATTTAAATTTATCAGTTTTTTTGTTAAAAATTTTTAAAGGTCATTTTGAGCATTTTTTTGGTTGATCTTATTTAAAATTCACGCAAAACATCATCGATTGCTGACGCAGTTTGAAAATAAATTAAAAATCTTTTCTTTCTCTGTTCTCACAAATAAAATTTCTTCTCTTTTTACGTTTTCTTGTACTCGAGAAGATTTTTCTTGATCTAAGTCATGCCAGTACCGTTATTTTAGAGCGATTTTCTATTTCTTTTAATGGCTAATTCATCAACGCACTAAATGTAGCGATTGCGACATAGAATCGATGATGATCATGTTTTTTCGGCTATGTAAGAGAAAATAATTTTTAATGGTTCGCTAGCTGGTAAAGTATTTTTTCACTCGAATGGTCGTTGAGGAAAATTAGGTCAAAAGAACAACAGCCAGCAGTTTAGTGGAAAGGGCAACACTATATGCATAGAAAACAAATATTTCTCGTCAAGGCCCTTTTTCACTTTCTCAGCTCGCTATTAGGAAGTGACTTTTAATAGCTCGAATTTGCGCTTAATATAAGAAATGCAATTAAATCATCGCGCAGACTTGTGCAAATAATAAATCAACTCATCACGTCTCGTATGTTTGTCTCTATTTACCTCTCTCTCTCAATTCCAAGCAGATGATCTCACCAGCACTATTGCAGATGGTGGTTGTTTAAGAGCACTTCACTGGTTCGATTTGAATTTTACACTCAAATTAAGCACAATGGATAATTCATTATCTCTCTCTTATCGATTCTTTTCTAATTCTTCACGTAATGGAGACGAACTTTGTGGCTCAATACAAACTATACACATTCAGATGAAAAGCTTTGTACAACTTAAATCACTTAAATCTTTATTTTTTCTGTTGATTTCTTCATTTATTTCGCGTTTAAAAAGTTTTTTTTCCTCTTTTCACTTCAATTTTTTTTCCGGGGACTGTCATCGACACTAGAAAATTTTTTTTACATAGAAAATCCAATTATCTTTCGAAATTTCCCCCTATGTTCGCGCTCATGTGTTTTTCAAAAGTTTTGTCACTCTTAATTTTCATGTTCACGGATAACGTACATAATTTTGTTTACTTTGATCAATTTTATAAAGCATTGAAATTTATTAAAAATATAAATTAATTTCTATTTTTATTTTTATTTCTAAAGTTTTTTAGTTAAATAATTCAGTTTCATTAATCAGTTTAAGTTTAAAATCGTTTTTATTAAATATCATAACAAACATCAGTGACAATGAATTTTTTAAAATCATAGCTCTATGTACTTGAATCGACTGAAAACATTATTTTGGAAATTTATTTTCAAAAACTTTTGATTTTTTTAAAAAAATTATAAATTGAAAAATTATAAAGTTTTAAATTTTTTGTTCACAAACATAAACATTTATCTGGTTTATGTAAATGCAGGTAAAATAAAGTATAAATATAAATTTTTTAATTATTTTAAATATAAAAGAAATTAACATTTTAAACTAATCAATTATTAAAAAAATATTTTCAGCAAAAATAAAATATATTTTTTTCGAACTGACTCGCTCAACTTTGAGCTCTTGCACATAAAAGCCCCCACAAAAAAAAACATTTTCACAGTGAAATGCAACAGAATTAAAATTAAAACAATGAGTTTATGAGTTGTATCCATAAATACAGCTGTGTAATAATGTCACGAGCAAAATCAAAAGGAGTAGTTGATCTTTGTGGTGATTGCAGTTGTCAGGGTAAATGAGATTGATTAAAAAAATTCTTAGCCTGAGATTTATGAATCATAAAAATTCTCAAAAATTTATTTATAGACGCGGTATTTGCCTCTCTCAATCGCGGTATTTTTCTATGCACTGATTGTGCTTCAGTTCATCGTTCTCTTGGCGCTCATATTTCAATTGTAAAAGCGCTAAGACAGGGAACATGGTCGTCAGCCGTACTGACTTACATAAATTTAATCAACGCACATGGAGCGAATTCAGTTTGGGAACATACTTTACTTGATCCAGCATCGAAGCAGCAGAAAAGAAAACCTTCACCGAAAGACACAGTTCAAACTAAATCAAATTTTATTCGTTCCAAGCATGTCAACTTGGATTTTGTGCTCAAGACTAATTTTCAAAATGACGATACCACGGGATTAGAAATCGAACTGAGCAAGCAACTTCATGCAAGTGTTCGATCAGCAAATTTAGAGACTTCCTTGAGACTTCTTGCACAGGGAGCAAATTGCAATTATATTCATACTGAAAAGAGCTCAACAACTCCGCTTCATAGTGCAGCAAAAAGTGGTCAATCTGCTCAAATTGAACTTTTAATTCTCTACGGAGCTGATGTCAATGCAACAGATGCAAATGGAAATACGGCAGTCGATCTCGCTCGACAAAATGGTTTCGCACAGCTCGCTGATCGTCTTGTTGAAGCCAGTTATGAGGTGACCGATAGAATCATTTATTTTCTCTGCGGCAGGAAGCCTGATCATTCGAGTGGCCAACATTTAATAATCCCAGAACAAAGTAAAGTTGAAATTAATGAGCATTTAAAGATTGCTCGAGGCAAGTTGCAATTAATTCCGAATAAGATGTTCGAAGAATTGGTTATGGATCTCTTTGAAGAGGTCGATCGGAGAGAAATGGAGACAAGTAAAAAATTTAAATTTCATGTATACGTTAAAAATTTCAAATTCATATATTTTTAAAATAGTTTGGTCAACAATCACTTCCAACCCAGAGATTGGAGCAGTTCCTTTTCTGCCAACAAATCCCCACCTATCAGCAACTCGCAATCAAGGACGTCAAAAATTAGCGCGATTTACGCACGTTGAATTTTGTGGGTTGCTCAACGATATCCTTGTCGATGCTCGTCGTAGACAAAATATCGCTAATTTACGGCCATTAGAACAAGTGCAAAATTTTGTGCAATTAAGATCAAAACGAGATTCAAATTCTGACGAGGAACCACTTTACGATCACGTGGCGGAAGACGAACCACCCACGCTTGCGCAGGTAAAATTCGGTCGTGGTCTTAAGAACACTAACAGCATAGAATAAATTTAATTAATGTCTTCTTCTTCCTCTCAATTAAACTTTTAAACATTAACTCATGGAAAATTGGCCATATAGCTTAATTCTCATTAATTTATGTTATGTTATGAACTAATTAGTCTAAATCTACCAAACTTTTTTCGATGTGCCAGAGCATCAGAAAAATGCAAGTCATGTAAATTAATTTCTGGACCCGCTAATATTGCTTGCCACTAATTCACTAAATCGTAACTATAAATGAGGTGATTGATTCTTTTTATATCCTGTATTTAAATGTGACTAAACCAGAAACGCTTTTTTGGCTTTTTGTGTTAGCTTAAAATTGTAACTAACAAATTAATTGTAGCAAAAAATTTCTTTGCTCCCTGAAATGTGTTATGTTGTGTTGTGCCTGGAAATTAAAAAAAAATAATGCTAATAAAACTTTTTGTAAATTCAATTAATTTAAACACAATTTTATGAAGAATTCAATTTCACCAACACCGCCACTACCTCCACCTGCCGTTACGACATCACCAAGTGCACAAAATAATACTAAAACTAGTCCTGTAGAAGAAGAAGTCGTGCATTTGAGAAAACAACTACGAGACTCGGAGATGGCTTTAAGTGAAATGCGGAACATGATTGAAAAATTATCAATGGAAAATTCCTTCTTAAAAACCAGAATCGATTCGCAAGCAATTTCATCGACAGAATTGCATTTGTAAGTGAATTAAATTTTTAAACAAATTTATTTTAATTTATCTTTTACTTAGACACGTTCATGATAGTCCATCAGACTCGAGCTCAAACAATGCAACAAACGCTGAACCTTTGGTGACATCTTCAACGAGCAGTGCCAACATGAGTTCTAAGCGTCCCGTTTCCATGTTCGAAATTGCATCTCATCAGATACCTCGAAATGAAGAGCAGCTTCGCCCTCCTGTTACTCAAAGTCTCTACTCTGTCGCTTCAAATTCTTCAACTTCTTCGAGCAATTCCGCTCAACTGCCACTTGTTGAAGAAGTTACAAAGCGAACTGAAGTTGTCACTCGAAGAATTCAAGAGCTTTGGCTTGCCATGCAAGATCTTTCGAAAAAAGACATTTTTGTGCCATGCTCCGAGCGAATTCGCATTGGAGTCACCGATTTAATTGCCATATTCCCGCCAACACTAGGTGCTGGTTATGAGGTTCTGAAAACTGCCTTACAACAACTGACATTAAATACTGCGTCTATCCAAACTGAATGCGCAAATCTTCATCGTGCTCTCAGCGTTGAGACACCCATTAACATTGAAGTACACTTGCAAGCCGTTCGAAACTGTGCATATAATTTAGCGAAGGCAACTAAAACTCTCGTCACTCAATTTCAATGACTTTTCTAATTATTTTTAATAGACTTAACGAGTGTCTGAGAAAATTCTACTAAAATCCCTAAAGAAAATGATCTTTAAAATATTCTTAAAGTTTTCATTTAGAAATTAGCAAAAAATTTTGAATTAATTTTTAACGATCCGGTCGATAAAATATATTTAACATTTAATATAACAGTTGGTAACAGTATAAATCGTTTTCTTTGTGCTTAATAGCTAGTTTTTGGCATATTTAACCTGTCACTTTTTCAAAAATAAAATTGACAAAATTTCTTCCTTAATTATTTTTTTTATCTCCTCATAACATCGTATTATTTGACTTAAGAACCTTACATGCGTTCAAAACGATTGTGTTGAAAAGAATTTCGTCGTCGGAAAAAACTTTATGGCCTGCTGAATCAATAATTTCAATGTGTGTGTACGAATTGGGACGGTTTTCTTTAATCGTTACACCGTAGGTTGAATCGAGCCATGATTTGGCTCCGTATACAAAAGTAAGTGGAATATCTACATGCAGTTCTCTCATTCGATCTGCAATAGGATTTGCTGGCCACGGGCCATTATGTAGAAGTCGATGGAACGCATGCTCTCCTGTCGTCCTTAAACTATTACAATGATAGATGTATTCTGAAATGGCGTTCCTATACCTCTCTGGCATCACACTTTCAAATTTCCCTACTATATCTCTTCTTGTTGTGCGAAGAAATAGCGGAGCGAGAGGACCTAATTTACAATTTGTTAATTTTAATATTTTAAGTCCAATTTTAAAGTTCAAACCTGCTGCTCTCACCATACTAAATGGCGGAATTTTTGTAAAAACTCTCAGAAAGAGTCGTCTGACAAAACTGTGCGTTGACAAACATGGTGCCGGTGTGTATCCCCAAGAGTCTGTAATAGAAAGATTATTGTAATCTAATTTCTCACTTGCTACAATTAATTTTTATAACCTTGGACTTATTCTATTTTGATTGATAACATTTTTGAATAAATGATGACAAAAGTTTTGATTTAATGTCAAACTCACCAGCCAGTATCAAATGTTCAACTCTTTCGGGAAATCTCAAAGCATATAAACTGGCAATCCAAGCTCCAAAACTGTGGGCTGTTGATAAGATTTTTGTTATTTTTACACTTTTTCAGGTATCAGTCAAGTGGTTACTTACCAAGCAATATCATTTTTTCAATTTTCATGGTTTCTCGCCATTTTTCCAGAAACATCACATATTGCTCTTCTATCTCGTGAGGATGCTCGGAAAAAAGTGGTCGACTACTTCTTCCAAAACCAAGAAGATCGACCGCATAAACAGGTCTCTCGGGGGCATAAGCTATTGATTACTTTAAATTTTACTACAGATTATGAAAATTTTAAAAATTATTACCATCAAGGTTCAACAACCAAAACGCAAGTGCAGACACATAGCCATGCAACAGCACCATTGGTATGTGTGCTTTATGGTCGATTTCTGTATTCATTGCCAGCGTATAAATTCGATCGTTTGAACCAACACAATTTCCAATGTCTACATAAAATTTCTTGTACGGAGTCTTCACGTCTGAAAAGTTAGAAACGTATTTCGATTTAAATTTCATTAAATTGCGAAAGCTTTTTTGTATTTCCAAACTCACTTGCAAGCATGAGACTTTCCGATTGCTCGAGCGCTTTTTTACAATGCGAATTCCATCGCAGAAGTGAACGTGCTGATATCAAGAATCGTCTATAATTACGATGAAAACATTATTTTTATTTTCAATTGTAATGAAGTTTTGAAACTGTGAAAAATTATTAAAGTGTTGTTTTAATATTTGACCAATGTCATAAAATAAATGAAATTTAATAAATTCAACGAGCAATGAACTTTTTTTTTGTTATCGTGTTTTCCTAAGTTTTTTTTATTAATTGCAATTGGGAGATGAAAATATATAAACATTTTAACCAACACATATTTTTAAACTTTTATCACAGGTCTGTAATCTAAAATATGTTTTAAAATCATAACAAATTTAATTTCTTTTGACACACATTTTTTTCTTTCTCAGCAAAATATTTATAGTAGACAGATTGCAATTATCACATTATAAAATGCTGTTTAATAAGCAATTTATTAGTCACGTTTCTTTCGGTATAAACATAATATCAATTTATATGCGAATTCAATATTAAAGTCAATACTTATAGTAAAAACTTGAAGGTTGAAAGTTAGAGAGAAAAATATAAAAAGAATAATTTCATACATGGTTTGCAACATTTTGAAAGTTGTCGTTATTTTTGAAAATTTACACATTTTAATTGATCATGTGCGAAAAACCGGTTTATATTTTTGCTTTTAGAGGCGTTTTCAAACTGGCGTACAAGTTGCAATGTGAAAATAGTTTGCATATTACATAATTTAATTTAACATTAACGCGAAACTGTTTTGTAGCTCTAACCTCGTAAATAATCGAACACATTCAGTAAACTATTTACAAAATTTTTTATAAGAATAACAATAAAAATTTTAGGTAAAAAACTATTTTTAAGCCGTCATCATGAGTTTTATGTTTTTTCCCTCTGCAACCAATTTAAAAATCATTATCTTAACAGAGTGTCAATATGTACGCGAGTGCAACACATGTGAAGGAAATAAATAAATAAAAATTCACTATCATTCCACGGAAATTTCAAATAAGGAAAAGAAATATTTTTAAAAGGTTCAATGACTGTGGGTGTATAGATTAAAAATTAAAAGATTTTTTGGAGGATGTCTACATTTACAACTCAGCTGTTTAATCGGCGATTGTAATTAAATTTTATTGCCTGATAAGACAGCTTTTGAGTTAACGAAACAAACATTATATAATGCGAAAACGACCACACTGCGAGAAAATGTGATTAAAGACGGCGCTTCGCTTAGTTACAGCACATTATTGGGAATAAAAAGCTATTTGCTACCATAAACAGGCTTTCGCGCTTTTGCACTGTAATGCATCGTTATAACGATTCGCTATTCAATGTCGATTTACATGAGTATCGCGAACTATAAAAATAGTCTCGGGATCTTGTTACCGTTTCAATTTTTTTTCTTGAAAACTTACCTTATCTCTCGGACAAATTTGAACTTTTGAAAAAATTTTATTTCACTTTCACGGCAATCACTAATCGGAACTTTTTCCACTTCCATTGTGATTAAATATTTTTTTGTATTTAATTTTTTCTAAACTTCTTTTACTTTATTTTTCAATTTGCATTATAATTCTTCTTTAATTAATTTTTTTAAATTATCAATCAATACAAGACAGAGAGATAAAAAAGAATTCACTTCGCACGAGCTCAATCAATTGCAGTGGATGTGTTGTGAACTCGGCGATCGCCAGTTTAATTATGACTGTATATTCGCTCTCTGTCGCTGTACTTCAAGGCCCAATCACAATTTCATTTCTTCACACGTGCTCACGCTAAGTTTTACATCAGTGTGATAATTCATCGTGTGCATGTACTCATTCATCACTACATTCTCTACAAATATAATTTTTTTATTTTCAGCGTCTAAAACTGTTGCTTTCCTCTCCCTAAAAATGTGCTATTAGTATTCGTGTTTCTATATATTATTTCTATTAAAGCAACTTTAAAACTGTGTTTGAGGAAAAAAAATTAACTCGCTTCTAAACGCGGTGTATTGAAAGCATGACTTTTTTATGAAAAATATAGAGCAAGTCTCAAAATCTTTTTTTTTCTTTTCACTGAAACATTTGCTTATTATTCCTGTCAACAGTGGGTTCATTATTATCAATAAAAAATATATGTATGTGTAACTGTGGTTGGACGATTGATTGAAAAATTGCATCTGAATGACATTTTTAAAAAATAACACTCTGGATGAAGTGCGCGGTTTATTTTATTTGATGTTTTGCAGGAATTGATAAAACGATTTTTCTACTTGAGTTTAAAAATAAATTTAATTAAGGGAATTCTAAAAATGGAATGTTAAAAAATTAAAAAGCCCAAAAAAGTGTTTAAAGGAAATCTTCTTATTTCACAGTGAAGTTTGAATTCACGCCTTTCTCAATTTTTCCAAAAGAAACAATTTCCCAATGCTCTGACCACCCACAGTTTCACCTTTAAAAATTCTCTGTTTGCTTTTTGTACGATGTGGATATGAGGAAATGGGAAAATTCACTCTCTTAGGTGAGTGACGACTAGCTGTATAGATAGGGCAATAATTTTGTGGTTGGACTTAAAAATAGAAAATTAAATTTTCATATTCTCACTTAAGTGTTCAACATTATTTCTCTGATAAGCTCTAACAATCTCTGAGTAAGTGACTAATTAAAACAATTAAAAAATTCAATAAACATTTCTTTCAATTCTCGATCATAATTAATTAGGGATCCTTAATTCACCGGGAAGGAGGCCGAATAAAACGGGACCCGGGGGAACAAAACGAAAAAATTTTGATGATGTGCAGATTTTCTTAAAAATCTTTCTTATTAATTATAAATCAAACTACAATCTTATCTATCTCTATTTTTTTTTAAAGTTGATCAGATATAACTAATTTTTTTTGTTAAAATCTTTTAAACCACTTTTTTTATTTTTATTTATTTTTTTTATTTCCTTATAAAAAGTAAAATATAGAGGGAAGTCCGGGAAAAGGGGACACGATAGAAGGAGGATCCAAATAATCACACAAAAATCTCGATTTTAACGAGTTTTTCGAATTTCACAAGCTTCATTGACAATTCGATTGAATTCATTTGCGTTATCACTAAAAAGTTGATGTCCCCCTTCAATGTACTCGACATGTGTGTAAGAGGAATCGGGTCGAATTTCCTTTAGACGAGGGCCATAACTGTTGTCAAGCCAAGAGTCTTCACCGAAAATTACGGTCATGGGAATTTTATCACACAATTGATGAAGACGATCACACATTGGAAATTTCGGCCAATGGCCAACCTCGAGAAGATGCTTAAACGCTAATTCACCCGTATGTTTCTGTGAATTGCAGTGATAAACGTACTTGGCTATGGTCTTGTCATGATTCTCGATGACATTTTCATACTTTTCAACAATATCTGAACGCATTTTTCTCAAAAGTAAGGGACCCATTGCGGGACCAGCCGCGCGCACAATAAACAAAGGCGAAATTTTACTAGTAAGGTACATTCGTGAGCGATTCAAGAGTGAGTACTTTCTTAAGTCTTGTGGAAGGCCAACAAAACCCCACGGATCGGCTAAAATTAAGTGCTCGATACGGTCAGGAAATTGCAAAGTGTACGCAAGCGAAATATATCCGCCAAATGAGTGCCCAAGTATAATCATTTTTTCGATTTTCATATGTTGGCGCCACCTCTCAATGGCATTACAAAATTGAGCTTCAATCTCCTTTGCGTCCTTGGAAAATTTTGATCTTGAACTTTTACCATATCCGGGAAGATCGATTGCATATAGGGGACGATTTTCAGCAAGAGTGTCATAGTTGAGAACCCAAAATCCAATACCAGCCCCAAATCCATGAATCATTAGAAGGGGGATGTTGTTTGATTCAGTATTCATCGAAACTGTCCAAATTTTATCATTTTGGGGGCCTATGCAGTGACCTAAGTCAACATAAAACTTGTTGTAGTCTGTTTTAATGCCTATCGAATTAAATTTTTCGTTAGTGAGAGAGGAGAAGAGAGAGAGAGAGCGAGAAAAATAAAAATGTGAAAATGTGGAAGGGGAATTTTTTTCCATGCATACCTGATAAAATCCTTTCTTCTTGCTTATCCAGCGCTCTGGTCGAGTGAAAATTCCACTTTACCAATGATGACAGGAAATTTCTAATAAGAATAAAGACAAAATTTATTTGCACTCAAGGTCAGCCAATTTTTTTTATAAAAATCTGAGCATTGCAAAAAATTTCTCGGAAATTTTCACTTTTAATGATTATTTTTTTCGTTCTCACCTATCTTGATTTTTTCGATAAATATCTGAATCAGAGACCATTTTTATCAAATAAAAGTTATCTTTATACTTTTATCTGACCAATAGCTCTCTTATTGAATTAAAAATCACAACTAGAGCACCTAATGCGATACTCGACGAATTTTTTTATGCTACTACTTACTCGTCCCGCGACTATATAGAATGAGAGTTATGAAAGAAAATTTTTCATTTCTTCTCTCTCTTTTTTCCAATTGTGCATAAAACGAACATGAAAATGAAATTTTCTCTCCCTCAAATTAATGTATTTTTCACTCTCCCCCTCTCTCTCTCGTCTGATATTTAGTAATTTTTTTGTTTATGAAAATGAAACAAGCTTTGTGGTTAGATCTGATAAGAATAAAAAATTGATTAAATCATTTTTTTATTTGACAAAACTTTTACGGTTAGGAGTTATGAAACAATAGAATTTTTCAGAATTTTAACTAAAAACTATTTATAAATTTACTTTAATGATTCATGAAATAATATATGATTTGAATACATAGAAGTTTCTCATTTTAAATAATAAAGGCACGATTAATATCATATTTAATTTTGTTATTACTTATTGCGTTTTGTTATTCTTTTTCATTTTTTGATTTTAGAATTTCACAAGCCTCTAAAACATAGGAATTAAATTCTTCAGGATTATCAGCGTATATATGGTGTCCTGAGTCCTTCACAAACTCAACTCTTGTATAGCTTTCACTTCTTGCATTCTTAATTATTTCTCCATACTCAGTTCTCATCCATGTCTTGTCACCATACAAAAATGTAACAGGAATATGTTTTGAAAAATCTTCCTTCATGCGTTCACCCATCGGATGCTTTGCCCATGGTCCATTATCGAGAAGTCTTTTGAAGGCTAACTCACCAGTTGGAGTATTTGAATTGCATTGATGAATATAGCGTGCAATAACACGATGATCATCTACCACGTTCTCATATTTTGCCATTATATCCTTTCGTGCTTTTTGAATCAGCCATTCGCCGAATGGACCTTAAATTATTAAACTTTTTATAATAATCAATTTCAATTAAAATTTTAATAGAATTTTCACCTGCTGCTCGAATTATTCCGAGTGGTGGAACCTTTCCAAAAATTCTAATTAGTGATTTTTGCCACAAAGGTCGATCACTCAAGTCAGGTCGCTCATTGAAACCCCATGGATCTGCCAAAATGAGATGCTCAACGTGTTCAGGATATTTTTTTGCATATGACGTCGATAAAAAGCCTCCAAATGAGTGTCCGAGGAGAATCATTTTCGGTATTTGCATAACTTGTCTCCATCTTTCAAGAGAATCAATAAATTGCATTTCAATCTTTTCAGCATCTTGAGAGAAATGAGACCTTGAGCTTTTTCCAAAGCCAAGAAGGTCAATTGCATAAACGGGACGGTTTGCAGCAAACGCATCAAGATTCTGTAGCCAGAAAGCTAGACCTGCCGCAAATCCATGAACAAGCACTAAAGGTGTATTTTTACAATCTCGATTTGCTGATAACGTCCATATCTCATCATTATTTCCAACACAGTCACCTATCGGGACAAATTGTGTCTCGTATGTGCTCTTTACATCTTTAAAGAAAGATCGAGAACATTAAAATAAATCGCAGCATTAATTTAATCACACTCACTTGAAAGAATCTGAGTTTCACATTCATCGAGCATTTCTTTTGAATGAGAATTCCATTTTAAATATGATGAGAACATGCAACTAAAAATCGAAATTGCAATTTAAATTCTTCAAATGTAATAATTTTTATTTTTTAGATACCTCCTGACTTGACTTGATTGCACAACCGCTGTTTCATTAACCATTTTTACTTTTTATAAAAATCAATTTGCGATCTAGAATTTTCAATAGCTCGCAATGAAATAAAATATTTTTAGTTCTTACTCGTGTGTATTTCGCAATGAGACTGTAAAATAAAATCTGAAATTCAAGTAAGTACAGTGTAAAAATGAAACATTGTTGAAAATGAATTCAGAACGTCATGCCGTGTAATCTTTTTTATTTTTCCTCTAATTGCCAGTTTTGAAAATTATATTCCATCTTTTTGTGAACGAATATTCTCGTTAAAAAAATCATCACTTGAAAAATTTAATTTCTATCCTTAAATATTAATTAAGTTTATATCATGTATCACGTCATGTACTTAAAGATTTAAAAGCTAAACAGTAAAAGAAAATAATTTTATATTTATCATTTTTATAAATAGTTTGAATTTAAATAAAGCGAATTATTATTTGCACATCAAAAATCAATTTCTTTTTTTCTCATAAAAATAGTGCCGCCAAAATTACCTCTATATATTGCGCAAAAATTCATACACTCGTGTACGAGAAGAAAAAAAAGGTTCTCACAAGCAAACAACAAAACAATCAAAAATCAAAACAAAAATCTGCATGCTGCTCCTCGACATGTATGCTCACTCAATGTATTTAGCACCGGCAAAATTTACACAGAAAATACTTTCAACTTTATTATGTACAACGAGTGGTGGCGTGTACAATACTGTTGTTGTACATATGCATGTGCACGGCATTATGTGTAAATACGAAAAATGCGATATGTGATAGAGAGAGAAATCTCGTGTTACATACACACGTCTGCATGAATAGTAAAGAAATACCTCCTTAATGATAAAGTCTCGTCAACATTCCTAGTTTCTACATTGTTATATATATCCGTCCGTTGTGTATTTACATTATTATCATATTGTTACAAACTAACATATAGAAATATTTTTATAGCCTCCCTCACATCATCTTTAACTCTATCTTTATTTAATCGAGATATGATAAAATTTTACTGAATTAAAATTAATTTGACAACTTTTACAATTTAATTAAATCTCTTATAAAAATTCACTTGAAGAGATTTCTTAATATTTTCACACACATCTTTCAGTCTGATTTCCAAGAATGTTGAAAAACATTCACAACAAGGAGCTCGAGGGAAAAGAATTGGTTACATGCGTAAAATATATTTGTCTATATATCTAGCAATTTTTTATGATGTGTTTGTAAAGAAGTGTGTTAGAACGATTTTTCCGCGAGAGCCACTTTTCACGGAAACTCTTTGATTCTAAATGAAATTTTCAATGATTCTCATTAAGTTTTGTGAATTTTTAAAGAAATATAAAATTATAATTCTTTAAAAGTTGATAGCATGGTCGCAAATTCATAATTTTACGAACATCTAACGAATATTTTTCGTGAACTAGTTCACATTTCGAACGACAGAGGGCCAGATTCGGCCATAGTGTTAAATCGAACGACTACAAATTCACGTCTTAATATTGGTAGGAATTTAGCTTGTATTTTCTTAATTCCTTAATCTCAAACTACTGTAATTCACTGCATAAGCCCAAAAGTAAACGAAATTTTGTAAAGTTTAGAGTGCAAATCAACTCGAATGACACTAAAAAGTGATTTTAAATTTTTTCTCGCGTTCCATTTTGGATTTTTTCACAGCGTCGCTTCACAAGTATTGGCATTGCCTGTTTCATTTTTCTCTGTGTGTGTACGTCATCAAAAAAAAAGTCATTCATTGTGAGCACTAACGTCTCTCTCGCATTAGTTGACGGGACGCTTTAAAATAATTTTTAATTACTAATTGGTGTTGGGCACTACTCGATACAATTCATTCATATATACACTTAAGAAGAAAAGCAAATTGACGCCACACACGAAGTCGCGTTGAGCGTGTCTGAGAGAAAGAAATTGCAATTGTTGAAAGTAATGTAAGGCGTATATAGTTTTTTTTCTGTGATAATGTGCCTCTCTCTCTTACATACATCTTCAAACATACCAAATAAAGGTTCATGTGGATGTTTTTCACAACATAAGTGAACAAATTTTCGCGCTTTGATTCTTTTGGGATCATTTTAGCGCGCGATATTAAGCTTTTGCAGTGAATCTAAAATGGCCATTTTAAAAAATTCAAATGAAGCCAATTTTTCTATCCCGTGATTTAACATTTATTTTTTTTTAATTCCAGGAAAGGATTTTAAACTGTCTTGTATGAAAAAGTAAAACTTAATTAAACAAATCAAGGGGAGATAAATCGAAAGCATCATAGAAATGATTAATCGCCGTATGATTCTGGTGAGCGACGGCCAAAATTCTGGCCAGCATCGAGTTATAACATCGAGTGGACAAACAGGTAAGGAAAAATAGACTAAAAAACTCTTTCATATTCCTAATTACATTTAAATTGACAATTAAGTGTCCGCCAATACGATCATGGATGGAAAGACACAGACAGTCTACACGACTAGCGATAAAACAACGCATTTTATGAGTCCAATTGGCTCACTTCAACTAACCGCCGAAGAATGTAATGAAATTTTAATGAAGCGGGCCGTCGCTGCCGTTCAAAATCAACAGCAACAACAACAGCAGCAGCATGGCATTACAACTTCATCTGCATCAGATGTCCACAATGCACGTGAGTTTTGATGAATGACTCTTGAATCATTATTTGTTGGGCAATTTTTGAAACCAGGATCGAAATTTGAGTGCGGGCAAAAATATGCGTGCATATGTGTGGTTGTGTGCGTTAGGGACTAGCATCCTTGTGTTGAGGTTCAACAACACATACATTCGTTGCCGTTTCCTGTCTGAGAAGTTTTTTTTATACGTGTATGCACATACCTGAAACAAAACTATTTTGAAAAAACTTCTCTCTATTTAGTTTACAATTTTTATTTATTTTCTTTTTTAAAAGTTTTTTTTAGAGTTGATAATTAAAATAATATAAAATTTATATACTTAGTTTGTTTAGGATTAAAAAAACGTTAGGATTTTAAACTTTCCCGCCCAAAATTCAAATTTAAGGACCCTCCCCCTCGAAGATTTTCTCTCTCTCTCGATTTGTTTTCATTTTGCTCCAAATACAATTGAATTCATAGAAAATAACTACTCGCTAGAGTAAATCATTAATTACATTAACAATCATCCATAGTTGTGATTGATCAAGACAAAGAGATGAATTATTATTATAAGCGTGAGTTTTAAAGCACACAAAATTGCATTTAACCAATTTTGACAAATAACCTTCCGAACTGGATCTTAATTAAAATCATCTTTTTTTCGTCCATTGCAGCAATATCAATTCAGGTGCAAAAAGTGCTTCAAACACTTGAGGATAGTGATGAGCAACAGCAACCGCAGTTGGCACACGGTTTAAAAATGGAACCAAACATGAGCACATCGCCAAAGCTGGAGACGATAGAAATTGTCGTAAGTGATTCTTATCAAAACGATAAGAAGTATCAATATATGCCAGCGTCCAACGACACTGATGAGAATGTTTATCTGACTGACTTGCAGCACTTTGAAACGGCTGAAGATACGAAGCCAATAATTACAAAGACTCGCAAAAATGATCCGGGCAGTAGTAAGGAGAGACCTTACGCTTGCGAACAATGCGGCAAGACATTTCTCCTCAAGCACCATCTTACGACTCATGCTCGATCACATACCGGCGAGCGTCCTCATGTGTGCCCTCATTGCGGAAAAGACTTCAGCCATAAGCACTGCTTGAACACTCACTTGCTCCTCCACACCACTGAACGTCCATATCAGTGCGGTGAATGTAAGAAATGCTTCACCCTCAAACATCACTTGCTTACCCACTTACGTGTTCATACCCGTGATCGTCCATTCGTATGTCAAGAATGCGGTCGATCATTTCCTCTCAAGCGTCACCTGGTGACTCACAGCAAATTTCATGCCGGAGAACGTCCTTACATTTGTGAGGTAATTGTTAGTAACAATTAGTTACCGCCTGACAAATTCAATTGAGATGCTAATGAGAATTCTTTTATTTTAGGATTGCGGTGAGAGTTTTGCTCAAAAGGAACACTTGGACATGCACTCTCGTTTTCATGGTTCGGTCAATCCGTTCGCTTGTAATGACTGTGGCGCAACATTTGCTCGTAAATTCCAGCTTATCAATCATGGAAAGCTTCATGGACGTGTACCTCACTCGTGTACCGTTTGCGGTCGCGAGTTCTTGCAAAAACGAACATTGGCAACGCATATGAAGTGAGTAGCTTATATTTTTATTAACTTACCTTCTTAAATTATTAATTTATGTCAGAACCCACACTGGAGAGGCATCGTTTCCCTGTTTGGCGTGCGGCGAAGGATTCGCTTCAAAAGCCGAGCTAAATGCACACAATCGACTTGTTCATGGTGGCCTAAATCCCAACGCACCAAATACGACCATTGTTACGAACAAAACTGCGACTGTCATTCAACAGCAACAAAATGCTCAGGCTCAAGCACAAGCACAAGCACAGGCCCAAGCTCAACAGCAGGCTCAACAAGCTGCCCAGCAAGCAGCGGCCGCTGCTCAACAACAACAACAACAACAGCAGCAGCAGCAGCAACAACAACAACAACAACAGCAGCAAATCGAAGTTCAACATATACAACAGCAGCCTCAGACAGTCACAGTGGTCGGAAATCCAAACATCTTGACTACAATCAGTGGTGAGACTCCGCCGCGTTTACAATATGCCTGCCGTGAGTGTGGAAGTGTATTCAATAGTCGCGAAGGCCTCGCACTTCATCTTCGACTTCATTCGGGCGATAAGAGTCTGATTAATGACCTGTGCGCTTTAACCGCCTCCATTCCGAGTCACCTCTTCCAAGGTGTCAATCAGAGTAAGTAACAAACTATCTTTATTGTTTAAAACTTATAATATTAACACAAAATATTTTATTTTCAAATGAGCAGTCAGCTTACCACAGGGTACAACATTCGTTACATCTCAACCGGGAGGTTCTTCATCATCGCCAGTGCCAGTTCAAATTATTACATCCACCGGTGAGGTTGTGAATCAAATTCTTCAGAGTCCAACTCATACACAACAGCATCAGCAGATTCAAATTCAGTCCGCTCAGCAACAGCAAGTCAATAACTCGGCACCTCAAATTAAGCAACAGGTTATTCAGCAGCAAGCCGTTCAAGTGACCCAACAACAACAGCAGCAACAGCAGACACAAGCTACGGTCGTTCAAATTACATCACCGCCACAGCAAAAGGCCAAAACGCATTTCTGTCAATATTGTGGCAAGAGTTTTGTCGCAAAACATGGATTGATGCTTCACAATAAGCGCCATCCCGACGGCAGTTGTACATTGCGTTCACACGTATGTCCCGAGTGCGGAAAGGCATTCTTACAGAAGAATCATCTAATTCTTCATCAACGTCAGCATTTAGAACAAAATCGAGGTGGAAAGTCAAACCAACAACAACAGCAGCAGCAGGTATGATGATTTGAAAGGAATTAATGAATTTTAAAGAAATTGTAATTAAAACCTTTTTTCAATGCAGGTTGATCAGTCGCAAGTCCAGCAACAGAATGGCGATCAATTAGGTCAGCAGATTACGATTCAACAACAAGGCTCACAACAAGGCGGCCAGCAAGTTCAATTAGCCACTCGTAATGTTCTCATGTCCAATCAGCCAGTACTTCAAGTCCTCCCCGATAACACAACGTGGGTCAAATATGAAATAATTCAATCCGATCAAATGGAATAGGGAGAAATTTACAAAGAATTAGTGGTGAATGGGAGGAAAATAGTTTGTGTAAAATAAAGCTCCGATTGAGAAAAGATATGGGGAGGGAAGGCAAAAATCTAAGCGATAAATATTTGAGTTAAGGAAATGTTGAAAAATTATTTTAAATGAAATAAGTGGAAAGTTAGAAGATTAAATCATATTCAATTAGTTCTTTACATCAAAAAAAAATCATTTCGATTTATATTTTCTTTCTATATTATTGGGACGAGCAATAAGTTAGGAAAGTGAGAGAATTTTCTCCAGTATTGTGTTATCACGACATATATAGAAAGACGGTAAAAAGATAAAGTTTCGTAACCTTATTTAGATTTTTATTAACTCCTCAAAAAGAAAAAAATATTGTATCAATTCTTATTTAAGGATAAAAAACTTTTTGTAAAATTTTAAAACTTCATTTTTAAAAAAAAAATAAAAAAGTTAGTTTTTACTTTGAAGAAGATAAAAAATGCTGAAATGGCCTTAATGATGATATAAAAAAGTAATAAATCACAAAACAAGTTAGTTAATAATTTTCTTCACGCAGGAAATCGGTTGATGATTAACCAATTGCATGCATCAATCATGAGTGGAAATTTTTAATTTAATATATTTTTAAGGGGTAAATTATCCCTGAGCATTTTCCCTTGAGACTCAAGCTGAAAAAACCATATAAATGAAATAAATTGTAAGATTATCAATCGATGAATTTAGAAAATTATTTTGAGTGAAAAAATATGTATAAAAGTTTATAAAAACGCAATGATTAAGGATACACAAAACAAATTAAAATATCACGAAAATATTTAATTATTAGTTAACCGATAATCCCTTGAGATAAACCATGTGTATGTGTGTATGTGTCGATTGCGATACACCAAGAAGAGATGAAAATCTCATAAAACCCCAATAATGCGCTTCAATGTCTCAAGGCATGTCTCTTTCAATAGCGAAAAAAACTTTTTAGTTCACAAATCTTATTTTGTAGATGAAAAACTTTTGATTTATATATCACAGAAGAAAAAACCTTATGTTTAATCATAATTTTGAAGATAAAATAAAGAAGAAGAAAATCAATATGAAAAAAATTGTCTGAACATTTTTATTTTTATTTTTTTATTATTGAACTTTTCTTTCATCAGTTTTTTATGAGCAATTGGGTAAACAACGTTTGGTAGCAGATGAAATTAAAAATTATTTTACAACAAAATTATCTTGAAATGTGAGCGAGAATAATTTTAAGGATTTAAAATTCAGAAACTTTAAAAATTGCTCTTTTTTACTTTTAAAAAATATTTCATAAAATTTGAAAGTTTATCGTTTGCGGCTCAGACATTTTTAAGACATTTTTTTAATTCTTACATAGCCATGCAACATAAATTTTTTCCATCAACTTGCGGTATCAAAATAGCAAAATTTCTTTTCATATAAATTTTTCCTCATTCATAATAGTTTCCACATAGGTAGTGAACTCAACTCATTAAAAATTTTATACCCTCCGTCTTATTTTTCATCATTATGAATAATTGAAATTTAACTCTCTTAATCTACTTATACAAAAATTATAAGACACGAATCCATATTTCACGTGAATTCATCAAACTAAAAGCTAAACAAATTTTCTGCTGCTTGATAATTGAACTACTTAAGATTCTTCTAAAGAGCATTTTAACAAACTACAGATTTTTTCATTTTAAGGCTCGACAAAACACTCGCGCACGGCTTTCTGTTTCAGTTAGTTCAGCTGTGTGAAAACATTTACATTAACTCGGATATGAAGCACAAAATTTTTCATTATGCAAATATTCCTCTTTCCTTCAACTATATTTCCGTGAATTTCTTTTCTCCTAATTTATTATCATTATGAACATTCAACAAATTTTTTTCGCTAAATTATTCAATTCGCTTGAATAGTAATTTGTTGTCACTTGTAATAAGTTTCAATGGTTGAGCTTTATTCTTTTTACTAAAGCTCATAAAAATTGTTTAACTTAAAAAATTGCTTTAAAAAATCATCCTTTAAATTGGCTCCGAGAGCCACGTGCACACTCATCATGGATTTTTTCTATCAAATTGAGGTGAAAATTCGTCATTTTCTTCAACCGAGGGTAAAAGCTCGTCGGTTGAATTTGGTGTGAGTATGTGAGGTGTTTGTCGACTGCTCTGTATTGTGAACGGTGGTATGGAGTCACCAATGATTATTGTTGGCCGCATTTTTTGTAATTGTTGCTGCTCTTGTAGACGACATAATTGCTTTTTCATCTCCTGCCGCAATTCCTTGTCACGTACCTCCTGATCAAAACGCCGACTCGAGTAGCTTCGAATTGATGAGGTTGTGCTAGAGAAATGAAATAAAATGAGATAATTGATGGGTGGGAGTTTAAACTTAAAAAAGATCGATTAACTGTGCATAAAATATTTCGACACAAATTTCAAAAACATTTTTCAGATTAACCAAACAAAGGAAAAATTCATCAATCAAACTCAAAAATTTAAATCTAGTAAAGTTTTATCTAACTCACCTGTGAACGCTCGCTAAGCTTGTTCTTCTTGAAGCTATCACATGAAATAGAGACAGAAAAGAGAAATCAATACAGCTGTAAAGTTTATTTCAACGAGCTTGATAATTTAATCATCATGTTTTAAAAAGCTCTCTCTGCATGCATATAAAGAAAGTTAAGAACAAAAGCATTGAAAAAACTTTTTTTAACATAATTAGATAACTGTTTTTTTTTTCACTACAAACCCACTGCCATCATATTGCTATATTCATTCAAGATAAATAATATTTTAGTTTCATTTATTTTACATCCTGAAAAAATGTAGAGAAGTTACCGAAAAAGTTTTGGATTTAAGGGAAAACGACAATGACGAATTTAAAAGCTTTTTCTAGTTTTTTTGGAAGAGCTGTTGATTTTGCTTTCAACAAAAATGCTCTATAAGTCACAAGTGGTAATTTTTGGCTTCATTTCAATTCAAACGATGTGAAAAATTAAATGAAAACTTAATGAAATGTCTCGTGGGACATAATGATGCAATCAGCAATTTTTCGTAAAAAAGAGAATATTTAAATTTTGTACACATATTTTTCATTAGAAATGAAAAGGATTTTTTATTCTAAATTGAACTACAAAAAAAGTTATTTCTCATTGGATTATTTTAATTAACCAATTAAAATTGAGCCGAGTCATGAAGCTATAAAAATTAATCACCTGAGCTTGTAAATTTACACAAATATCATTATGGGAATTAATTTTGGTGTTTTAGTATCAGAATTCAAATATTGCAATTCATTGATAAACATAAATGCTGATCAATCAATTAAAATACAATTAGCAACAACATTAACCAACAACAACAACAAAAATCAGTGTATCATTCATTTGACTATCTCATTGACCATCAGCGGTTGCGGTAGTGGAGTAAGAGAGATCAGGTTGAAAATTGAGAACTGGCATGATATTTGTCTATGCTTTAGTGCTTGAATAATTTTTTTTATAGATTAAAATTACTTTTAAGATTCCAATTAACTTCTTCCTCCTATCAAAAGTTCTCAATCTCCAAAGAAAAAAATTTCAGTCTGTAAGTAACTCAAAAAATTGTCTGATAAACACTCATAAATCTACAATAATGTAATCAAATTATTTTTTACAGTGTTTTTTACTGTATAGGAGCAATTGATTAAAAAATATAAATTTGTAAGCAATTTAAATTTTGCAAAAATCTTTTTTAAAATTTCCTCTAATCAAGAAACAAAAACACAAGAAATAATTTTTAGAAAATTTTAAAACTTGAAATTAAATTTTTTAATCTGTGTCAAAAATATTAAAATATTTTTTGTTTTCATGGACTGAAAAAAAGTTGACTGAGATAAACTTAAGTCAAAAATTAAAATTTTTTACATGAAAAATTTATGAAAAAAATTAAAGAAGGCTTTGCTTTTATTTTTAGCAAAAATTTTATCGAGAGCCTTTTTCATTTAAATGCACGGATGTGACTTAAATTACAATCGATTGTTCCCATACAATAAATAAAAAGGAGATAAAGAAAAACTCTAATATTGACTTGATAGGAAAGAAACTTAATACAGACAGAGAAATATAGACAGGAAGAATAGAGTAATAATTTTTTTTGCACCCTGTTCGACAAAATATGTACTTAATGTTGTTAAACACACTAAAGCATATATGATTAATATCAGACACATCGATCTTTACCGCAAATTCAGTTTTCAAATCCATAGGGTCTGTAAATTCATCGATTGCCAATGTGGGACAGCCTTCGTACACTGGCGAAGGTAAAGTTCCGATGAAAATTTCCTCATTGTCAATTATGTATCTTCGATTTTTTTCGTTCTCACGCGTGTCCTCCTGTTGGTCATTGTCGTCGTCCTCATCATCATCATCTAGGTCATTCAAACTGTATGCCATCGGATTAGTAATTAATCCTTTGGGTATGTCGTTGTTATTAAGACACATGTTCGCGTCATTTACACCTGATCTCTCATCATCCACTGCCGTCACCGCAGCCCTCACGCTAAAAAATTCAGTCATTTCCGTTTCCGTCGAGCGCTTAAAAAACTTTTTTCTCAATTTTGTGCGAAGTGGACTATTAAAAAGTAATCGTTGTGCACTTTCGATGCTATCGAGTTGACGAAGGTCAGACTCGGAGCGTAAATTCAATCGCAATTTACGCATTAAACTCTGATGATTGCGGAGAGCGGGCACTTCTAAATAGAGCAATCGCTTTTGGTCTTCCAACTGCTGTTCAATGTATTTTGCCATAAACTCATCGGAGCGGCTCTTCGGCGATGGCGTTTTTGTTGAGTTACTTTTGAGTGCATTTAATTGATATGAATAGAGCAATATGGCAGCACTACGAGCACTACCTTGTCGTGATTGCGACACATTGACACCCTTGTGTAAAATTCCCGAAGAACGTCTACCACCATACGAGCCTATTGAGCCAGTTGACCGTTGGCTTGATCTCGACGATGGCCGATTTGATTGTATTGTCAAAGGAATGCCTTTATGGAGAGTGAGGTGATTAATTTAATTTTATATGCATGAAATCTCCCATGTGTCTTTACGTGTTTAATTACCTGTGTCACTTGCAAAAAATACAGGCGGTCCAGCATGTGCATCAGCAAATGTTCGTGTTCGAGGATATTTTGTTTTGCTAAAGAGATGCAAGACCATGCAAATGAGACCAGCAAGTGTAAAAATGCCAGTTATAACCCCCAACAATGTTGGCAAATCGGACGCAATTGTCGTATAGTCTAATGATGTTAATGAAGAGACAACCAAAAATTTATGGATTAGTATCATGATATTTTTTAAATTACTCTCACCTGGAGTGCAAAAAGTTTTCCGCATAGGCTTCAAATGCGTCACACTATGAAAGCCCTCCCTGCAGTCACAAATCGCATTGTGATTTATTTGCATGCAAATCGAATTTTCGTCATTGTGTAAGCATGCCTGGTCGTAAAAACACTGTTCGCCCAGTCGTTTGGCTATAAAGCAACGTCATTATGAGTTATTATCTAAACAGTCTGTTAAAAATTAATGAGGCCGTATAGTGGTCAATACTTACATTTTGCACAGCCACTTCGAGGACCTTTACAGCGCAAAAAAGAGGCAAATTTTAGAAGAGTAACGAGCGTGTGTGAATGAGTGAGGATGAAAATTGAAATGAGAGCACACAAGTGACAGCAATGATATGAGGCATGAAGGTTGATCGAAATAAGGGCTTTTTTCGAAAAAATTTCACTATGAAATATATTAAGATCAATTTATTCCAAACACCCATGCTTATCTCATGTTGTTGTCATAAGTGTGCAGTTACACAACCGTTCGCATAGTTACCAATTTTAACTGGATAATTTTTTTCGCATTCACATCTTTTCGTTAGGCGACTACAAAATACATTTATAAGACGTCTATCACATGTAGATTCACAATGACTTCCCACAATCATTCCATTTGCTGTATGCGCAAAAAATAAAAATTATTTTCCTTATGAGTTGGCATCGACACACAATGGAGAACATTTCACTTACCGGAATAATTCAAATGGATTTTGTCATCGTAGATCTCTTCAGAGTCCTCGTCCAAATAATCCTCGTTCCTATTATTATTGAGTGCGGACATGATGACCTTCTTCTTATCACTAAAACTTGCACTTGTCGCTGTCATCATCATTGAGATGTTGTTACTACTACTAAGCGTGTAAATTTCTGTCATTTGCATTAGCAAAAGCATGAGTATGATCAACAATAAGCCTTGCTGTCGCGATAACAATTTGAAGCATTTCAATGGAAGTTTCGGATGTAGAGATCTTTTATTATTGACTAATATCATTGTTGCCATCATCATCTTATGCATAAAACAGCCTTTTTGCTTTTATCTATTATTCACACTTGTGTCCACATAACAAACAGCAACATCAAAGTTTACAAATCAATATCGTCGAGTCTACGCTGTCATGACAAATATTTATCTTTACCATGATGATGCCAAAAACATATTGGATCCTGTCGAATATATTGATCAGAATTTTTCACTTCCTCTTCATATCACAAAACGAATTTATTCGTATTTTTATGAGTGTTTATCAATAGGTAAATGTCAAAAAAAAGAGAGGAAGTCGAAATTTTATTTGCTTTTTCTTTTAATTTATTTGAGTGCTGGTTCATTAAATTAACCCGGAGGTGACATGCAAATAATCAAATTGCAAAATTTGAGCTTTTGTGCAAACTGTCCATGATTTTTCAGAGTTATCATACGATGAAATCATCAACAATCAATTAATAAAATATTAATATGAGCTTTTAAAATATCGCCGGAGAGAATTCACAACTCAATGTTCAATTTTCAATTTTCATCACGAAATAATTTTGAAAATACGCCCGAGAGTCACACAATAAAACTTTCAGAATTAAATATAATTTCAATTTCCCCGGTCCGATGACTTTTTCCATGGCATTAAGAGCTTTTCTTCTTCATCTCGCATCCAATATTAAATTCAAAATCAATATAGCACATAAATCACCTTAAACGAATACTACGCTTTGCAAATGTGTGATAATAATTATTTGCGATGTATTATTCATGAACATTATAAATTATGCAACGCGCGAGATAAAATTCTGATAATATTTTTGCACTCTCGTAAATTTAAAAGTTGTCATCACTCACATACAAAAACTCTTCTGTCGGTAAACATGCTTTGGCGATGAAAAGTATTGTGAAAAAATTGCGAATTAGGGCAGGCTCGTCATCATCAATTATGTACACAAACACAATACATAGCAAAAACTCCTCATAAATAATATTCACGCTTGCTTTTAAAAAAAGGGTAGACGACAAATTTGTAGCGATTTATTTTTTTGTTCTATTCCACTTTAATCGATTACAGGAGCGCACGACGATTTCGAAGTTGAGGAGAAGAAGAAAAAATCTTTTTTATTTAATATTCACTTCTGGTGTGTCTTATTGTGCATGCACAACAATAACATTATGCACAAACTACACTAAAAGGAAGGCGGATGAGCTTGAGGGGTCGTGTGGAGAATAAATTTAAATGCATAATTGCATAGTTTTTTTAAAGAGCGATGTAAGCTTTCATGTTGTGAAAATTATAAATTTCTCGCCTCATGAATATTCAGAAAATAATTTTTTCATATTTTTCTTCACTCCTCGAGACGGTGAAATGTCAATTAAAGTTTTTTCACATCACTTTTCTTCCATTTTTAAAAACTTATCACCCTTTCTCCATTGAATTCTTAGTTTTTTTCGCTCACTTTTAGAGATTTTCATCTTTTTTCCGCAATTTCTCGTTAGATTTTCATCGAATTTTTACTTTCTGGAGCTTTAAAAAAACTTGAATTAAGAAATATTCACATCCGTAAAATTTTATCGCGTGCGTTGCTAAAAAAATCAAAACCGTTTCAGAGACTACAAATAGACTGGCGATTTTTTTGCATAGATATGCCTAAATTTCCCCTTCAATCCACATGGTTTTGCCAATGCGACGTCATTGTTCCTGGGGAGACGCAAAAAATGAGCAAACTTCACGAATACATTTGAATCTTACTGCAATCCCTGTTGATCTAAAAACTCTGAGATTGCGCAATTCAAACAATTCTTCTCGAGACTGAAATATTCCGTGAGAAAAACTCTTAAAATTACCCAATTCTATAATTTTGATTTGACACGCTTAATATAAGTGGATGAATGTTTCAAATAATGCAACAATGTCGCAGCTCACATGTGAGGGTAAAATTAACATATGAGCGATTTGTTAAAACAAATTGGAGGAAGTTCGAGTGTTAGGTTAACGGTTGCTACAACTTCAATAAATGAATTTGAGCTTTCGATGTGTAGATGGAGCTTTTCATGAGCTTTTTTGGATGGACAAATATTTTTTTAAAAATTTCGATCAAACAAATAAAAATAAATATTTTTGAAAAAAATTGCTCACTTCTGAAAACATAAAATTTAATAACATGATTTTTTAATTTCTTGAAGATTCATGAAGCAGTTTCTAATTGTATTAACAATTGTTAAAACTGATATTGTATTAAAAAGCCGCATTAATGTTGAATTTTTTTTATTTAAATCAAGTCCATCTTCATAAGATAATCTCTTTTTATCTTTTCGTATTTTATCACACAATGACACACGAGATACCAAAAATTATTTTAAAAAAGCTGAAAATTGAATTTTCATGTTGTGTTCAACTCGTATCTCTCTGAAAACACATTAGGAAACAAATAATCCTTTAAACAGCACTATAGTGTACTTCAGTTGAGAACTTAATTAAAAGTGAGTTGAGGAGATTCCTTGTATTATTTCAGCCATTATTCGAGAAACATGTTGAGTAATTTTGAATCAAAATATACACACGCATGCACACACAAACACCTATGAATGCCCATAATGTAGGTGATTTATTTAGAGCAATTATATTGGCATCATTGACCAATTTCATACCTTTCGTGTGTGTGTGTCATTACTTAAGTGGAAATATGATGAATGCCCAACATGTTTAATTACTGACTACATGAAAAGCTTCAATTAGGGGCCTTTATCGAAAGCCATTATGGTAGTGCACTGAGTGCTTGTGGTATGAGCATAAAATTATCGACAGTAATTCAATTAAAATCTCCACGGTGACGCTTTTTTAACGTGTGAGGGAAGTACGGCGGAGAATTTCTCCATTTGGTCTGAATTTTGGATATTATTGTGACCTAATTGTGACTATTTGTGACGCACTCTCCATTTTTTTTGACACCCAATATTTTTTGAGTTTTGAGCATTTCAAAATTTTGAGCTTTCACCGCCGTACTTCACAAGAACTACGGCGGAGAGTTTTTAAAAAACATACTTTTTCATGATGTTTTTATATTTTCTTATAGCATTTATTTTGACTATTTTTGACATCCAAAAAGTTTTTGAATTCAAACGTTTGTCAAAAAAATATGATTTTTTAAAATGTGGAAAATAAAAAAGCTCTTTTCACCACATGAATTGATGAGAACTATGGCGGAGATTTTCTCAAAAAAATTTTTAGATGAAAAACAAAAATGCTCATGGATCATAACTTTTTTGACTATTTGTGACGCGAAGAAATTATTCAAATCCGGGTTTTAATTAAAAAACTACAATGATTTGAATTCCAAATTATTTTGAGCTTTTTTTTCATTCCTTCTAAAAAAAATTCAGGTAAAAAATTCTGAAAATTAACCGTTATATTAATTTTGAAAATCTTCTATCAAAAATTTAATTTTTTGAATAAGTTAATATTAATTAAAGATAATTATTTCTTCAGAATTTACTAACTTTAATTTTTTAAATTAAATTAAATTTGAAAGTTAAGTTTTCACCATAAAATTATATCTTAAAATGCTGTTAAAAAACTTTAAAAAAAAATAATGAAAAAATTACATCAACAATATGCTATCTAAAGAACATAAATTTTATGGTGAAAACTTAACTTTCAAATTTAATTTAATTTAAAAATTAAAGTTAGTAAATTCTGAAGAAATTATTATCTTTAATTAATATTAACTTATTCAAAAAATTAAATTTTTGATAGAAGATTTTCAAAATTAATATAACGGTTAATTTTCAGAATTTTTTTTAGAAGGCATGAAAAAAAGTAAAATAATTTGGAATTAAATCATTGTAGTTTTTTAATTAAAACCCGATTTAATAATTTCTCGCGTCACAAATAGTAAAAAAGTTATGATCCATGAGCATTTTTTTTTTCATCTAAAATTTTTTTAAAAATCTCCGCCATAGTTCTTTTCAATTCATGTGGTGAAAAGAGCTTTTTTATTTTCCACATTTTAAAAAATCATATTTTTTTTGACAAACGTTTGAATTCAAAAACTTTTTGGATGTCAAAAATAGTCAAAATAAATGCTATAAGAAAATATAAAAACATCATGAAAAAGTATGTTTTTTAAAAACTCTCCGCCGTAGTTCTTGTGAAGTACGGCGGTGAAAGCTCAAAATTTTGAAATGCTCAAAACTCAAAAAATATTGGGTGTCAAAAAAAATGGAGAGTGCGTCACAAATAGTCACAATTAGGTCACAATAATATCCAAAATTCAGACCAAATGGAGAAATTCTCCGCCGTACTTCCCTCACAAAAAAATATAATCACATTTATTTTCTCTCGCTTTGTGCAATTTTCTATTAGTCATAATGAAATATTTTTAAAGCGGAAACGCAAAGTTTAATCTGAGATCAAAGAGAAAATATATAATTTCATTTTGATTTATGTCATTGAACTAAACTCGGTTAATACTTTTATGTGGTGATTTTACTGTTGCACTTTATTAAATAAATTCATCATAATTTTACATGTTGGAGATCATCAAATTTTGGGTCTTTATTAAACTTTGTAAAAAAAGAGGTGAGTGACAAATTTAAAACTTTATGATGCCATTTCTCATATGCACAGATGCTCGGACTAAAAGTGGACTTAATATCACAGAGCGTTGTGAGTGCCCAATGTAATAAATTTCCATCTGAGTTGCGAACTTTTTCCCATACTAGACCACTATGATGTAAGTTGAGTAATATGAAGTTATGCCAAATATGATTTTGCATGATGATATGTGAAAGAGTGAGAGAAAGAAAATTTGAGGGACATTGTGTGATGCCGAGATTTTTCACTTTATTCTGAAGAGAAAATGGGAAAGAAATATTTTGCTGCATGACAAGGAAGAAGTGTAATTTAATTACTAAACAGATTTATTGCAGAAAGTGAAGGGAGCAACAGCTATCATAAGAGTGGAGCAAACATAATCCCTTTTCATTCATTCACTGATTTTGTATGCGAAGCATGAAATGTTTTTGCGGGTTGATCCCTAGAATACAATAAATTAGAATTAAACCATGCCATCATGGTACAAATATATATACACCAACAACATCATATAATGATTTTTTAATGAACATTTTCCCTTGCTCGTATGCCTTGTGTGTCTGTGGTAATATTCGGAGAGTTCATGCAGGAAGGAAAGCTGAAGAGGACACTCAAAAAGCTCTCAAGCCTCCGCGCTCTCGTTTGCGTCTCGTTTCTCCTGTCATAATCGCTTTGTGTTTATATTTTACAGCGCAATTTTAAATTTTTTTACGCGTGAATGTGGAATGGAGGAAAGAAAAGAGAGAAAAATCAATTTGTAGGCGAATGGTGTGAAGTAAATGACGCGATGCTGGAAGCAATTTTTTTCATCACCATCGCCGTCTTGCTTTAGCCGTCAAATGAAAAATTGTGCTTAATTTATCGTCTAAATGGAACTTTTTCCCTTACCTTGATCGATCTGGTCAGAATTTAGAAATAACTTTAAGTTCGGGAAATTATCGATAACTTTTAAAAATCTAGATTAAAAATTTTTGATCTCGTATCTGTTGTTATGGAGATAATTAAATTAATTTAAAATTTTTCACAAAATAATTTTCATCCATCTCGGTTGAGCGTTAGAACCCAAAGTATCACGATTACATTTGCAGTAACAAATTACTTTGAAACAGGTTGCTTAATTAAATCATTTTTCGGCGATGATGAAAAGTACACGCAAAAAAGTTTCCCATCGTCTCGTCTCACTCTGGCTATGAGGTGGATTAATGTCTAAAAACTGCGCAATAGAGAACGGCAGGAAAAGTTAATTAAAAAATGTAGAAAAAAATTGAAATCGTTAATCCAGCCTTCAGGTCTTAATTATTAATGTTTAGCAATAATCCTTCTGTACACTGATTCCTCTATTTCACGTGCGGTCATTGAAATTTTATTTTTTATTAGTTGCTAGAAAATAAATTGCTCTAACTTGAGTTTTCACGAAAAAATTTTCCATTTGAGATTTCAAATATTTGCACTTGGCCTAAAGTTCATTCAATATTTAACTTCCAGGTGTGAAATCGTAAATTGAGAGGGTGAGCGCGGACGCTTTTAAATTGTTTGAAAAAATTTTCCATTTTACAAGCTTGTTTGAACTCGAAAATGCATGCTCATATCGTAATTAACTAATCACATTTTCCTCTTCGTTGACAGAATAACGAACGACTCTATTTATACACACATTTGTCTTCATTTCCATTTCATAATGTAATTGAGAGAAAAATTATGACAAAATCACGTGATTTCTATTCGATGATAGTTCTAAGTTGCGTGATTGTATCCAATTAATATAAATTACTACTGAGTGAAATCGATCAAGAATTTGAAAGGGAATGACGAGAATTTGTTCGTGTACTTTTTCACGTGTGTACACTGTTTGTCTACATTCGTTTTAAGTGCGGCATAAAACAATCTTAAAGAAAAACAGAAGTGAGATTCATAAATAATGGAGCGAGTAAAGGATGAAATATGGAGAAATTAAGAAAATGGGGGTCGAGAAAACCTTAATAATCTCAGTGAACTTACTAGGCACGAATAACAGGTGTTACATTCACTAAAAAATGCCATTAAGCAAACTATGAAGATATCTCTCTGTTTTTTTGAGAAGCATAAAATATTTTTTTAAATTTTTAAAATCAAAATCTAAATAAAATATTTTTTTTAACTTTCCTAATTTTTAAAAATGTTCAAAATCATAAAAAAAATTTATGACTCTTCCAATGAGAGAAGGGAGTCAGAGTAAAAAGTCCATAATTTTTATTTTTAAGCTTTTAAAGCATCACCAGGGAAAAGTTTTTTGTTAAAGCTCGCAACCAAAATTACACCGCTCATCAAATAGCCTTAAAGTAATAGCCTGCTCATAAAAAACCCGCACAGAGGATGATAGAGAAAAAGTTTTAATAAATATCCAGAAATTGCCTCTCTATTGTTGGCGTGGCGGTTGAGTTGTGAGTTGGATGTGTCAAGATTAAAATGCTTCATCAGCAATTTTTTATTCATTCTCTGTACTAAATTGAGAGTGAGGTGAAAAGGCTTTCATATGACATAAGTATGTATGTGCGGTTGAATGAATATTACTGCGAAGATTGAGAGACAAAAAGTAATAATTCTAAGAACAATTTTAAATAAAGTACAAATGATGACGATATTTATGGATGGCCACTCGGGCAACAAAGTGAAGTAACATCCAGCAATCTAGTCAGTCAGCTCTTCTCTTGTCGAAAGAGTCAAACTTGCTCATATGTGAATACGAGTCACACAATTGTTGGAACAATAGAAAATGTCGATCGAAAAAAATGGAATGAGGGAACTGCCAACATCGGCATGTATATTGGAAGCATTGTTTGAAATTAATTAAAATTGATTTTAGACGTATGAACTCAATTTTTGCCTCCATTCAGTCAATTTTTTTCCTCCCTCAATTGTCGCAGCAAAAATGCAATTTCTGATGACTTTATGTGTGTGCAAGCGATGGAAACTTTTTAATTACAATTGCAAATTTAAGTGCTTCTCTAATTGCCTGCAACGGAAAGTTTCGAATTAGAAAACTTTTATACAGCTGTCGAAAGTTTTTTGTATTCAACCGGGATGAAGATGAATTTCAGTTTTGAGGTAAATTTCCTCCTTGATTTGGTTTTTCTGTTGTAGCGAATTTTTGCATACAATAAGAGCTGGTTTCATTACATTTATGAACTTTTGTGTTGTCGGATATATTTCAGTTTTATCATCCGCTCGACACAAATATACATTGTATATATATGAAGTTTGATGATGATGAGTCTTTTGTGAAATTTATACCACTCACTCAGCATGGCGTCTATTGACGAAATTTTATATGTGCAAAAGTTTATGAACTAACATAATTTAGTTTTGAACAATATACTGAAATTCACCCAAATCAGTTTAATTTTTGAAAACGAGATTTGCTAATTAGTGAGAATTAATTTACTTGAATTTATGTGTAACTATTGATTTAACTAGATCGAAATTTCTGATCCAATTTTTCGGAGCTTTTTGAAAATATTTTTTTATGTCTCATCATTTACGAGCATCCCAACCGAGCAAAAAAGATCAAATTTTAATGATGGCGTCCATAATTGAAATTAATTTTCTATTTTAACTCAATTATGATATTGCCTTTTGAGATTTTTCTTTTTGAAATTAAAAAATTAATTTTATTTCCTCACTGTTCTAACATCTTCTCCACCCCACAAACAAAATTCAGCCTAGAGTAAATTTTACTTTTGAATTTCACTTTCTTTTGAATCCTCTTCGTATATTGATTTCTGCTTTGTGCTTTCAACTTGAAATCAAATTATTTATCTGTGAGTTTCAACGTTTGTGTGTGTGTATATTCTCGAAATTTAACGGAGCATGAGAAATGTTTATGGACGAAAGTCTAAAGGTTTGATTTTTGAAATAAATTTCATTTGAGAGCTATAAAACAAATTGCTATGATTATTTCCCCACACCGTTCCTGTTGATGTTTCCACATACGCGAATATTTATTGCGAATAGAATTTTTGCTCCATCGTGTGCAAATCAACCCTTGATGCTGAGTTCTGTAAACATAAATTATGTTCGATTTCTCTTTTAGATTTTAACTGATTTCGTTTGATTGCTTTCACAGCAACGCACTTTTGGCTTCTTTTGATTAAAATGTTAAGTGAATATTTTTCGAGAATTTTCAGGTGATAAAAACTCAAAAAATTAATTTTAATATTTGTTATTTCTGAAGTTTACTGTGATTTTAAATTAATATTTATCGCCACCAGATCGATCAAAGTTTAAAAGAATTAAAGGATATGATGCTAATAGAGCGAGACATAAATTTTATAACAACAAAATAAATTTTTTATACATAAATTGTTTTTCTTTCTTATACTCTTTTAGTTCATAAAAAATGCATTATGTAATTTATTTTCCAGGTGAGTTTTCTTTCTCTCTCGCTTACCGAGCTGACTTCTTAGCTGTTATACTTTGTTATTGGAAGGAAAGCGGAAGGAAGACGGAAAATATTGAGGAAAAAAGAAGCGAAAAAAAGTGTATACATTGCGGCTCGCTTTAGCGTTCACGTGGATGAAATTTAGTGAAGGAGAAAAACAGCAGGATCTTCGTACTACAAAACCGAATGCGATGTCGCGCATGATTGCCGGTGATTTTTCGACTGTATAAACATTTTACTCGACTTTTGCGGATGATTTGTATTTTTTCTCTTTGAGAGAGGTTTTCATCTGAGATTTTGTGAGTTGGAAAATTTATTACTTTTTTGAGGAGTTTTGAATCAATTTTCTTTGAAGAATTTTGGGGTTCAAGGTATGAAAAAAAATATTTTAAAATTTTTTGAAAGGATATTTTTTTGTAAAAAAATTGTTACACCTTGTAACAGTTCCTCTTAATTTTTAATAACATACGCACAAGTAACATACATATGGATTAAGCCGAGACAACTTGATGTAACCAAGATAAACATTTCTCTCTAATAATTTGAGTGAAATGTGTGTTTATATAAGGTTTTTGATAAACTCGCAAGGGATGAGTGAACACAAATTTTCGTACCTCTGAGTTTGACGATAAAATATTAAATTCGAAACCGCAGAAAGTCATTAAGAAATTTTCGGTTCATCATTGTCATAGGCAATGGTACGACGTATATTATTATTATTTTTCCTACTGTTACATCCATCTACTCGAAACATTTAGAGAAAGCACTCGAAGTCATTTCAGGAAGTTCTCATTCTCTCACCAAATTTTCGTCATTAATTTCCGGTTTTCGGTATTTTGTTGCTGTAATATTTACATCCTCACGTGGTGGATGCTCGGCATTACATCAATACCACTATGGACGTCTCGCTTCTACATCGCTCTATCCTTCTCGAATTAATGACGTCACATGCGCAAGAGATGGCACTCGTTGGGCTTCGCATCCTCGGCTCTCTATGCTGTAGCATAGTACACAAAAAAAGCAAGGCGAAAAGGTAAAAATATTTTTCATCATTTTCTCTCTCTCGTAAACGTCAGTCAGAGTCAGTTTTTCAGTCTTTAGGAGAGCTTTGACGTATTCGGGCGTTCTTATTCAACCTTTAAACCGCTTTTTCATTATAAATATATATTGTCAAAAAATTTACCCAGTCAGCCAGCAAAAGTTAAATCATTTAATAAAGTTTTTTATTAAATCGACATCACAATCGAAATCCAGTGGTAGTTTTTTCTCGTGCGCTGAAATATCATAAAATTTCATATCTCCCAAACACAAAATAATAATTCTTGTTGCATATCCGCAAAAGTAAAAAAAAATATTTTTCGTCCTGCTAGAGCAGAATTTTTTCTGGATAAACAAAAAAGTACGCAAAGAGGGAAATTTTCATCATCATCTCGTGTGTCGGCAAATCATTCAGCATTTCGAGAGTATTTTTTCTGTGTGAGCGCTTAAAAAAAAGAACCAAAAAAGTAAAAATCATCCCTCTCAATATAAAATATTTTTTACGATTTACGCGATTTTATTTTTTGGGTGGTGGAAATCTCCATCATCACATCGCAGTAGCAGTTGGATCGCATCTCGTGTGAATTGAAGCAAGCGCGTGGGAGTGTGAGACGAAAGATATAGAAATTGAAAAGTGAAAAAAGGTGCAAACGAGAAGGTTTAAGCAAGCTCTTGTAATTTGTCTAACGTGAAATTTTCCATTTCAATCGATTTTGAGAGCACACAAGGATATTCTCGTGTGCTTGAATTAAATATTTATAAAGAGAGAGACACGAAGTGAACCCTTACGAATCCAATAGATACATCCATCTTGTTTGGTGGAAAGAGAAAAAAAAATAAATTTTGTTGTTTATCGTGTGCGATAGCCACAAGAACTAAACTTTCTATATACACATCTACGATACCTCCGACCTCTCATCCGATTTACGAGCATTGTGTGTGGAGTACTAAAGAAGAGTGTGGAGCGATGTAAGTACATTTTACGATTACTTTGTAATTATTTTTCTCTCGAGTCTCGAAAAAGACTTATATATATTGTGTGTTAAAGTACACGAAGGTAAAGCACATTAGAAATTTATAAGACTTCACTCATATATTCAATCGATTGAGTTGACTACGATGCGCTTGAAGGGATTCATGGAAAAAATATGAACTTAAAGTGGTAAAATGAATTTTTAAAGCAATTTATTTTTCTACTTCACTCTATTAAAATCCAGTCAATTTCTTCAACCAAACCGTTCTTATTTACAGAGCCCTTAAATTTAATTAAAGTTAGTTTTTTTTCTTGCCACGACAGAGAAGAGTTGGAAATTGTCAATTACAAACTCTCAATGTTGCAATTTCGCCAGAGAATGACGAATTTTAACTCCATCTCTTGCTAATTGATAAGTTGAAATTTTATTTCTCTGACACTTTTTGCTTTCTCGCTGTTGTATCGTGTCTAATTTAATTATTTATTAGGTGAAATTGTGTCATTTGCATTTTTTCACACTTCTCGTTGTCGAGTGCTACAAAAATTTTATTCGCTAAAGCACAGTTTTGCATCAACCCGGCTAAAAACTTTAACTAAAATAAAACAACGTGATGATGATGATGATGATGATGATGATAGGGAAAAGTTTCTTCTTCGAAAAATAAAAGTGAACATCTTTTATACACTCTCAACTGCCAACATCGCTCTTATCAAGATGTCGAAATCGAAAATTTTCTTGTTTAAATAATTTATTATTCTCACTTGCTTCACTCGAATTCAACTCACTCGGTTTTGATTACGACGAGTAAGATGCTATTGCTATACCTGCCTTGTTGTGCATGAGAAATTGTTACAGTGATGGATGAATTTTAATTTTCAAGAGAAATGATTTAAATTATGCAAAAAGACAGAGTTAGAAATAATGACGGGGAAAATAAGATCATTTTTCATAAACGAGAAATTTAACCAAATTTTTAAAGTTTTATCAAAAAAGAATTGATTTTAAATTGTGATCAAAAATATTTTTTGATTGCAAAATTTTCTCTCTCAATATTGATTAAATTCTGTCGAAAGCAGAAACTAATTAATTTAAAATTTAATTACCTGAGCAGGAATACGCTTTAGGCTAAAACCAGCTAAAACTAAAGGTTATCTATGCAAACACCTCATACCAGGCTCTAAAAACTTTATCAATAGCAGTTAATCGTCAGGAAAATTTTGGAAACACTCTTTGAGAATTTAAATGACTCTTTTACCATTTTTTTAGCCTTTTTTCTCCCTTCAATAACTTTTTGTGGATGAAAATTATCGTAAAATTTATAGCAAATTTACTGACCTGAATTGAAGCGAAAAATTTCTCAACTTCGAAATGAATTTTTATGTTTGTGTCCTCCTTAAAATTTTTGAGAGTCAACTTTTTGTTGAAATTGATTTTTTTCATGTTTATAGTTCATAAAATAAATTTGACCAGTCGCAATTTTTTTTGAATATCATTAAAAACTTCAAACCATATTTTTCTTCTGTGTCATAATAAATTTCGAAAAGTTCTATTTTTGCTCTATTTTGTTTTCCCTCACAATGCAATTGTTTGTCGCACATACGTTTCGCAATTTGATTTGTGTTCGTTGAAATTGCAAGAATCTAAATTAACTTCATTTTTGAAAATAAATTATTTTATAAGAAAAATATGTAACTAAGTCTGAGGAGTGAAGAAAAATTTATTTAATTCTCTTCCTTCTTCTTTCACCTCATCGCATCATACAGTGAGTAAGCGAGCGAGAGCTTGTGTCGTCTCGAAAGATGCAAAAGCAAGAGAGATTTATTGCGATTGAGTTAAACCAGCTAATTGAAATAGAAGAGAGAGAGAATATGAATGTCTCAGACATACTTAATTACATATAAAATGTTCTATTTTCATAACCTGGGCACGATGAATCTTTATTTATAGGTTTTTTATATTGTCAGACAATATAAATCTAAATAATTCATCTGTATGCGGTGTGCAAATGCACTTTTTTGCACTCCCGCCGTCGTCTTAGCTGAGAGAGAAAAAAAATTGCAAATTATTTTTTTTTGCGACACAAGCGACATAATATCGTGTACATGAAAATGTGTGTATGCAAAAAAAAGAAGGAAAAATTCATTTTAATTTAAATTTTAGAGTGAAAAAGGAGGAGAAGCAGTAGAAATGTCATTGGAATGTGGAACAGCTTTATGCATATACGCAATAGTATTTAGGAATTCATTACGTACATGTAAAAATGCCAAGGGGTGGTGCGATGGAAGTAGATTAAAATGCAAAGCCTCAAAAAATTTTCACGCTCTCGTTGCCGCTTATAATCACAATGAGATTTTCTTGTCTTAAACTTTAGGTGACATTACACGACTGAGTATCGTTATCATTTCGCTTCATCTCCATCATCAAGTCGATTCATTAAATTATAATCATCATAATTTAGGCGTAACAACACTTTATGTATGTACATATGTGAGCAAGTGAGACTTAAGTATGTGGGATTATGTGTTTAGTACTCTCATTAGATGTTGACATAATTATAAAATGAAATCTAAAAGCGGAAAGCTGCAGATTATAAGAAGCGAACAAAAGGAAGAAGGATTTTTTGCAGTACTGAGGTACTGAGAGCGAAACAAATGTTCCCATCATTATTGTTTTAATGATATGCAAATTGAGACTTTAAATTATTCATTCGGTTTGGCAAATTTTTGAAATGAGAATTTTTTCCCTTCTTATTTTAACAACTGCAACTTCAGTAATTAGTAAAATTAAATTAGGTTTCATTTACTTAACAAAACGTGAAAAATCTTTTGATTTTTTACATGAATTTGTCGATCACTCAATTTCTGTTAATAAGTTACTTATCAAGAACAAACTTTATTAATGCTATTTTCGTGTTGTTACCTTTTCTGTCTCATCCACACTTTTTTTTATTATCAGCTTTCTTTCACTTATACTCGACTAATTATGATTAATCATTCATCCATCGCACTTAAATATTGATGACTATTAATGGACATTTCGAGACAAATTCTATTTGAATGTAATTGACACTCGTCACTATGTCCATCCACCCCCACCAACAGAACTTGTCAATTTTTTTTGTGGTTGTTTACTGTTCACATTTAATGAACGAGGGCTTAACAAATGAAAAAATGAAATGTCAAAATACTAAATCGATGAGTTGATATCTTTTTTATGTGATGGTGTACTTATTTTTCTCACAAATCGAAGTAAAATATTGACCTTTCGTATTATATAAACTTAATTACTTATTTAAAAGTACTTACAGGGTTGAAAATTAACATTTTTTTTGTAATTAAATACAAAATTAGTGAAGAAAGTAAACATTTAAAGGCTTTAAAGATTTTTCACAACATTAAACTCTAAAAAAAGTTTTTTTTCTTTTCACAAACATCAATTGATTTTACGTCAAAGGGAATTAAATTATTCGATCTTCCATCCAAGTTAACATCACTCGAATGTCAAACCCTCGTACACGATTGAGAAGAGAAAAAGATATCTATATTTATGGAAAAATTATTTTTAGGGGGAGAAAAACTATTTCGATTGCGCAAGCAGCAAGCAGCCTACCTTTCGCCTATCTATATTTACAATATCAACAAATTATAAGCACCAGAAAATTCTCCGATAACGATCGATGGGATGGAGTGGATAGGATGAATGTTTTTGACTATAGTTCAATGGAGTGAATATCGAATGAGCTAGAAGGAGGGCGCAAAAGAGATTCTCGTATGATATTTTCAATCACACATATGCACATAACTAGAGATAGAACGAGGGTTTGAAAAAAAGGATAGAGATTTTCACCCATTTCACATACTTTGCGAATCATTGAACATCCAAACAACAGCCAACAACAACAAAGTACATACTTAACCAAATACTCGAACGATAATATTGAGATGTTGAAAACATATGCTTAATGAGTGGATATGTTCAAGCTCAATGATTATTATCAATTTTCCCACTCTGCACGCTCCATCATGGTCGATTAAATTCCTCTTTGAAAATCATTGAGAAAATAAAAATATCACATTTGAAAAATTCACCTTTTACCTCTGAACCGTGATATTTTTCAATCGATGAGTTTGAGGGTTCTTGAATTGCCAAAGATTTTTTGTTGTGGAAAATTGCGGGTAGCAATATATTTTTAGAAAGTTCAAAGGAGGCAAGCCGCCTACTTTCATAATGTTATACAAAGCCTTTTAAAGTAGCTAAATAATGACTTCATCTAAATCTAGAATTTTGCTTCAGTTTTCATTTCATTTTGCAGGTTATCCATTCTCGTAATATTTTAACAAAAGTCATATAAAAAACATTTTATGTTGACTCGAAATTTCTCCCCAAATTTTTCTTTTTGGATGTTTCATTAAAATCTGTTCTTTTGCCTTTTCATTCTTCTTTTACATACTTACTTCCTTTTCATCTCTTTTTTGCTACAAGTGGAAAAGAAACTCACAAAAGCTTCTCATTAAAATGCCTTCAATAAATGTTTTTTTACGTACTCGACTGTGCAATATATCCTCAACTAGACTCTCGTTTTGTTGTGTGCTAGGAATAAGGGGAATGAATGAGCGTCATCGCATCACATCGGAGTGAGAGTGACTAGATTTGAAATTATTATGAAAGAAATCGCAATGGCTGTTTAAATTTCCATACTTCTGCACGTTTCTCTGATGATTCCATTATTATACCACACCGTAACAACACGCTCTATCTCTCATGAACGATTTTTGCCACCGTCGCACAGACAATGATGTTGAAGGAGGATGAAAATGAGAAAAAAGTGTATACACAACACTATGTTTGAAGATAGATTTGATGTTTTAGTGCTGCTGGTGGGCTTTTCGTGCTTCTGGGAAATAAAAGAGATGATGATGAGTTGAGTGCTCAAAAATATTTTAAGTCTCTCACTCTTGAAATTCCTAAAATTTGCACTCTTACCCTAACCAGTCTTCTTTCATTTCATTTTTTTTGCATAATTTTCACTTTCTTTTTTGTTTGCCAGCAACCGAGGAATCGAGAGCGCGGAAACAATTCGCTCGAAGGCAAAAGTTTGTCGAATGTGCTTAATAGAATTGTTATCTCAATATTCCACTGACCATAAGGAGTGAAACGAGCTGTAGAAAAAATTTACCCACTCGATGAGACAGATTTGTGAGAGGATGCGACTATGATGATGAAAAAAAGGTTGAGAGATTTATGTGGATTTAAAATTGAGAAAGATCAATTTCCTGGCTTGTGAAAAACACGTTCAAGGATGACTGAAGAGAGTTATGAAATTGATTTTAATTGGGCTACAAAATTTGTATGAATAAAGGAGAGGAAAGCTAAGAGTCTAAGAGAACCAATTATGGAGATAAAAGTCCTTTCTAAGAGGATATCCTTGCATATATAAATAAACATTTTTTAGTTTGTCCTTTGATTTTTAAAGAAATTTATTAATTAAAAATATTCACAAAAGAAAACAAATTTAATTTTTAAAAATAGAATATTCAGCGAGAATTTTGTAATTGGGTCACTATAAGGGTTTAATGACAGAATTTTTACGAGAAAATTAAGAAGAAAAAGGACCAGCAAAAATTAATTTGCGAATAGAATTTTAAACAGCTCTCTTTTTTCGGCTAAGAAATGATGCTTAATATCTTTGTCATCTCCTCTGTAATGAAATCTACCCGCTTGCACGAGAGAATAAAAAAGCACGCGGAAAAACAACAAAAATGAAATCTTTTAAGGAGAAAATTCAGTTTTTAAGAGAGAGAATGAAATTACCATAAATACATTTTAATAGATGAATTTTGTTCCTCTTCGCACACTCGAAAGACTCTCTCGAGGAAAATGGAAAATTTCAGTAAATGTATTTATGTATTCAAGGTACAGTTTGATTTTCCTTTCTTCATCTCTTACACAGTTTTTATTCTTTCTTAAATCGCTGAGAAAATTAATATTGAAAGCTTCTTCAAATCGCATTACGTGCCATTATTCCCATTAGCTTTACAAGCGCCACTTCACTTTTCCTCCTTTGTCTTCACACTCCTTACGCATCGGCAGATAGAATTTTTAGTGAAGACTTCTCCGTATAATGTGATTTTGATTCAATTATATGGATTTTCTTTGATTTCTTTATGGGAAATTTTTTGTCAAAAATTAATTGAGTTTACATATTTTTGAGTAAAATCATTTCGGCAATTTACGACTAGAATTTGTAGCAATTTAAATAATGATTTATTTTAAAATCTAATTTTAAGTGACTCGTTAAAAATATTTTTTGGCAATTTAAATTTTACTCTGAAAATTATCGAGAATCTAAAAAATCATTGGCTTTGAGAGAATTGCAAAATCAGCGAGAAATCTTTACCCTCGCGAACAAGCAATGACTAAAAAAAGTGTGGGAGGGATTGCAAAAGAGATTTAAAAAAATTCCGCATAACTCTTGAGAACGAGAGCTTCTCAATATTAAATTTTTCAATATGAACTGCCAACAATAAAACAAAGACAGTGAAAATCAATAGCGTTTCGCATCCCAATCGAGCTCGATTCTGTTCATTCACTTGACATTCACATGGGTTTTGTGACGGAATAAAAATTCACCTCAAAAATGCTTTGTCTTATTTCAAATGTAAACTTTTAGAAGATGGGTGATGAATATAAAAGAGAAATACATAAAGGATAAAAATTTGAGAATAAACATTCGTGCAGATTTTTGATACAATACCTGGGAACCTGGGTTACAATTTACTTTTCTGAAGTATTTTTTAAATTTTGCTTTCAAAAATTGGTATTAAAATTTTAAAAAATTTGGTTTGAAAATGGAACAAAAAAAAATTCGAAGGAGGTAAACAATGGGAAAATAAAGTCATTGAAAGTTGTCATTGCCAGCATGCTGATGATAAACTTTTTTACTATTATGCATACACACTCAATGTTGATGCACATATCGCATATATTGAGAGAGTCCCTCATCGAGATGAAAACTTTTGCCCAGCACTCTAATTATGTTAGAGATTTAAACAAACATCAGGAAAATATTTAGATTCACATGACGATTGACAACAAATCTTTCAGCATAATTGCCTGGATCTGCATGCAAATTAGAAACTTTAAAGGAATGTAATTGAAAATTTAAAATTATGCTAATTGAATAAGAATTTTGCAAGCGAAATTTTCAGGATGAATTCATTGCCATATGAAATTTCAACATTTATTCATGTCAATTATTTTCAAATTTTGGATCGCAAACATTCGAGGGTGAAAACAAAATTTGTAAATTCGCAGAAAAATTTAATGAATTCAAAACAAATTTTTTTTCAATACTCTCGAGTTGATGGTTTAAATTTCAATTTTCTTAAGCTTTGCGGTTAATGAGAATAAAAGTGATATCGATTACTGTCTCGGGTTATGATTTTTTAGGGTTCAAGCAATTGATACATTTTTTTTATTGTAAGCTAAATTTGGAAATTTAATGTCCGCACTTGTCTATATGAAATTTTAATGAGGCTTTAATAATGTAAATATTGAATAATGAATTAATGAATTTTTCCATAATTAATATTCTTTATTAAAAATTCAAGATTTTACGACCTTCGAACCACAAAATGGTTAATTTAACCTCAGATCACCTAATTTTAAAAATATTTCCTCATTTACATTTTCATCACAATGAAGAAGAAAGTGCATAAAAGATTCTCGTCGAAGAGTAAAAGAAAAGAACCAAAAACCACTTTAATAGAAAAAGTTTTTATATTAACTTTTTTCCTCTCACTGAAGCTTCCTCTACTATTATTACTGCTCGGTATACAAATTTTCTCCCATCATTGAATGGAAAATCATATTTCATAAACTTTTCGACAATATGAACGGTTTGAAGTGTGTGGTGTGTGTGTGTATGAGGAGGAAATAAAGCATTTTCTGGCGACAAAATTAATTACAAAATTTTACATAACAAAAACCGACTACTGGAGAGAGAGACAAACTGTTTGGAATTTCAGAATGTGTCTAGAAAAAAAATTAACTTTTCTTTTTAAGGAAATTTCCAACATAAAATCCTAAATTGTATATACACTGCAGTGCCAGTTTCGAACTTTTTCCATTTTAAACAACATCGAACTAAATTTTACGAGACGGGAAAGCAATTTTATGATGAAGTTAAATTGAATTTCAATAATATGCATGAGTGGTGGTTGGAGTGCAAAAATATCCCAAATGGTTATTACAAGATTTTTGCGCCATCGTAAGCACTTTGCATTGAACGCAAAAATACTTGGTTCGAGCACAAAAAGCACTTCAGTAGTAGAGCAGCTGTAAAAATTTCGACCCCTCAAAAAAAAAGAGGAATGAAAGAAGAAAAATCTCTGCACAAATTCGAAAATTCCATTGAACGCCACATTGCTATTGTTATTGTTATTATCATCATTGATAGCGTTAGTGGAATTCTAATTCGATTGGTTTTGTATGTATTGCAATGTAATTGAATTTTTTGTGCTTATCTTCATCGTTCCACTTGAAGTCACATTGAACATGAGTGAAGAGTTGCTCTATTGAATAATTTTCATTGCACATCCAAACTCAACAGAAAAGAGCGGAAGAGACGAGAGAAAGAAAGTCAGAGTGTTAAAGAGAATTGAAGGATTGATGGGAGGAAATTGTGAAAAACCAAGGAATGGACACTAAGTTCTTTTTTAATTTGAATATAAAAATTATTGATCTAAAGTTCAAAACCATAGAAATGCAAAAAACTCGTAATTGTATTTATAATGAGGATCAACCCTCTTAAGTGACAATAATAAAAGCATGAAGAAAATTTTCAAGTATCCTTTTTTTATGACTTAGCATACAATTTTCATTCTTCCATCTTTACCATCGTTCGTTGTCGACCCGTCATGAAGACCATTAGGTAACAATCCATTTGCAATATAAATAATTGGCGCTACTTTAGCATTAGCTTTCTTACCACACTCTCCATTGTTTCCGTCACTTTTTAGTGCTGCGTTCTTCGCGATCGTTGAGAGCTTTTCACTAATTGAGAGACAATGAGCAAGCTTTTTCGGTTTATGATCGTAAATTAGTATTTAAAGATTATTTTTAAAGTTACTTTGATGACGGAAAAAATTCCTGGTTTTCCGAATATAAAATCAAGTATTTTTAAACTTAAAACATTTCAGGAAATTCTTTTTTAAAAAGAGACGAAAAATTTCCAATAAATTTCTCTCCATGACAGATGAAAATAGAAAACGTGAGCAACTTTTGTTTGTAGCCGTTTCAATATTTATTTATTTTTTTTACCTCCGCTTTCACATCTTTAAAGAGCGAGAGAGAGCTGAAATTGACATAATTTATTGACATATCCCACGTGCAATCATTCGGAAAATGGACAACATAATTTTCATTCTCGCTCATGTCTCCTCTTTCTTCTGCTCTTCTCGTCATTCATCGACAATGAAAAAGTTTTTTTTTGTCTCCATCTTTTATATTTTCTGTGTGCAAAAGTAGCATTGAGTGGATGAAGTGATATGGAACATGTATATACATGTTATAAGAGAGAGAGAGAGAAAGGAAAATTGAAACAACTTTTACATTACGAAACACGATGTCAAATATTTTCTTCTTCATCATCATCAACTTTTTTCCATCTCAATCGCTCTCCATTGTCTTCACAGTGGGAATAAGCTCACGTGTTGAGTCATCCCTCGTTTCTATTTCCCTTTTTCTCATTCTCCTTTTTTTGTTTGTTGAAAATTTTCTGCTCATTACTATCGCAAAGAAGTAAAAACAAGAACAAGTGAAGAGAGAAAATTATTTTCACTACATGATGTAAGATTATCACGATTCTCGAATCTTGTTCACGTCTTTTTTTCTTGTGACTTGCCTCTCGATTCCTTTATTTTTTCCGATTTTAATTGCTTGGAAAATTGACTGTTATTTTATTGTTATAAACAATCTCCTCGGAAATTGTGGAATTTTGTTAAGAAATTACGTTTTCCTGTTGAAGAGCAGCTCAACATATAATGAACACATCTCCTCAACCTTGTTGCTCAAATTATTTTCCGTGCTGACTTTATATTTTTTAAATCTGCATATTTTGACTTTCCTCTTTCAATTTCCTCATCATCGTCGTGTTCATTTTATCATCACCCAAAAGTCTCACACACATACATAAGATATTAATCACACCGGAGTGTGAGAGTTGATGCATTTCATTTCATTGCGGATGATATGATGGTTGTTGGCTTTTACTGCTGCACGAAAGCAAGTCAAGGTGGAAAGGGAAAATGAAATGCTTATGTGAGCGAGCAGATTGATGTTGTCTCCTTTATGACTAAAATATGTTTTTCATACCATGCACTTTTATGTCATCGTCGATGTTGGTTATGAGATTTATATTCCCCTCACTTTTTTCATTCATTGTGGCACAATCTGCAAGGGGTGTGAAGTTTAAAATTAATAAATATATCAATCGAAAGTGGAAGTTGCTCATGTAAGGATGCACAGCGTGACTCCAAGCTCTGGTTGTTAAAGTGCAATAAAAACTCATAAAGATCCACTAAAAAGCTGGAAAGTGTTCAAGTGTTAGCTGCTAAATTTATCATTTAACCCTTTTCTCCTCTTAACATATTCGGCTAACAATGTAATGATGTTAATTTTCATGTTCTCCATTCGAAAAATTCTCCTTGACTCAATTTTAAATTTTAATTTATTGCCACTCGTGTTGTCATTTGTTCGCCTTGTGAAACACGAAGCGAGCGGAAACTTTTAGGTTTAACATTGGTCTCTAATGCTAAAACACACACGCTTGACTCACCCAGGGAGCCATGAAGAACTTTACGACAACTAAAAAACTTTTTTCCTCGTAAAATTTTCTTCCTCACTTTTTTATGCTTTATGTGCAACGCATAAAACGGGAGAGAGTGAGAAAAACTTTTCGCATTCATGACAGCAAAAAGAGAGAATCCATTAAGGAATTTATGAGAAATGAGTGTGTGTGTAAAAGAATGTGACACAACTTGTTGAAATATGCTTTCCTCCAACATCATTCGCGCGCGTCAAAGAGATGAATACAAATTTCACGCAAGAGTTCTTTATACGAGAAGAGAAGAAAGTTTGAAGTGATAATGACAGTTGACGTTTTCACGTTGCCTGCTCAATTGCGTAAAACATGCTGAACTTTCACAATAATTTATTCTTTAAAGTTCAGTTCTGCCCTCCTTAGCAAGTGCATAATATTAATGTCACTAAACACTTTTTAATGTTTTCTCTGCCTTCCTCATTAAAATTCATTCCTTTTCTTTTGTTGTTACGAGTATTTATTATAATAGGATGAATTTATGCATCGTTAAAAGAGAAGGAAGAGTGACAAAAAAAGCTAAAAAGCTTGCATGTTATTGTGAGTGATGTGTCTCTTCCTCGCATATATAAATATTTTCAACATGCACTCACATTTAATGTGAGAGTTTTGTATTATTTCTAATTATTTCTAATTATTCCTAATTATTTCTAATTATTCCTAATTATTTCTAATTATTTCTAATTATTTCTAATTATTTCTAATTATTTCTAATTATCCTAATTATCACTTTTTCTTACCGCTCGAATGAAATTGTCGCGGTTAACGTAACCGCCATTGAAATTTTGAAAGGGAGGGGGTTTAACTTTTCGCGTCTCTCTCTCTCTCACTCTATATTTTGTTAATGTGTGTTAGTGTGTGTTGAAGCAAAAAGTGTCAATAGTAAACAAAAGTGAAAATTAAAAACTTTGGTGGTTGTGATATCAGGGATGGACAGCTGTAAATGAATGTACTCGAATTAAATTCAATTTGTGCAACTCTTATCGACATTTTAGAATAAAAATATTTGATGAAATTATTTGATTTTTTGCTTTATTCTTGAAAAAATGTTTAGTGTCTAGCCCAAACTCAGGTTTATGAGTTTGCGAACCAGAACGCGCTTCGGCCCCATTTACAGGGGACCTCAGTTTAGAGGTCAAAAATATCACGGACGGTAGAAAAGATATCAGAGAGATAGGTCAGATACTCAAAGACGGTAGCAACCATTATGGGCGCATGAGCCTCGTAAAGAGAACTATTGTTCTAGTAGATTAACATAGTAGCTCTACAGACCGAAAAACAAATAATATAGAGTCCGAATCTTTAAGAATGAGAGGGAAGAATAATTAAAATGAATTTAAAGAATCTCGATAGATCTCCTAGCATAGTGGTAGTGCAATCCGAGCGATATCGGGTGGCCCAGGTTCGATTCCTGGCAGAGACACTATGCGAGATTTATTTTTTGCTTTTTCTTGAAAAAATGTTAGAATAAAAATATTTATTTAAAATTCCGAATTTCAAGTGATTTTATTAAATGAAATTTTCACACACATCTCATTTATGTGACAGCGTATACCCACCCACCCAACCCAAATGGCTATTTTTATCAGGTGCAGCGGTACAAAAAAAAGTGATAATTAGAATAATTAGAATAATTAGCATAATTAGGATAATTAGGATAATTAGGAAAAGGGTTGTCGCTGCGCGACAACTTCAACTAATTATTCTAATTATCCTAATTATCTAATTATCCAAAAAAAAATTAAGAAAATAATTAGGAATAATTAGAATAATTAGAAATAATAATGAATAAAATTGCAGCTCAAAGCAAAAAGATATCAGCGGTAAGAAAAAGTGATAATTAGAATAATTAGCATAATTAGGATAATTAGGAAATGGGTTGTCGCTGCGCGACAATTTCAACTAATTATTCTAATTATGCTAATTATTCTAATTATCCTAATTATCAAAAAAAAAAATTAAAAAATTAAGAAAATAATTAGGAATAATTAGAAATAATTAGGAATAATTAGGAATAATTAGGAATAATTAGGAATAATTAGATCAACATGCACTCACATTTATTCTAATGTTAAGAATGTTGCTACCTTCATTCTAATGTTCTATGCACTAAGTGGATGTATATTATGCATTTCATCGGCAATGTTAAAAATTAAACGTTCATTTACTTTCCCCCTCATGTCATCCTCTTTTGTCGTGAATGTACATGCATACATCATCATAACAGACATTCCTTTTCGTCTTCCTTCATTGTAATATTTTTTTGCACAAACTAAACTTCACTTTACTCGTCATCGTCGTGTACAACAAAAAAGTTGTCATAATATCGTTGCTGAAGCCATACAGAGAGAGAGAGAGAAGAAAAATGGAGGAAAAACTCATAAATTTTAAATATACTTTGATGTTTGTATTTGCCTTTGACTGTATGTGACTTAATACTGTGACAGGAGATGGAATAAAATGATGTCGAAACAATGCAAGGGATGCAAACATTTTTTTAATTTCCGCTAAAAATGAAATGCTTGAGAAAACTCGTAAGGAAATGAAAAATATTGTCTAGCTATTGAGCTTCAAGAACAATGAGATAAAATTGTTTCCGGAACCTTTTACAAAGCCCAAAAGATTGCTTCAAATCCTCTTTCAAAATTCACCCGGAAATATATTCAAAATTGAGTTAAATTTGATCCGCTCCAAGTTTTTGAATAAAACCACCCAGAAAAAAGAATATTCATGAGAGATCTAGATGCAGTAATAGAAAGAAGATAAAACAAAATTTTCATGCTTGATTAACACGCCACGCGTTTCTTTAGAGCGAAAATGAGTAAAAAGTTTTTTCATTTTACGAGTTTTCAATCGAAAATTTTCCTTTTTAGCGGAATTGAAAAGGGTTAAAAGAGCACACATTCGGTTTCAATTGCGTAAGTGTTCACTCATCAACTTCAAACGCTTGATATTGTGGAGGCGTTTGAAGAGGGGATGAAAAAAGTGGGTGAAATATTACGAAACTTTGAATTAAAGTAATAAATTTTAAATATTTGAAATTGCAAATTAATTTACTTACAAAACAAAATTCGTCGCAAGGGTTGAAAATTCTTACACCGATATGTGTATACATATCAAATTGTTTTGAACATTTATGGCAAGGCAGAAAACAATTTTTTTAAGAGATGTTTTGCAGTCATTCTCATTTCATCAACACATATCTCGCATAATGTAACATGATGAGAATGATTATGGTGATAACGACAAGGCGAGTGAATAAAGTGATACTAATGTTAATACTAAAATAATGATAATAAAGTCGATTGGGGGAGGCCGGAACAAGAAAAGCAAAATGTAAAATTAAATTAAATAAATTCTTTGCACGCGCTTTGTATAATTTTCCACCGATATAGCCTAAGTCACACGGTACACGAGTGTATGCAGCTGATAATATGCTATAAGCCATGCGATGAAGTCATTTAAATTAATTATTGTAGGAAAATGGAGCCTTGCGGAGGTGTGAGGCAGATGAAAATGTTTTGCATATGTTTATGGATATTAGTTATGGCATGTGCTGTAATGGGATATGCTGTAATGTAAATGAGCTTTGAAAGCGTTGATGATAATGGTTATATCTCTTCATAGCTGTTGAAGTTTTCGGTTTGTGTTTAAGAAATTTCAAGAAAACAATGACAAAGTTTTAGGTGCTTTTCGAGGAAGCTTTTCAATAACTTTTTTGTAACTTTGTAAGATTTTCTTAAAATATTTTCAACGGATGTGGATCTGAAAAAAGTCTTTGAAGAATTTCAATGAAAAAAATCTATTAATTATTTTTTCGCACCTGCCAATGATTAATTAGTAAAAAATTTCATAGCTCTGCGAGTTCTTGAAAAAGTTCAATCACTAAAAGCTTCGACTCCGAGAGTTTATGCTTCAAGCATATTTTCCCTCTCTTGCTTACTCATCTTGTTATCTTTTCTCAACTTCTTTCACTCTCTCTCTCTCTTGCGTCTACATTTTTATACGGCTGATATCTTTGTTCACATACCTTCGAGGCATCGTTCTCGAAAGCATAAATGTGTAGGAAATAAAGCAAAGTGAATATTTCACTGAAGAATTATTACTCGTTAAAAAGGAGCGAGAAGATGAGAAAAAATTATTTTAAATTTCGTCTTACTTTTAACGTGTATACACGCACATAAAACAATTTCTTTTCTTTTAATAAAAAAATTCATCCTCTCGACGACAATTTTCTCATATCATGGCATCATACGGAACATTTTATATTTCTCACCCTTTGCAATTTTTTTATGTCTCAATTATTGTGTGCGGTACACTTGGAAATTTTTTTTTGTATACACAAGGAGCGCAAAGGTGGTGGAGGAAGATGATTTTTTTCTCTAGAGAGCGAAAGGGGATACGAGTTATCAAGATTTACAAACAGACATGAGATTTTATCCGCCTTGTATGTTTTCTCATCCAAAAACATAATTCATGCCTATGGCAACCAAGACAACTCCATAAGTCCTATTACTGATGAGTTGTGCCATAGTTTAGTTTATGAAAAGAAGAAAAGGAAATAAAAACCGACAAAATTGAGAAGGAAAATTATAGTCCTATGTATTACAATAATAACTCGATCCCTTTCATTCTTTGCTTTTGAACGACTTGTGCACGTATATAATAATTTGAAGCATGACTATACTCCTCGTTTTAATGCCACATCGTTGCTTTTTCACTCGCTCATTCATCCGTGATGATGATGATTTTATAGGTTGAGCATTTCGAAAGCTGTTTCCTTCATTTTTTCATTTTAAATTTCTCTTTGAGGATTTTGTCACAAAATTATGTGAATTTTTAAAGTAGATTTTTTTTGTAATTTTAAGTCAAATTTGTACTGATAACTAAAGTGACTTTAATTGTGCAATTCAAATTTTTTTCCTTGACTCAAGATATTAATCTCATTTATATTTGAGCGAACTCAAACTGAAGTCGAATTGTTGTGAATGGAGAAGGCTACATAGATGTAAAACAATATAAGGGTTGAGGAAGTTAAAATTTCTAAAGGACTGAGGAGGTTTTGCTAAAAGGGAAAAATAAAAATTTCAATTGCAAAATGTTCATAATGAGATAATTTGAATAATTAAAGACGATGAGGTCAAAATCGTAAATTCAAGATGAATTACAAACATTTTCAAACAAATAACATAAATTTAAATTTTTCTACATAAAAAATCCTTGTTTTATTTCTAAACTCAATTCAATATTAAAAATATTTTTCTTTACTGTGTGCAACGTTCATAAAGCCGTTACTTTCTTTTTATCTACTTTTAATGAAATGAAGGGAAAAAATAGATTTTGATGTCTGCAAATGAAACTTTTTATTTTCCTCGATGCTTCTTTGGTTTGGTTCAAAGGAGTAAATAGAACAAGGATGAGAAACTTGAATTTAAATTTTTGATTTGCTCTTTAAAAAACAGAAAAGAAGAGTTTCAAACCCCACAGCAAATTTAGCGAAAGAAAACTTTTTGCTGCTTCATCAACTAATATACCGTTCAATAATAAAAATAATGTAAAAAGAGAAGCTTTCGCCAAGGATTTTTTCTACCTACATAATGGGAAAAAGAAGAAAGGAAGAGATGAAGATATGCTGCAATAATAGAGGAAAGCGAGTTTTTTCGATAGATTTTTAATTGAATTTCTCTCTTTTGCCAATTTCTGGTCTGAAAATAGACAGATAATAATATGAAATTGTCATCATCAGAAGGCAGTAAAAGTAATTATTCGTTAGATTTGTTACTCGAGAAGCATGGCATTCGATCCATGCTCGCTAATGTGCCGAGCCAATTTTTTTCAACAGACACACCGAGACATTTTCTCTCTCATTTTCAACTTATGCGGCAGGGTTGAGTTATGCTCAAAAAATTATTTTCTCTCTCTCACCGCACATAGAGTCACTCACTCACTAGCAAGATATCTTAGTTGTTTTTTGTAATCGAGACTTTTTTCATCACAAAAATACAAAACTCTCCTTTTTATATAGAAAATTTTAAATTCTAAATTTTCGCGTTTTAATAAGTAAAAATCTGTGTCGGTGATGATGTCAAATGTTAAGCGGTGATGCTATTTATATCGTTTAATTAATGTGAGTAAAGTGTAGTTAGAAAATATTGTGACAAACATTTCTTCTTTCCTTCTTTTTTTTTCGTGCTCGAGAAAGAAGCTCGAGACAGCAAAAAAAATATCTATTTTCTTGAACAAATAATTTTCTGCTAATTTTTCTCTTGCTTAATTAACAAAAATGCCGTGAAGTCGTCTACAATCTACAGTTCATTTGATAGTCACGAATTTATTTCTCTAACTAAATTTTTTAGTTGTCTCTTTGAGGTTATTTACAATTTCTCAAAAAATAAAATAAAAGAAATTTCATGCTGCTAATTCAACTGAACAAAAAATTACATATTTATGGTCGAATTGTGATCTCGTTCGTGAGTCTCGCTATGTGTGTGACAAGTTTATCAAATGATACGTAAATTATACATTTCGTTGTGAGTAATGCAAAACGGCGATGTAAATTAGTCATGAGCGAGAGCGAATATATAGAATGAGAGAGTGAGAGCAAGAATGTGAAAGATAAAAGTGAGAGAGAGAACTAACAACTTTCATCCTTTTTGAAACGCTTAATAATGCATAAGTATATGAACATAAATAAGCATGTGTGTATATATTCAGCCAAAAAAATAATTCTTTGACGTACATGACAAAAAATATTTAAGTAGCAAGAAGTGTCGATGTACAGCTGAGGAAAGAAGAGAAAAGAGAAAATCTATGCCGACAACGGCGATGCCTTACAAGTGACAAAATTATAAGACATTTTTCGCCTCTTAGTTTGTTGTTGTTCTCACTCATGCTATTTTATATACTCGCATGTATTGTTTCTCCCTCCTTTATATATTTTAATATAGAGAAGAAACACTCGTGTCTCGATGGTGATGATAAAAATATTTTCACGAAAAAATAAGAAAATTTATAGTTTTTTTTTCTCATCTCTAATTTCACTTTGGCGAGGCGAGAGTGAGTGTGATGAGACTATAATAAAATTCGTAAATAATTTATTCACATTAAATCCACTAATTAATTTTAATTCTCACTACTTTAAGTGCACGAGGTTGCAGCAGCGAGAAAATTTTAGATTTTCTATGAAAAATTAATGCGATGATGCATTGCGATGTGGTAAAGAAAAAGTCCTTATAAATTTTGTTCAAATTAAAAATTAATTTTTTAAAATGCATAAATTATTTTGTTAAATTTATATTGATGAAAATCAAGATCTAAGGAAAGTAGTAAAGCGCGTAAAAAAGAGATTTAAAGGGGAAACGAAAAGTGTAAAGAACTTGAGACGATATGCTAATTATAAAGTGCGAAGAACGAGACATAGGCGAATGCTCTTAGAGAGCAGCTCGAGAGAGATAATTTTATGTCGTACGATCTAATTTTAATTATTGCACTACTCGATATCTATTGGCCATTGTTCACATTCCCCAATGCTATATGTATGTGAGCAGAGAATCTGAAGTACATGTCTAGGTGCTCTCAGCACACAATGCGATCATTCTGCATCGTCTAACAATTCATCTAATTGCTTCTGAAACTCCATTTTATAATCGTGGGAGAGAATTTTTTTAACATGCTGAAGTTTATGTGGAGAGACAACGAGAAGGATGCGAGTAAAATTTATAGTTGTGAGCGTTTAGTTTTTAATGTTTATCAAATCTTTAATAATTTATTAACACAAAATTATGAACTTGTAAATTTCTAAATTAAAAGCTCCTCTCAACTCCATTTAGCTCTTCGAACAGATTTGTTGCCATGATCAACTATTAAATTATTGTTGTTCTTTATATTCGTACTGAAAACTTCACTATCGAGTTGAAGAGAATAAGCTCATTTCACAACTTCATCCCTGCCATATTCACTATTTCCTCATGCACAAGTGCATTGTTGTTAATTCTGCTTCTTCTTGCCTCCCATCCACTTATATTTATTGATTTAATTTGTGGAGATTTAATTTATATTGTTGGATTTTATTCTGGAATGTGCATCATGTGAGAGAGTGTGTGCAGAATGCAACATCATCACCGCCGCCGTCATCGTCATGTGGATATTGTTGTTGCTTTACTACAGCAGAGCCACCACACCGTTATATGAACTTGCTGCTGGCTGCTCTGTCTTATTATTTTCAAGTTCTTTTGCAATTTTTCATCACTGCCACTTTTGCACACACATCATCACATGCATGCATTCTTATATGCATTTGTCATCAATTGCACTTGAAATTCAACGTGCCATTCTGTAGCTGTATTTTTTGTTATTGACAAATACGGCGGAGAGGAAAAATTATGAGGAAAGGAAAAAGTGCTTCATGTTACAGTGACGGTGTGTGCATCACTTACACAAATGCTTGCATATCACACATTAGCAAATATAAGCAGAAATTGTTGTTTTTACCGTAACTATACACTTATCGTGATAAAAATTCATTTCCATATCTTTTTGTTCTTCTTCTTCTTCCTCGAACACTCTTTTGGCGTTTTTTTCTTCTTTCCATGAGAGATATGTTGAGAAGCCAGCGGTTTTATTATTATGACTGCAATTATTATTGCTCGAGATGATCGAGGAATTTTTTTGCGATAAGTTAATTAATTTTTGCGCTCTCGCATGCTAATGAACATGCTCGAAATAATTAGAGTGTTTGAAATGTAAAACAAGTCGAATAGAACTCCGCGTTGAAGTCATTTTCCTCTGCAGCTGGAAATCCTAATTACATGAAACCATAACACGACTTTTCCACGTGACATACTCACATTGTCTCATTAAAACTTTTTTCTCCCTTTAATTCTAATTCATTATTTTTCCTGCCTTTGTAGTCATCTTTTTTTTTCTCGTCACTTGCCTTTCTCGAGGCTATTGTTCATGTCACATGTGAACGTGAGGATGGGAAAAAGATAGAAAAAGGTAAAAGGAAAACAAAGCAAAAAATCATCATTAGGATTTAATTACTAAAGTAGTACTTTTGGTGAAGGAGCGGATTTTCAGAAATGGGGTCGAAAACTTTATTAAAGTGCATTTAACTCGCAAGAAATTTCAGAATAAATTTAAATAAGCTACAATCGCTGATGGCAATGAGATGAAAAACGACCGACTTCCTTATACCTTCCCGAGCATCTTCTTTTGAGGACAAAATGCGTACATAAAAATAGAGTTTCTTTCGGGGACCCCGGGGACGGGGATCCCCGCTAATTTTACTCCCCGGGGATCCCCGAAAAATTCAAAAATATTCCCCGGGGAAATTCCCCGAAAAATTAGAAAATTTTAAAAAAATATCCTAAAGTTTAATAAAAATCTTTTGCAAAACAATTTAATTTAAAAAAGTATTTTGAAAGGGTAACATCAAGTTAAATAAGTGAAAGTGCAATAAAAAAAATAGTCATGAGCAGGAGCTTTGTTTGGAAATATTTTGAAAAATTTGCTCGATGCAAATTCAACGGAGTTTGACAGAGCTGAATGCTTCTCGCACTAAAGATCCTAGCAACGCTAAGGACTTTAAGACAGAGATGACATCATATGCGAGACTTAAACAAAGATCTCCAGTTTTAAACCGATTGCTAAATGCTTTAATGACGATTCAGGCAACGTCAGTTACTTCAGAGAGAGCATTTTCAGAAGCTGGAGACATTATAACAAAGAAGAGAATTCGAATGTCTGACCATAATCTTCACTGTGTAATGTTCCTTAAGAACTACTTCCGCTGAACGTTTTATATTTTTAAACTTATCATTTTCTATTAGTTAAACTTTTTATTTTCTCTTAAAAAACTTTTATTTCTGTTATAAAATATGCTTTAAATAAATATTAGCTGAAAAATTAAGGAAAAACAGGTCTTTTCTTATACTTTCTTCCTCCCCGGGGAGGCGAATATTTTTCCCCGGGGTCCCCGTAATCTCATTCCCCGGGGATTTGAGAAACTCTACATAAAAATAATTAATGTACGTGATCTTGTGCTGATTTTTCTAAAACGTCAGTCTTGCCTCATTGTTATAACATTATCACCATCATTGTCATTTTTACTGTTGTGTTGTCATGTGTATCTCACATAACTTGATGCACAGAAAAAATGCAGAAAATAGAAAAATAAGAAGATGGAAAAAATTCTCTTGATGGTTTGTTTTTGCAAAAGCAATGCGGGGAAAAATTCTTCTTTTATCTTCACATCATTTTGTGCTCTACGTAATTTATGAGAATCTCACTAAATGTATGGCAAAACGAAAAATTTTATGGAAATTCAAGTGTGTGAAAAGCCGCTTGCTGTACCCGATTGATTGTGTTAGTGGTACAGAAGCAGCGCAAAAAATTCTAATGAGGCAAGCGAAAACAATCGCGAATATATTTTTGAAAAAAAAGAGCAGAAATTTTTTTAAAAATAGCAAATATTTTTGAGACATTTGAGATCAAAAAACTCATTTAGCTTTTTGCTCAAATTCGCGGTTAAAAAACGCATCTCGTGTTAATGGCTCTGGCATATTTCATGATATAAAAAAGCAGCGTTAGAAGATGAAAATTGATGTGTGTAAACAAACAATCGATATTATATTCGCATATATATATATCTATACTGAAGAAGAGGAGATGTGTAACGGTATTAATATGGCGCACATACTGGTTGCTCATTTATATTCTTACTTTCACCATACTTCAACGCATTGAAGAGATGATTGTTGACAAACGGCAATAATACTTCTTATTATGATGATCGTTTATATTATTGACGTGTTGGGATTTCTTACACACAATGATTGAATGCTCTCAAGTACATTATTGCTAAACGATCCCCATCCACTTTTGGTCATGGCTATGAGTGCTCACATCCCTATAAAATTTATATGATAAGCTGCTAATATATTTTTGTATCGATGCTCGCTGCTTACATTATAACATGATTTACAAGTCATTGATGATATTATAAGCGGCTTTTAGCAGAGAGATGAGAAGCATCATGTCTCTATTTGTGCATTCAATATATTCAAAGGCATAGTACGGGACATGTTATTGTTTCTGGGAAAACTAAAGAGTCGTGAGATGGCTCTTTAAACATGCTAAAGAAGGTTTTTCTTTAAATGGCGCTTACCGTATTTGCCGAAGTCACTTACGTGTGTATGTGTCATCCACATGCATTAGTGAGATCTTTTAGTAAAAGCACAATTTTATTTATGCATGAGAGCGTGCAGGAGATCTTAAGAGATTTCGCAAGCAGTAAAGTGCAGCACTTTGCCATATTTATATTTCAATTTTTAGTTCTGATCCTATACGTAAACTTTAAAAAATTTCCTTCTACTTTAAATTTTTTTCCTAAAAATATTTCACACGATTTTCTGTTAGAATAACGAATCTGTATAAAAAAGAACTTCTCGAGCCATGAAGATAATGTCTGACGGGCATATCTGTGAACAAAAATTTATGCAAAACTACACATGTTTCTCGGTGTATAAAAACTTTTTCCTGTCTTTCTTTTCTTTTTTCACTAGGAAAATTTTAAAAGTTATGGAGACAGAAATTTTTAAATATTTTATTTAAAGAAATAATAATAGGAAATTGACAAATAAATCGCCCAAAGACCCTGCAAATCTCATCACCAGAATTCGCCAACAAAGTATCGAGAAAAAAGTTTATTTTTTGTCACCTAGCTTCTTTTCATCTTCATCCTCACACACACAGTAGCTAGATGTGCATTTGAAAAAAAAACATTTTTTCTCGCTCTCAAGCTCGACATACTCTCACAGCATTCTTTTCTGTTGCTTTTTTTCATCTTCCACTCAATCCCTTATAGCATCAGCAGCTCTTTGAGAATAATATTGTAAAATCCGGGCACATCATCATGTGCGAGAATGAGAGATGAATATTTTTCTTTCAGTAACTTGCCAGACGCTGAGGAACTTAACTCATAATCGTGACATATCGCGTGAAAATACTATCGAATAGTTAAATGTGTGCATAGAATCGTGTTACAATTTTCCACTATATATTGGCAAAAAAATATATATTCAAGTCTATATTTTTAGTGAATGACTGAATATTCTCATTGATCTCACTCACTCTCTAGCTAGAGTTTTTAAAAATCTCGCGCTTTCTTTTCATCGTCGGAAACACGAGAAGAGGAAAATACCAGACGTCAAATAAAAATTAATAAAAAATTTCTGCTGAGTCAACGGAGTCTTCCGCCTGACACTGGAAAATTTTAACTGTTGTAAAAAATGTTAGTATTTTCTGAAAGTCAAGAGATGAACACTATAAGAGTTTTTTAAATTAAATCTTAGAAAATATACTTTTCAACTTGTTTTTATGACAATCTATCAAAAAGAAATCAAACGAGTTATATATGCGAGACCGCATGGTATAATTGAATAAAAATGGCAAAATCAGTTTTGCTGCCGCCGCATTTCGACCGACAAATATAAATTGCTATGTAAATTACAGGCGAAAAAAATATATTTTCACTTATCGCATACGAGAAATCAATTATATTGAAATAAATTCTGAATGGCATTTCAGTAAAACCGAAGCGTTATCGATTTTCATTTGCTGTCAATTTTCAAAAGGAGAAATGAGATAAATATTAAACACAGTGTACATTTTTTGCTGTTTTTGGAGAGTCACAGAGTAATAAATAAATTTCCTGACGCGCATAAATTTTAACAAGAAACTCGAAGGAAATTACTCTTTCCCATAATCATTAAAATTAATTTTTTGTTTAATTAATTTATATATTGACAAGTGCTGTTGATGTTTCTTCTCTCGTTCTGTGTTAACATCTCGTCGTATTAATTTAATTTATGGCCTACATCTCACTTTGTCATCAAAAGGAGTAAAAATTTTTATGACGTCGACTCACTTTGCGTCAGTGGAAAGTTTTATTGATTTATAAAACGAACGATGGACATTTTTGAATCATTTCTTCTGTAAAAAAAAATTTTAAACACGGCAACCCTTGAATGAAGCCTTTAAAGCATCAAGTTAAATTTTTTTAAAGATACTAGCTCCATCGTTTAAAACATTACACAAAATATGAGCTTATGAAAAATGCTTTGAGAAATTAATGAAATTTCCTTCGATAATCCGCTTTTGAATTAAACACACACAAGTTCATATGGAAAAAGCTTTTTACTAACGATTTTTTTTCTTCTATTCTTTCAGATCCTATTACAACCCTCCCAAGTAAAGAGTCATCGAACCACCACTACAATTAAAAAAATTGATCGTGCGTCTGATGTGTGCATGAGTTACAAGACTTGCCACATTTTTTCTATCCTGATTACTTTAGAAACGAGAAAAAAGAAGCTAAATAATTGTTTTGTAATAATTAAGAAGGCTAATTAAGCATTAAGTGGGAGCTGAGAGTAAGTGAATGAAAAAATAATTAAGGACTATTATATACACAAACAACTGTTGAAAAGCGTGCACATAAAAAATAGATTACACTCGGTGTTAATTGTGTAAAGTGAAATCATAACAGATTTAAATTAAAAGTGTTTACAAAACAGAGCAAACAAACAAATATACAATCATGGAGTCAAATAATTTGAAGTTTTCCGACGATCCTTCAGTGACATTGACTATCAGGCTGATTATGCAGGGAAAGGTAAGTTGACATATATCTTGTTTATTTTTTAAATTTATCGCGTCAGAAAATCTCATATCTATTTTTTTTACTGTACATTTCATATCAACGTTTTACGATCATTCATGTAGAAATCGAGTGGAACGTTCCACGCTATGCTAAATTGAATCTCGAAATGCATATAAAGAATGATTTTAGATCGCACATTTTGGTGTGATCAAAAGTCGAAAAAAGTTTAAGGGTGATAAAATTATAAAAAAATTACCGATTTAAGTGTTGTTTAACTAGTCAATCAAAAAATCGTTAAAAATATTTTTTGCAATTTTCTTTTCGCATAAAAATCAATTTCTGTAAAATTCTTTCTGACAGTTTTATTCCACGATTGTCTGTTCATTAAAGTTCTACCTTCATGCTGTGCATTGTTTTCCATCAGCATCACCATCACCGTGAAGCTTTTTCATTCGCTCTTGTTTTATAAAATGCTCGGAATAGACATGCAACACCAAAGATAAAACTAGCTCTCTTTCGAGTGAGAGAAGGGGCGTAAAAGCATACATAAAACTATGTGTATAGGGATGTGATGAGTGTGAGTTTGTAACAACAACAACGTGCTTAGAGATTAATTAAAATTATTTTCCAATGCAAACATTTTTGTCTCTGTGCTATCTATAGAATGTGACTCACATTTAGACTTTTATCAACTTCCTCAACATTGGATCTTTGTCCAATTTTGGCTCATGCTCTTGTTGTCATTCACATCGACTTTTATTTTTTCGAATTGAACGAGGGCTAAAAGATTTTATCTTAAAATTTTCTCGTAGAGCTTTGTTTAATGAAAATTTAAAAACATTTAAAAACTACCATCCCTTGAAGTTCTGATTGAATGAAATGTTTACCCTCCGAAAGCATCAACGTCGATTTGCTGTCATCATCATCGATGCAATTTTTATCTCCGGACACACAATCCATCTACTTTGTGTTATTCTGTTATTGTTTGTGTGTCAAATGGGCGATTCAAAGCCAATAAAGCATGCCTTTCTCACCCCCTTTTGACTGTTATCAAGAAAATACTACATTTTGCCTCTTGTAGCACTTTGTCGATGTTTATTGTTCATTAAAAAAATTTATCTAGCCGTTTAATGGCTTCTGCGCTGGAAATCCAATAATGTTGCATTTCCTTTCTCGCTTACAACTTTATGAGATGAATTTCACTCATTAATTTTTGTATTGGGAGAGATAAAAAGTGCAAAATATAATTAATTTTCCGTAATTAAGCTCTCGATTTTTTGTCAAATTGCAACACGTCGCGGTGACGGGATGTAAAAAATGAGATATTAAAGCCGGAAAACATAAAATTTTACTGTAACTTCTCACGCACATGAGTGCTGGAAATGTTGTGCTTTTAAAGTTATTTTTGTCGGAGAATTTTAAATATTTTTAACCTGAAATTCTTTGAATACAATTTTGTCCAATTCTCAGAACTGAAAGAAATTTTTCATTCAAACTCTCGTAGCTGTAAATAAAAGTAGCAAATTGGCAGATCAATGGCATGAAATTTGACAAAATTAACGTTGTGAGTTGACATATGAATGCCATAATCGCCACTATGTGGATTCATCTGTATTTCATGCGTGTTTTCCAAATTACTCACAAGTGAGATTATTTAATCTTTTTTTTTATGAAATGAATAGCGAGAATAATTTTATTTTCATTTTTTTTAAGTGTGCTAAATATTTAAAATGAAATATAATTTTATTTAAAAAGTTTGACTTAGAAACAAAATTAAATTTTTATAAAATTATCTTTCACGCTACTGAAACGAGTAAAATTATTTTTTATTACACTCAGGCTAAACACTCCTTGTTTTTTTTCAAATAATTTGTGGTTACCCAATAAAAAGATTTGTCTTTTAAAATTTATTTTAATTTTTTTTCATTTTACAATTTATTAATGCCAACAATTTGACATTACTTGATTTTTCATAACTGACTCACTTAGCTGCGACAAACGCAATAATAAAATATAATTTAATTAATTATAGATCGGGTTTTATGAAGTGCGAGCAGCATCGGTAGTGACAACAATGTATTTAATGCTTTTAAAATGTCACTCTGACAATAATAAATAATCGCGCATTTACAAGTCCATGTCGAGCAAAAATAAACGCAAAAACAGAATTAAAAAAGAAGAAGAAAATTAGTTGAAATAATTTTATGTGTAATTGCTCGTCTCGAGTGAGCATTATGAGCTGTAATAAAAAAGATATGCAACAAACTAACAAATAGTGTAAAAAATTGCATGTTTGAATTATTCGCGTTGATTTATTAAATCAAAAACTTTCCATCCCTTGCCAAAATTTCAAATTTAGTCATTAATTAAAATAAATCGTGTAATAAAACTGTCACTTTCTTTTCTCTACTGATGCGTGGTAATTGGATTTTTATAGGCTTTGATGACTGTCATTTTATCCACTTCTTTGTATCAACTCACATAAATTGACTGTACATGTATCACATAATTTTTATCTCATTTTTCACGCCAATAGAAAATTCTTCCTCAACTATCTTCTCGCTCTCAACATGTCAATATTTATTTTTATGTTCTTGACCTGTTTAACGTGTCAACTTTGTATTATAATGTCATTCCGAAAATTCAAAACAAAAAAAATAACATAAGTGGTTAAGATGAATTGCTCAAAGACAAATTATGTCTGTCTATTGAATATCGATCCTTTGGTTGTGACATTCCGAGGCTTACAGATGTCACAAGAGTTGAAATGAAAACATAAACCAAAATAATTTTGGCTTTATGATTTTTGACATTCATTAATACGAAATATGTTAAGTGTAAAATTTTAGCAGAATTTATCTACGTAACTTTTTCAGCACGTGTTTGAAACCCTTGAAATCTCGTCATTTTTTTGTTTTCTTAATTTAGAAAAATTCCCATATCACTTTTCTCTTTCACTTAAATCCCAATACACAGAAAATGATCCACTAGCGACATTTTACAGAAATAAATAGCTGTCTATTTGGTGACGAATAATGCCTCATTTTTCTTCTTCTTGTCATGCGTAAGCATTGAGGGAAAACTTCTCTATCGCTAAAATGTGTGTGTATACTCTTTTGAGCTAATTAAATAAATTTATTTCAAAAACTTTTCTTTCGTCATTTCCAATGGCTGTCGGCTGTTGACAATGTGCGAACTAAAAATATTTTCTTCCATTTCATTCTTGAGCGAATCTGAGAACTTTTCCTCACAACTGAGTATTGTTTGTTGAGATATTTGAGATTCTTTCAAGGAATCAACAGTCAAGCTGATGGTGTAAAGGATTCAAAAGAAATCTAACTCTTCTGTGTAAAATTGCTATCGATATACAACATTGTTTTCTCTTTTGTAATCTCTTAAATCACATCGTCGTAGGTTCTCTCTTTCCAATTGTCACTTTTAATGTATGTTCTGCGATGTGGTGTGAAAACCACAAAGAAACCCTCGAGCTCTTGTAGACGGAAGAAAACTTTTATTTTCTTTCTCTTCAAATAAATTCAATTCCTGTGATATCATTTCACAGTAGTAGTCGTTAAAAAATACCGACAATAAAACACACAATAGAAATCTCAACATGAAAATTTTCATTTTTTTTTGACGAACTTTTTATATTTAGAAGAAAAATATATGTAAAAGAGACAAAAGCGACATTTTCACTCGGCATGATGTTACTAATTGCTACAAGGCAACACATTCTTTATATGAGATGACGATGAAAATTAAATTTTAATTAAAATTTAACATTCTCATTAGCACACAGTGTGAATTCATCTTTTCTGCTTCCGCGCTCATGAGCTTCTCGCATATTTAGCCAAGTTCAAATTGATAAGCTTGGTAAATATAATATGCTTCTTTTATAAAGATGACAATATGTCTCATGGAGAAAAATGTGCCTTCATACACCACACACACATCTCCTAAAAATATTTTCCTTCTTCTTTTTCTTTCTCTCTCTCGTTTTTTTTATTGAGCCATTTTTCATAAATTTATTTGTGTATGCGAAAGAGGGGCTTGTTCACAACACGCTTACAAATTTATTATGTGCTAATACTGCGGGTCTGATTTATGCACAATGTCATCGAAAAAATAAAAAATTATGAAATATTTTATTAGGTGAAGACAATTAATTATGAAAAGATTTTTTTTTGGGAAAATAAATGTTACTGATTTTAGCTCGAGAGTTATCAACTTTCATTTGCAGTTGAATTCACAAGAGAATCTTCGTAAATTACCATCATAACTCATGTCCATAATCACTTGTCATTTTTTCGCTAGTCTTCCATGACATAGAATTCCATTCACATATTCAACAAATTTATCTGAATATTCTCTCGTCGCTTTTTCATTCTTCTCTCTCTCATTCCATCACTTTAATACGTGTGCATAAAAAAGCGCGTCGTCTAGCTGCTGTCATATGACACGCAAAAAAAACATAAAAATTATGCGCGAAAAATCTTGATCATTGAACAATTTGTTTTTTTTTTCGAAGGCATGCTGAAAAAAAGAGAAAAGTGAAGGGTTAAAAGGAAGGAGAGGAAAAAATTAGATTTTGTGAAATCTCGATAGTCTTCTTTATTGAAAAAGGTGCTAAATTTGAATGCCTCAACCGAAAATCCTTTTTCTCTCTTCAGCTTATGAAGAAGGGCGACAAATAAGCAAAAGGTGGTACAAGATGGAATGTTTTGTGTTATGAAATATCCTTGTGTATATATACATGGGGTCGTTCTCTCTTATTTGAATAAGAACATGTTTTTTCATCCAAAAAATATTGAGAGAAGAAACCTGCACAACATAAGGCAATAAGATGATGAAAAAATTCTATTCGAGGTGGAAAAAGAGAATTTTCTAATCTTGGCAACTTAATTTGATGTAGTCAATTTTTATATTGTGTTTTTCCTTTAAATTGTTGCTTTTTCGACCCAGTTCTAAATTTAGCGTCACCTGAATTAAATGATGATGATACACACATCTAAAGTCATATCATGCGACACTCTCAATACATTAGAGAAGATCAATTTGTTTTCTAAAATAGGGTTGTTCTTGTTGTTTAAAAAAGGTAGTTTTAATTTTAAATCTTTAAGGATACTTTTTCAACAATCGAAAGAAAAACTTTTAATGGAAGGAAATTGATTGACTTAAAGCATGAACCAACACACTCTTTAAACTGTTTTAGAAGTTTATTTTCTGCTCCTTCGTGAGCTCATGCAATAAAATATAAAAACAATATGTGGAATAGATAGAGAGAGAGAGAAATAGTTAATTTAATATTAAAGTACAATATGAGAGCGAGCACGAGTGTGTGGTGATTGAAAACGTTGTAGGTTGAATGGAAATTGAGAGAAAGAGAGCTTGTTAATTATAAATCAGATCACACTCATTGGCAGTAATAAAATGAAACATAATATTGAATTCAATCATGGTAAAAAGTATAGCGAGCAATGAAGCGAATAAGAAGAAGAACTTAATTAGACGAGAGAGATGAAATGTGGAATTGAGTGTGAGAAGAAAAAAAGTTCCGCTCTTTTTTATTGCCATTTAAATACATTTCTGTTCTGAATAATATCTGCATCGTGTTCTACAAGCAAGATTTTCATGAAAAAATCATTATGTAAACGAGAAAAAAAGTTTTCGCGCATAAAAACAGATGTTAATTTCCGCTGATTTTTTCTTCACTCACTTGAATGGATATTTTGGGTAGTAAGAAAAAAAATAAATATTAAATCTTGTCTCATATCTCGTTTTTTTTGGCAAAGTTATTTTCTCAAGTTTATTATGAGTTTTTAACAAATATTTTGACACAAATTGCAATTTTATGACTTTAAATTGAACATAAAAGTATTAAATCAAATTTTAAATTTTCTAACGCAATTGAAGCAGCTATTTTCATAATTTAATTGACCCTTTGGAACAGTAAAAGAAAAGTGACTTAATAAGCGAAAAATCGATGAGGAAAAAGAAGAAAATATCTGTGCACACTCTCTCCATTCCCTATACGAATATATTTATTTTCATTTCGATGAGAGATTACATTTTCACTGGGGGAATTTAATGAGTTATTTGATATTGGCACATATACTATTACTCCATCATCATCACACATCTTTCTTAGAATAAATGTCTCACATTACTTTCTATCTCGCATCCTAAAGAGATATGTAATTTAATTTTCTGTGCTGTGAAGCTTTAACCTCAATCTTTATTTCGAATGGATTGATTTTCACCAAATCTTAACGATTCGATCTCTTACGACTTGACTTTTCTTTGAGAAGGCATAAAATGGGGAGAGAATTTATCTTTGGGAATAAAAGGAAGGCACTTCTTATTGCCCTTGCACTCCCAAGAAGAATTATCGCTAAGTAGGATTTTTTCCATCATCGAATGAGAGCTAAAAAACTTTTCTTCTTCTTCCCGCAATTTTTATTTTGTTAAGTTGTAAAAATAGCAAAATGTGCAATGTTCATGTGTAATATCAAGAAGTCATCGTTTTCTCACAGAGAGTGCAATAAAATATTGTCGCATTTTATATGCAAGCTTTATTGGCGTTTTGCCATCTACAGTCATGTTAGAATGGAATAGAGATCTCTCTATACTTATGGTTGACTTGAGGAGAAACCAATATAAAAATTATTTTGTTTTTTCTTCTCCTCCTATTTTCGCATTGACAATATCATCTTGATCCTCTCGAGTGAACTCTCTCTCCCACTTTAGAGTGACAAATTTAGAAATGCATTTTCCATTTAGAGATTTTTCCTTATAAATCGAAATGATGTTCTGCAGTATTAAGTGGAATGAAACAAGTTAGTGCTCATCACATCCATATTTCACTGTAATACAAAAATAAAATAATATGAATAGGAAATTCAATTAATTAATTAATTTGCAAATTCACAATAAAATGTCCAATCCTTTTTCAAAAGCATAAATGCATTTCAATGAGACAAAGGAGAAGAAAATTGAATTTTAAATTACAAATTTTGCCATGCACAAGTTGTAATAAAATTCTTAATTTGCATCAAAGAGCTGGAAAGCTCCCGATAGAGCTACTTATAAGGCAATTTTGCGATTTGCATTAATGTAAATGGAAGAAAATACAAAATAGGGAAAATATTAATTTTTTATGTCAACGAATCGATTTGTTTGAGGGCGATGGGCGGCAGACGACAGCACTATAAAGTTTTATTGCGCTCATTAAAAATTCATAAAACATGGCGAGGGACGAGAGACGTAGATTTAAATGTGTATCTGTGTGAAGATTGGATGTTGACTTTATAATATTAATTAACCTCTTAAAATCAGATCAGGAAGCTACTTATGGCTAATAGGATTGTTCTTGTGGTTCACTTTAGTACTTACTTCATGCTAAAATAGGAGACGAATGAAAATATTTTTCCAGCTCTGATGAAAATTTTTCAAGTGTTGTTGAAAATTCTTTTGAGAAACCCTTTAATTTTTTGGCTTTACAGAGAACACTCTAAAAGTTGTCTTGACTGACATCAACGAGAAATTTTAATAAAAAATAGAACTGCGGCACTGCTCATATTCATATTCACTTTTCCACCTGTTTTAAAGTTCTATTTTTTCAACTCCATCACAAATTGGCTTGCTGTACATGAAGATAGTGTGTGTATGTATTTTTGGCAGGAAACATCAAACTGTGTTGCAGGTTGTTCCAAACCTCGAGATATCATGTCTCTCCGCTCTCATATGGAATACATTTTTCGAGTTTCCCTTGTAGAGTGGTGCGGAAGATTCGACCATGATAGCAAAAGTTCTCTTTTTTGGGTATATTCCTCTCATGATGCCATGAACTGTTGTACTTTCTGAATATATTCATATCTCCATGTTCATGCTAAAATATATAAATGTCACTTAGGAATAAAACAAAATTTTCACCTCCTCCTCAATTTCACTTCTCGTTGTACGTTGAGTGAGAGGGAATGTAGCAATTGAATGACGATGATATGACTCGAGAACAAACAAAATATAAAACAATGACATTATGATGTATAAAAGATCTTCTCACTCCCTCGAACATCGTGAAAATTGTCATCATCATTCATGTGCGCCTAACAATCTTGATGGAAAAAGTTTTCTTCTTCTTCTCTCGAAAAATTAATGTTCGGAAAATGTGTGATAGCCTAAAAAGTCCCTCTCGAGGGAAGAGCACCAACATTTCATGATGGATTTTCGATGTTGAAATTTTTCTTATTGATTGATGGGTTTTTATTTAATTTAAAATCAAAAGAAAATAATTTTTTGTGTCAATTCAAAATTTTTTCGTTATAACGCGTTATTAAAATTTCAGTTTACATTCTTTAAAGGTTCACTTTGTGTTATGCCCTTTGTATGTTTTTTGTTTATGCTCAAAATTTATTTCGCTCCCTTTGTGCACTGACACGGGAAAGAAGCTGAAGATTTTCCTGTTAGTGAAAAAGTTTTATGTTTCTCGCTCGCGTTTTTTTTTTGTTAATTAAAATTTTATTCGAGCAATTTTACCTAATGAGTCATTCATCTTTTTCGTTTTAAAATTTATGTGTGTATGCAACGAAGATGCTCCAGACAGTAGCAGCAGGTATGGCGAGAAAGTAAAGACTTAAGAGTAATGTTTAATGTCGCAATGCGAGCGACTTTACTTTGTGTGATAGAATGTTTATTTTAGTTTTCTTTCTTCTTTCTCTCGACACTTCATTAATTTCCATCGCTTATGAAAAATTTCCTCATCCCTCTTTAACGCCGAGCGAGTGCGAGCGTTAACTTTTTACTTAATTAAAAAAGTTTCAAAACCCACCGGGGGCCAGACAACGGGATCCCAAAACCACCCAGAACACCAACAGGATAAGCAGGCGCCATGGCACGACGGGCATAAAAGCCGACGAAAGGAGCCGGCCGAGGCGGAGGGGAAAAGCGAAAGAAAGAATAAAAAAGTTTATTAAAGTCATTTAGTTTGAACAACAAATAAACTACTCTGGTCTTTAACTTTTAGTGTGCGGGAGAAAGAGCAAATGAGTGAGTCAGCAATTATAATTGATGAACGTAAGTGAGAGATCCCAGGGATGGAAACTTTTTTTTGAAAGCATAAATTGATTTTCTAAGCTTTTTATTGGAGAAGAAAAACTTTATTTTAATCACCGCTGTGAGAGAATTATAAAGTAATGAAAATTTATGTTTATCCATTGGCATCAACCTTGCATAATTTTGTGAGCTCAAAAACTATACTCTCCTCGTTCATAGCATCGCACAATGTTAATTCATTATATAACAAGCAAAAGTTTTTGTTTTTTTTCATGCAATGGAACGATGGTTGAGTGAGAAAGATATTGTTGGGGAGGGATGCAATTGATGGTGAATTTGATGAAGGCAAAAAGTTTTCCCCTCTTTCCGTGGTAATTTATTTCCCTTACAAATTGAGATTTTCTCTCGCTTTAATTTTCATTCTCCAAAAAGGTGCTTAAAACGCACATTGTGCTCCACAACCATATTCTCATAAAATAATTTCAAGGCAGGAAAATACCGGCGCCTCGTTACAAGTTGTGATCTTAACTGACAAATTAATTTTTTTCTTTTTCCTCTTTTTTTTAAGTTATTACTTTTTTGTTTGAGATTTTTCTTTTTGAAACGTTATGCGGTGCTTACAGGGTAAATATTTAATTTTTCATGTCTACCTCACTGCCCTCCAGGTGCATGTAAGACTTTCTTTTAACTCTGACATTTTTCATTACTCAAAATTTGTGGACAAAGGAAAAGTGAGTGGGAGGAAAGGAAAAAGTGCATTAATCACTAAAGTTTAAACATTAAAGCACAATAAAATTAAATGTTAAAATATTAATTTTTATCACAGCAAGACACCTTTAATATCAGGACACTTCTTATCTCAAGTCTATTTTCATCAAATCTCCACTTAATCACGATCAAAATGAATTTAAGAAAGTTCATTCGTTTGATTTTCTGCTTTTTAAGCATAAATATTGCTTACCATAGAAATTCAATAGCGAAAACGGAGGTTGAAGAAAAATATTTTTTTTTGCTCAACAAAGAACAACCATGAAGAAGGAAAATCATGTAGCATTTATACAATTTAAATTGTTTTGATATGACGAGGAAAAACAGAAATCGTTTGTCAGATTGACGTTCCACAGAGAGAGAAAAAAAAGATAAATAAATCGTAATCTCAGTGGCGCAATGATGGAGAAGAAGAAAAAGAATTTCGGTTCGGATGTTTGCCTCTCGCTTGCTTCAAATGGTCCTTGAATGACTCTGTTATTGGTATTCTAAGCACTTGATGTCGAGTAAATTAAAATATCTTCATCTTATGTTGGTGGATATTGGACTCTGTTGCTGATGTTGATAAGGAGATGATGATGAGTGAAGACGGAAAGAAGATCTTCATTAAAAATGAACTAGTTTATAGCAATTAAAAGATTAAAATCGCATCCTATAAAAAGAACTCTTAGTTTCATGCTGAGAAATTTATTTATCCTCTAATTGATGTCATTATTAACACTTGACTTGTTGCCGCATGAAAGTTCTCAGCATGATTCTTTGGTATGAACATAAAGTGGTTTCTGTCACTTTATGCGAACAGTTATGTAAAGTCATGTAAATTCTACAAAGTCATCCAACAAGAAAATTGTCGTTCATGTTCATTTTTTCGGCATTCGGATAGAGATGAGATTTTCACTTTTCTATCCTTTAGCTTCACTCTTTAGAGATGAGAGAAGAAAAGGGATCAATCTTGATTATGTCAAATACAATCTCATATCCATTTTACAGAAAGTATTTATAATGTTTTTTTCCTCTTTTCGTATCTTTGCAGGAAGTTGGCAGCATAATCGGCAAAAAAGGCGAAATTGTGAAGCGATTCCGTGAGGAGGTAAGTTTATTGTTCAAAATCGGAGAAGAATGAAGTGCATTAAAATGATTAAAAAGGCATTTTGAGTTCCATATGTGGTAAAAGTTTGATATTGTGGTAAAAAGGTTCAAAGAAGTTTAACAAAAATTTCCTCTTCATTTATAATTTAACAACATAATGTTGAGGTAGCAAAATGGAAAAAATTGAGAGATTTATAGCGCGAAACTCCAATAAAATTTCTTTTGTATGCCGCAAGGAAACGTTTTTGCTGGCAAAGTATGATGTAATGACTTTCCTTCTTCTTATACCTTTTCCTTCATTTTCCGTCGCGTATTACCACGTTATGAAAAGTATCAAGTGGAAAATCATCTCTATATGCCTCCACTAGAATAAATTGGATTTCAAATATTTATTACATAATAATGAAAGCATACTCAGCAGGCAGTTTCAATGTTGAAAAGTTACCAAGGCAGAATTATTTTGGCATTATAGCTTTGTAAACATTGAAGCATTATATATGAATTCGAAAATCCTTGTGGATGATTTAAAATTCAAAATTACTTTAAATTGAAAATTTTTAAAGCTATAAATTTTGTAAAATTCATGCTTAGAAATTTCCCACAGCCAAACGATGGCCGATTGAGGAAATCAAAAGTGACGTGTGATTGATGCTAACAAAACAGCACACGAACAAATTGAGTATTTCAAACATAATCATTATTCGCCATAATTTAGAAGAAGCCTTAACATTATACTTATATCCTTGTGGGTGAAATTACCCCATAAATAATGTGCGAGAGGTTATTGCATGAAAAACATTTTAATTTAAAAATCGGCTTCACTCATGTCAACATGAGTTTTCATAAACGAACACAAAAGTATGTGATAAACAACTTTTTTATTTATAAAAGCAGTAGGAAGAAAAAAGTTCTTTAATTTTCCTCTCTCATAAAATATTTTTTTGAAATGTGATACAATTTTTCTTTTTGTGCTTGCAATTCTTTCACTTTTCTTCATATTTGCTCGCTCTCTCGATCTATTCTTCATCATCACTTGTTCGGCGAAAAAAAAAATTCTTCGATATCATCTCCCGTATACCTTTAGCTTTTCTTTGAAATTGCTTTATAATTTCGCTCTGAAAAGAGAAAACGAAATCTATTGTTCACGCTGCTCTTGCTCCTTGAACATATCAGGAGATATTCATTCATTCATTTCCCCAATTATAATCCTATTATCGCTTCTTACCTTCCCAGTCTCCCATTCATTTTCTCCACCACATTTTCCTCTATTCTTCTTGTGCTTGCTCACTTTTTCCAATACTATTAGAGGACTAAGTATTCATTGAAATTGCCGCACGATGAAACTTCGAGTGTGTGTGGTTTCTTTTCTATCAAAAAATTCCTTCAGGTGCAAACTCAATTTTGGGGATAAAAGTGTGCATCAAGGGCTGGAAACTTGCGATAAAAATTAACGATTTAATTAAACCTAAAATGAGAACAATAAATTTAAAAAACAAAACTTTAAAATACCTTGATATCACACGAGCACTCTCAAAACTACCTCAAGGTGTATGAATGCTGTGTTATTAGGCGGTAATGTGGCGAAAGTGGTTAAGTGACTAATGCGAAAAAGGCTGCCTCTGAGTTCTCATGTGAATACACTCGGGTAATGATTTCAAATGAAATTTTCCATTATCGAGATGAAGAAAAATGCTTGCGAGTTCTAAAAGTCGAGCATGAAAATTAATGATAGCGACTTAAAATTATTGATTGCATCATCACTACAATATCAGTGCGAGTTCACATGAAATGAAAGAGAGCCTTTTTTAATCTCGAAAATATCATATTGGCGGAATATTGAGAGCTTATTTCATGTGGCCATGAATAAATTCATAAATATATTGCTGATGTCGTGGCAGGCAGTGATGCAGTATTCATGTATTAAAACCAGTGTGTCATTTATCATAAATTTCATTAATTACGGATTTAAAAATAAAGTTCCTCATTGTCATTGCTTCGATAAACATTCTTAAACAATTTTCTAATTAATTTCCAAGCACACATAATTTTTGCTCATAAATTATCACTAGGGTCATATCAATTTAATTATCATCAAAAAGTAGTTTGGCACATTGTTATCTGCTTGCGGTTCTCCACATCAAGCGCACACAGTTCTCGATGATGGATGGAAGCACACACAAGTGCAAATGCGAATTAATAGCGAAAAATATTCTTTTTTTGAGTGATAAGCTTAATGCTCGTATGATATGTGTGGCGTCATTATTATCATTAATGAGTAAAACCGAGCACACATACTGAAATAAAAAAGAGAATTTTTATTTATCATAAAATGTGGAATTGGAATGTTGACAAATTATCACCCGAGTGCGCGTTCGAAATTTCTGTCATCACCTCACATGAAAAAGCTCTTTATGAAAATTTAAATGCGATATTTTCCAAAATGCTCTACACCGAAAATTTATGCACAACTGCTCATTATTATTCTCTCTAACGTGTCGATATATGAGAGAGATGAAATTGTGCATTGTTACAGAACATAATAAAACATACTCTCGGTATTGAGCCAAGCATGAATTTATATGCAGCAGCATGTACCAGTTTATTGAACTTTTATGTTATGTGCTCTTCACTTTTCAAATACCTTGCATACTTTGTGCTAATAAAAGGTGACATGCCAGAAAAAAATTAAAAAGTTAAAATATTTTCCAAATACATATAATATATTAAATTAAAAAATCAAAAAGCTACGAGTCAAAACTCTCCGCACTTAATCAAACGATTGACAGAATTAATCATTAAGCATCTGTTCTATAATTGACACTTAATACGATTTAAATCATTTGTCAAATCGCTCCGCAATTTATCATGTATGAATTTGAGGAGGAAATTTCTTCGCTTTATCATCATCATCGTTGAACAATTTTCAATTATTGTGAAAAATTTCCGCCCTCATGTCCTTCATCATCCATCCAGTGTCGGCTAATGCTCATTGTATTATGTGACACACTTTCTGCACTGTACGATGATGATGTTGTTGATGATGGAAATGTTGTGAAATTTTTTGACAGTTAAAATTCTTCCATCTCACATTTTAGCATCTCCCGCGCTTGGATTTTTTGTCGGCGCTTGTCGGAAGAAGGAAAAACAAGAGGGAAAATTTTCTATTAAATTAAATTCATTTTTTAAAGCACGAAAGAAAATTTTGTCTATTCGACTCTCTCTTAATGATGAATGTTGAGCAATGGTTGTGAAAGTCATCGGACCATATAGCATCATTATTTAGTCATGTCACTGAAAAAAAAAGTTGAGATACGACAGCAGTCGCTTATGAAAAATTAAGTTTCTAATTGAATCTTAATTTTCTCTCTGACATCATTAAAATGAAAGCATTTTAGAAACAGGAATGGTGGATTCTTATTGAAGTAAAGTTATACATCCGCATCCTTTGACCTCCCACCTTCGCAAACTTTCACATTTTCTCACTCGGATGTTCAGCGAGAAAATTTTTCATTCCATTAAATTTTATGGCCAAACCTAGCAACGTAAAACATGATCATCAAGCTCTTTGCCACATTATGCGATGCTCCTGATGTTAAAATAATTTTTGTTACTACAATTTTTAACAAGCAATCCATGGGTGGGGTGTTTCATTATTAATTTTAAACTTATCGCTTCACTCGGGTCAGAAATTAAGTTAACGTCAGTTCTAATGAATTTAAATTTTCTCTTTTCAGTCTGGTGCAAAAATAAACATATCTGATGGCTCTTGTCCGGAGCGTATAGTGACAGTGTCCGGGACTTCGAGTGCCATTTATAAGGCATTTACATTAATCACAAAGAAATTCGAAGAAGTGAGTTCAAAATGATTTAAGAGAAAAGAGAAAAATGTGCTTTAAAAGTTATTTTTAATTTCCCACTCCTTGCATAAAATTTTAGTTAAATGTGCTGTTGATACATGTTGACATCTCTTCCTCAAAATAAAACAAAAAAATATTTTAGTTTGTCATAACATCTCTCTTTTATTATCTCTCTCTATCTCTCTCTTATATCATATCAAACTATCCCGTTACAGTGGTGTTCCCAATTTAATGACGTCAGCACATCAAATGGCAAAACACAAATTCCACTCCGCTTAATTGTTCCAGCAAGTCAGTGTGGATCTTTAATTGGTAAATAAAATTACACTCAACATTCCAGATTTCTTTTTTATTTTGTACAGTTTTCTGTTATTTAATTTCCTTCGCACTCACTTATCGAGATGAAGCACTGCTATAGATGGTTTGCGATGGCGGTGTTGGATAAAAATCATTTCCATTATTTGATTTAATTCTTCCTCCTACCCTTTTCATCCGCTTAAACTCCTTTTGGATGCTTTTATCATTTTAAATAAATTAAATTCATTTTGTTCCAAATCCAGCACCACAACCATCAATGGAGTCAGTCACTTTCTATCTTGATAAATTTTTCCTCTTATCCTTTGTTCCGTAAATTTATCTTGGGAGGTTTTTATTCATCACAGCTGTTTTCGTTGCAAAGTAAATTATCCGAGAATTTTTATTTTTCACCGTGATGGCTCTGACCATTGTGTGCAGAAAATTAAATTTAGTTATCGACCGACTTGACTGTACGAAACTGATTTTTATGAAGACTTTTCCTACCCTCTTCCGCTCCGCTTCAATGTATTTGCATTTAATTAAGTTATGAAAAATCAGCAAAATATTTTCCTCATCATCATTTTATGGAGTTTTAATTTTTGTTCTTGGGGAACATTTTAAAAAATTTTTTGTTTGAAAATTTATTACACAGAGCTTAAATTTATCAAATTATTTATTCATTTACATCACCCGAAAAAAAAATATATAAAATGTCAAGATGAGTGAGAGTGAAGAGAAAAGCTGATAGATTATCATCTAGAGTACACACTTCATCCTCTCTATTTCCTCCCTCATTTTAAATAAAAAAATTCTTCCAAAAGCAAGCGAACGATGGGTAGAGAGGTAGAAAAGTGACTGTGCATGAGAAGGAATGAGATGATTCGTGGAGTGAAATCAAATCTCGAGAACCTTCACATCATACTCATTGCTTCTTTTTGCCTTGCTTGCGAAACCACCATTTCTTTTAAGTGATTTAAAAGGGATTTTTTTTTGTGTAACACGAAAGAAAAATGACAAAAATTTCAATTTCTCATTCGCATTTTTTTCTGTCTCTTTTTATCCCCGTTTATCGCACGCATTTATGTCAATCTTGGCGAAAATTAAAAAAGGCAAAGGCGGATCAAAAATTAAAGAGATTCGGGAAGTGACAGGATGTTCGATTCAAGTAGCCAGCGAAATGTTGCCAAATTCGACGGAACGTGCTGTCACACTCACGGGAACGTCTGATGCCATCACTCAATGTATTCATCAGATATGCTGTGTTATGTTAGAGGTGAGTCCCTTGAATTAAATTTAAGTGCCGCATTACATCGGAAATTTTTAATACACATTGTTTGAAAAGCGTGATTTTAATTGTTAGGGTTGGAGCTCACATTGAAGCTTAAAATATTTTTTTAGAAAAAATATGCGGAAAAACTTTTTTTTAAAATCCAACGGAGTTATCTTAAACATCGCCGCCATTAAATCTTTTGCCAGAAGCCACCCCTAAGCAATTACTTTATGATGCAATTCTGAAGAGATTAACTCACATAACCATGAGATGAGCGTCTGTAATTCAACAGCGTAATAAGCGAGAGCTTAAATGGAAGCGCAATATTGAAGGCAATAATATCTGTTCATGATGGTATTTAAACTAAGTGATAGTTCATGTTTTCTCTCATCATAACCCCAAATACAAAATGCGTCTTTAGAGACAGACAGAATGAGAGATTTGTGTGGATAGAGTGCCATGTTTGTTGAGAGCATAAACAGCAAATATTTTTTATGGTTTATGACACTCTCATTCGGTCCTTTCGTTCGCTCTCATCCAGTCTGTGTCAGTGATGAGTTTTTTGTATGTGTACCAAACGGATAGAATGAAGAATTATGGCACTATAAGTACCTTAAACAACATGCATTCACTTGGCATCTATCGCCCATACATAGAGACGTTCTATTGTTGTTTTAGCATGAACGTGAATGTAGCATATTCAGGATTAAATATTTTAACGATTATCCTCGCTTGCTGTTTTCTTATTACTTCTCATCTCTCCTCACGAGCAAGAGCTTGTGAATGTGTTTGCATATACCAAATGGTGTTTTTTAGCGCCACCTGCCAAAGTTTTAAGCGCTGAAATATCTAATTTTCTATGTGTCTGTCTCAACTTTTGAAATCTCAAGTTTTAAACAAACTGATACAATGATATTAAATTTTACATCATTTTTTAAAGTAATAAATATTAATTTTCCATGAATTGCGCGACAACACTCACGAAAGGGCTTTCATAAGTTTTATTCAATTTTTTGCTTTTTTGCATGTATGAAGAAAAAAGTTTTTCAAGGGATATAAAACCAGCTTCGTTTTAAAATAAAAAAATAGAGCAAGAACATTCAAAGTTTTCATCCCTTCCTCGCATTTTCATCAATATTTTTTTCTCTCTTCACAATTTTTCAACACATATCCCGCATACAATAGCTCTCGAGATGCAGCATGAAAGAGGCAACATCAGCATTATTAACTGAATTATAACGCAAGCAAAAGCACAGCGTAAAAACTTAATCTTCAACTTTGTCGATTGCACTCAGAGCGGAATAAAAACGCGTTAAAGTTTTAATAGTGACTACTCTGTGAGGTTCAAGTTGATTCTAAAGTAGTTCACATGAAGGATATAATGAGCTTAGAAAATAATTAGATGGAAGTTGAATTGCAATTTAAAATTTTTGCTTCGCCATTAATTTCAATATTTTATGAAGATTAAAATTTTTCCTGATCAATTTCATAAAGTTCAATATTGCGATATTATAAAAAGTTTTACTTTTTTAAAAGAATTTTAATTAATAAACTTTCTTGCTTAATCCTCAAGAATTTTTATTCAGCAGTGCTTTATAAAGTAATGAGCAACACCTGCACAGACGAAATTCTCAAAAATTTACTGACGTTCGCAGATGTTCATTTAAGCGCTTGTAAAATTAATTTGAATTACGTAAATTACGCAAGTAAACGTGTTAAAGTTTAGAGTCATAATAAATAAAAAAAAATTAAATGTCAAATAAATAACGGAAGAATAAAAAAGGTCATGTCTTTCGTCATTTATCGATTTACAACAAAAAGAGCGCAAGGATTTGAATAAAATTATTCACTAGCAAGTGTCTCGAGGGCGATTTAAATATTGAAAGGGCAAACAGAGTTTTTAACGATTTCCTATATACTTTCGGAGAAATCTCATAGATTTACATTTTTATGATGACACGACAAAAGTTTTCAATTTCTATAAAAGCTTTTTATCAGAAAATAAAATTGTATGAGTTACTCGCGAACTATCTCAAAATGTATAGTTGCAATCATTCTTCATAATGATGACTATTTTTTTAAATTAAAAAAAGCACACAGCGTGTCTGAGACCAAATTCTTAGTAATAAACTCTCTCAGGTCTGTGTGAAAGAAAAAAGTAATCGATTTAAAAAAAGAAGAAGAAAAATGAACATCGCTAAATCATTTTGTAACACTCTTGAGAGTGGTAAGCGAGCAAACGAAGGAAGCATATAATGATTGCACACAATTCTCAAATGACTGCATCCTTTTTCCCGAGTATTTTCCGCAATCCAATTTAATGTTGAAGAATTTTTCAAAAATTATCTCTTGAGATTAGTTAAACTATTTTTCAAAATAAACAACTTTTGTATTGTGTCCATACCAATTTATAAAAATGATCTTGTTTTTTCGATCGCAGTGATATGGGAGGTAGAAAATGAAAAGTGGCTAGATGAAAGAAACTCCATAGAGGAAGTTGAGTAAGGTTGACAGCAACTTAAGTACTTCCGACACATCTTCCACCTATGCGGAACGGCGTATGTAATTTTTATTAGGTTTATGCGAGTGAGGAGATTTGCTCTTAAAATGTTGTAATTCTAAAAAATAAAAATTGACATCAACATTGCCATTTCGTCCTTTTTCTCTCACTCAGCATGCGAGCTGACAATGACGATGTTTACACTAAAAATTACAAGAGCTCTAAATGCATTAGTCCGTACATAGGCATGTTCCATAAAATGTTTTCGTAACCGTATTAAGCTGCTTTCATAATTTTATTTTTTTACCCTTCTTCAGCTTTGTGGGTTAGCTGATGTTCTAGATGTTCTCAAGAGAGTACCTTGTTAAAGGAAATGAGAACTCATTTTAAAAATTTTACTATCCTCATTATTACTGGACGAAAAAACTAATGAATATTTCCTTGAAACTTAATAAAATGCACCAGAGAGTCGTTTTAAAGCAGCGCATATGAATGTGGAGGAGAAAATGAGGACACTCTTAATGTCCTAAAAAACTAATTTTATTTCAAGCTACACTGAAAAATTGATTTATTTTTCATCCAAAATTTTTTAAAGCAATTTTATTCTGATTTTAACGAGATTGCATTAATTAAAAGCAAATAACATAAAGCTGCAATTAACAAGGAAATCAAAATAAATTGGTTCGAACACGACGTGAAAAATTTGTCCATTGCCTCGCTATAAAAAATTGCCTGGAATTTCATCCCATTAGAAAAATTTAAATTAACTTCGGAGCATTGCTCTGTTTTTTTGCGCGTGGGGTCATATAAAAAAAAGAATTCAAGTCAGACCCTTTTATGCATCCCTCTCATCACTCCCTTCTCACTCTGTCAATTTTAAATTACATAAAAGCGAAAGCTTATTGCTCATAAATGCTGCTCTGCGGACATGGCAGAATGAAAATTTTTCTCCATATTTGCCTTTCATTTTATCGCATCGGGTCACTTATTTGATGACGACGATGGGTCGGCAATGGCATGTAAATATTTTCCACGTGAATTTTACTCTCACTGTGCTCCGTATGTAGGATGCCATCAAACAATGTGCTAGAAATTCCGACCTACGGGTTGCTGCCGGCATTTTTTTCATAATTGATTATTTGCGGTGCTTTTTCATGTTTCAATTTTTTTCTGCCCATTCCAGAGTCCTCCCAAAGGAGCAACCATACCATATCGACCAAAACCACAAGTAAATGGACCGGTCATTTTAGCAAATGGCCAAGCTTATACGATCCAAGGAAATTTTGCTGTACCGACAGAACAGGTAAAATGTGCAATATTCTCATAAATATTACGGCCGTTAAATATTTAATTAAGCCGTCGACATCATCTCTCTCACTACGGGGACATACATGCATAGTCACCATCCACTATCATCATTATTATTATTATTATTTTGTTCAACCTTTTCTCTCCATCTGCAACATTGTATTATGCATAAACGTATGAGTATTTGTGCACCATTTTGACGAGAGAGATGTAAATATTTTAAACTCACTCACCACCATCCATTTCCTCCCTTTGTGACTGACATTTGCATTATCAATAAAACTTTAATGATTGTGAAATATCGGAATAATTGATAACTCACTTATGGATTATTTTTCATATCCATCAAAACTTCAAGACAAAAAATTCTTATCGAATTAAATTTTTATTACTCTTACACAAAAGAAAATTTTCCAAACTTTCTAAGAGATAATATTTCTTTTATGGCATCGAAAACTTTTCATTGTTTTTCAATATCGAAATATTTAATAGCGAGGATTGAAGATTGGGAGCAGGAAGTAAATGTAAAAGTTTATGCTTTTCTTTTCATATAGTTTTGTTTTGTTCACTCTATACATCATTCAGAGTTCAGCTCAAATCTAAATTTTTATAAATCTTTAATGTGGAGAGTTGGTTATTGTCATGTTCAATAGAAAAATTTGTTCGTGTATATTGCTATGGATAGAAAATAATGCATAGATAATCATTTTTTTAAAATTTGATTAAATAAATTCAAAATTTCGAATTGCTGATTTCATTTATTCTAGTCGAAGGGGCGAGAAATTGTGTAAAAAAAATTATGTGAGCTTTTCTTCCCCTGAATAGAAATGAAAGCGCATGAAATATAAAATATCGAACAAAATAGAAATAAAAATAGAGGAAATAAAATGAAGTAATACATATCGATTAATGACATGAAGCACAATGCACAATTATTAATGTTGTCTTTCACCTAAATAATCCCATATAAACCCACCAACACCACCACCCACACTAAAGAAATATTTTTTAAGGAAAATTTATTGATTACTGATATAATATGTACGCTAGACATGCACAGTATTTCCACTATTTTCTGGCCTTCACGCGGGTATTTCGGGTCTGACAGATCCGCTCTTAAAGGGATCACATTTACAAGGCGCTGTGCCTCAACATCATTTTCAGCTGCCCACCGATGTGAGTGTTTTTTGAAATAATTTTTAACTTTTTCGCTCATTCTCCCCCCAAAACCCTTTAAGTTTATCATGTAAATTTTCATATTTTTGAGACCTTCTTCCTATAGAAATTATAATAAATAATATTGTGAGTTTGGTGACTTGGATATAATTTTCCCTTAGGACTTGTCTCTTGTGTAACATTTAATAATCATTTATTAATTATTTTGTAATCAATTTGCTGTTTTCTCTTGGACCATCAACAAAAAGCTTTTTCGATCATTTTCCCCACTCGGATTTAATACCCACTCAATCGGAATATTATTTTGTGTACATATATGACATGTAATTATTAGTCAGTTAGTTTGAAATTCATACCTCACCACACACACGTACCACACTCAATGTTAATGATTGGAAATTGCTCGTTTGACATACATTTGTGTGTGAGTTTCACCCTCATCCCATCCTACTGCAATAATAATTTGAGTTTGATGGTTTTCGCTTGTAATCTGCTTTTTCGGAAATTCTCTCCGGCTTAAAATGAGAGAGGATAAAATTATACAAATCCTAATTACCGCACACGGTCTTTTCGCTAAAAAATAAATATTTGAATGAAATTAACAAATAAATTTGAAAAAGATAAAATGAACAAAATTTAATAACTGAGCTTTAAAATTTTTAAAGTCGATAAAAAATTGAATGCTCACACCCGAGTTCAACTCTTACGTGACAAACTAATAAAAAAAAGTTTCCTCACAACTCTCATAAATATAAAAGTTGTGTAATCACGAGACATGTGCGTGAGAGCGAGTTAGTGTCGTAAGGGATTCTCATTTTATGATTACTCCCCAAGTCCCACAACTCTGATATATTGAGCTTCTCTCTAATCTGCTATCGGCTAGTGCATGTTGTATACATATGTAAGTGGTTGATGATGGAAAAACGAAAACAGGTATTGATGTCCTTTAAGAAAGCCGTAAAACTCTCCCCCTTTTAATACTTTCATCTCGGGACATTGTAAAACTTTAAAAGCTTTCACCCCTTTTTGTTTCGTGAGGTCATCAACATCTTAAAATTATTTGTAAAAAGGAGAAATTTTTTTTTAATAATCCCCTCTGAAAAGAAATTTTTAATGAAATTTAATAATACAAAAGTCTTTTGAGAGAACAAAAAAGGTCTCATTTTTGCTCTGTTGCTTTTTTAGTGTCTTCATGAATTTTTTTTCTTGCTGAAAATATTGTAAATAAAATAAAATTAGTAAATGAGGAGGAATTTTTTATCCTTTTTATTTTTTTTTTGCAAAAGAGCCTTCGAAGTATATTGGGCAATGCTAAAGGTCACATTCTCATGTCATTCATTGTCTTGCCATCTCGAGGCTTTCCTTATTCATTAAATTCACCTCGGGTATTACATAATTTACAAATGAGTCCGATTCCCCAAGGGGTCCCCAACTCCCATATAAATCCATATAAATTTATATGGAATTTATATGGATATAAAATTTATATGCCATATAAAATTTATATGCCATATAAAAATTTATATGCCATATAAATTTGTATGAAAACCATATAAATTTATATGGCATATAAATTTTATATCCATATAAATTTTATATGGATTTATATGGATCTTTAATATGGAACACAAAATGTTTTTTATTATATTAATGGAACTTTACAAACAATTTTATTTTAAAATGCAATAAAACCAGGTATTTAAGTTGAATGAAGTAATCGATTCGAGTCAATTCAAGTCGATTGCGGATTTTATGTGTAAATTTGATTTATTTTTTCTGAGCCAAGATCAGTGAAGTGAGATCTGGTGCTGGAAGTGAGATCCAGTCAATATAAGCTGCACTTTTGGAAGTGAGATCCAGTCAACGAATGATGCAGTGCTGGAAGTGAAATCCAGTCAACGTAAGATCCAGTGCTGGAAGTGAGTCCAGTCAACGTAAGATCCAGTGCTGGAAGTGAGTCTAGTCAACGTACGATGGAGCGCTGCAAGTGAGATCCAGTCAACGTAAGATCCAGTGCTGGAAGTGAGACCCAGTCAATCTAATTTTCAGTGCCGGAAGTGAGACCCAGTCAAATTAGGATCGAGTGCTGGATGACAGTTCTTGTGGAACCAAACTTAAGTTCCAGTGCTGCATACAGTTTGGTTCCACAAGAACTGTCATCCAGCACTCGATCCTAATTTGACTGGATCTTACTTCCAGCACTGAAAATTAGATTGACTGGATCTCACTTCCAGCACTGGATCTTACGTTGACTGGATGTCACTTCCAGCACTGTATCGTACGTTGACTGGACTCACTTCCAGCACTGAAATTTATATTGACTGGATCTCACTTCCAAAATTGCAGCTTATATTGACTGGATGTCACTTCCAGCACCAGATCTCACTTCACTGGATCTCACTTTCACAAAATTTTAAAGATCCATATAAATCCATATAAAAATTTATATGCCATATAAATTTTATATGGCCATATAAATTTTATATGGCATATAAATATTTATATGGCATATAAATTTATATGGATTTATATGGGAGTTGGGGACCCCTTGCGATTCCCTTACAAAAATAAGAAGCTCAAACACAAGCGACCCAAAAGAAAGCTTTTGTGCTGATGTTTAAGCATGACGATCAATTTTGTTTCCTCTAGACACTTTTTTGGCTTCAACTATAACGTTTTTTTGTTGTGTATATGTGTCGAGCACATCCTTCCTACAGCTTTCACCTGGTCCAACTGTGTGGAGCCGCATTTTCACATTTTATCTCGCTTCCTCTGGTTACAACACATTTTTCCTTTCTCTCCATGTGTATACGAATGTTAACAACACCTTACCGCAAACATCAAGCCACACTGTCCATGTTTATTCCTCTTTCCCATTTGCTGTAGCTCATCTCAGAGCTTTTACAACCTCAATTTGTCTCCCACATTTGTTTTGCTTTCACACCATTCCATCACATCTAATTTTTAACATTTTTCCTCTTATTTAGACCAACAACAAAAAATTTTTGATATCATTTTTGCAATATTAAAATGTTTTCTGTGTTTATATCCTGAAAAGTTTGTTTTCCCCTCCCACATTGTCCCTCACTGCAGTAGTTTTTCCGCCCAAAAAATTTTCACATTTAATATCACTCACACACACACTGAGAGCGAGACTGAATAGGAAAGCAAGCATGTCCAACATAAATCGAATAATAAAAAAATCGTATATCTGTTGAACATCTCGCCGCATGCCTTCCATCCATTTATTTTCACACATTTTCATGCATTTAGTGATGAGCTAAAAAGTTTTTCCAAACTCAATTTGAAATCATCCCCGGATTTGATTGAAAGGATTATGCCTTGTAAAAAAGTTTATCACAATTCATTAAAGCCTGTCCACGTCAGACTCTCTCACACTTGTGTGTATCAACATTATGCAGAATGAAAAAATTTGTGAAGCCAGAAAAGAGGTGGAAACGAGAATGTGTGCTATATATTGGCAAAATGTGTACAAAAAAAAGTATATTGGTGATGGCAGCATGTGGAATTAAAATTAGTTTACCTGCAAAATGTTTCCTGCACTGTTCCACCCTCTCTCTCTTTCTGTTAATGGATGAAAGTCAATTTTTGGATTTATTTTTTAACCTCCAAATAGGAAACTTTAAAATGGCGATTTTGAATCCTTAAAAATTTCTATTTTATTTATTTTTCATTCCAGATGACGGGTCTGACTAAAAATCCTCTAGCCGGACTCGCTGCACTTGGTCTCGCGGGTGCAATCCCTACCAATACTGGTGGATTGAATCAAACAGGTATCAATAACTGTAATTGCCAAATTTAGTATGCAAAACAACCACACAAACTCACATTAAAACTCATCGAATCGATAATAAATCGAGTTGATGACACCTGCACGTGCATTAATGTGCGAAATTCAATTTCCATGTCAATCACTAATGACGTCATTGCGACTCTCTCTCTTTTTATTATCAGCCCTTGCAGCACTTGCTGGATCACAGTTGCGTACAACAGCAAATCGAACGCAGACCAATACGCAACAGCATGAAATGACAGTGCCAAATGATTTGATCGGATGCATTATTGGCAAGGGGGGCACTAAAATTGCAGAGATACGTCAAATATCTGGAGCCATGATTCGTATCAGTAACTGTGAAGAGCGCGAAGGTGGAAATACCGATCGAACTATCACCATTAGCGGCAATCCCGATGCGGTTGCATTGGCTCAATATTTGATCAACATGAGGTGAGTCCGTTGTGAAAATTTTCCGATAAATTTTGCACTTTCTTTCTCACTAAAATATACGTATACACATTCACATACACGTGGTGTGTTCTTTGTACTGAATTAAAAATGTGATATGATGATAAAATGAATATGATGATAGTTTACTGACCATATGTATTGCGAAATGAATTTTTATGTATATAACTGCGAGGATTTTTATGGGAAAAAGCGTAATTTTTTTATGTTACGTAAATAACTTTTGTTAACTCATCGTTGTATAAAATTTTCCCTCAAAGCTAGGTGATAGCCTCATATATTTTAAAAAATATTAAAATGAATTCGTCAAAGATAATTTCCAACGTGCTTTTGTGTTTTGTTTCCCCCTTTTTTACATGTTTATTAATTAATTTTTGTTTTTCACAAGTGACATTCGTTTTGTCATAAGCCAGATTTTACAGACATAAAATTTCATATTTTACAAATATTAATGAATTTCAGAATGATAAATGAAGTTTCTTGTGAAGTTTAGAGTAGAAAAGGATTTTTTTGCGATGAACTTTTTTTTGTTGGATGTTGGTGTAATTTATGAAGTGATTAAAAATTATTTTGGCTGAAAATTTTTCAAGTTTTTGTTACAAAAAAAAATCAAATAATTTTTTATCACCTTTTATAGCTCCGCTATATATTAATTTTGGATTTTTCCAAAACCTGTTTTCGACCCCTAGTGCCAAGACATTACATTGTGCAATATCAAAACTTGTACTCAAATGATAGGCCAGCCAAACCCACAAACTGGCGAAAACAGATTTAAATCGGTTGCCCTACGAGGAGTTAGAGCCATTTAAGCATCTTATTTCTTATTTCTTACTTTCTTACTTTCTTACTTTCCACGATCTTAGGAACCATATCAACTTACCGTTCTAGTTGTGCAAGAAGTATTTTTTTTGAGGTACGACCCTCCAAGACCGTCCGTGGTCAAAAATGTCCTTTTTCATACAAATTTTCTCTTATATGCTTCATGGACGTTAACTCGTAATTTACCAGAATCGAATGGAACTGACGATTTTTAAAAATGCCATCATGCCGGCCAGAGCCACTAATGCATTTTTCAAACTATCTTCATGTATGCGTAACTCGACATTCATCAATCGATTACACTACATTTTTAGAATGCCATCATATTAACAAGAGGCCACTAATTCCCATTCAACGGAGTAGGGTACTAATATGCGGAGCTATTGAATGCAACGCCGTTTGCAGACCATCTTTTCTGTTTAAAATTTAATGTTAGTTAAGATTGAAAGAATTTCTCTTAAATCTGTCACTATGGTGATAATGAGCTTGAAGAATTTTCAGCTTACGACTCGAATGACCTTTTAAGTGTAGAGAGCGCAACAGACTGATGATAGTGAAATCGAGATAGAGTTGATACTAATCCCTCTCTCACATAGATACAGCCAGTGAAACTGTAGAATTTCTTTATCAGCCAGTTGTCCATTTTTATCTCTTCTCAGTCTCGTATTAAACCCTCTTCGTATACTCATACGTACAAATTCTGTATCGATGATAAATTAATGATGATTCCTTTCCTCCCACTCCAAACTCACACACACACATGTCTCTGGTTAATCTCTCCATGTTTTTTTCCTGCTCCAAAAAAACATACACACACGCTAATCACAGATTTACACGCTCAACCATACTCTCTTCATCTGATATATATCCTTAATTACAGTAAAACTCCCACACATTCAGCACTCATGCAACGTGTCTCCCTTATTAGATAGATAAGCTGATGCTGTTTCCCTTTAACTACTCTTAGGAAGAAAAATATATTTGAATCGTTTAAATAAAATATTTCATCCTACTTCGTGTTGAACTTTCCGCTCTCTCTTTTTTTTCTCCACTCTTTTTCCCATAACACAATTGATAAATAGAAAAACAGCATAAACTTTTCCCATTCATTTAAACTCGTAACTTTTCATAGAGCGGAATATTATTATGATTATTTTTTATTATAAACTTTTCACGACCACCACTGCCAACAACAACAAAACAGCCCTCCTTGGTTCTTCTTTTTCTTTTAATTTTCCTCTCTATAAATTTAGTATCCAAGTGCGGTCATTGTTGAGTTTAAAGGTCTTGCACTTTTTTACATCAATTAATTATTCAAAAATTCATTAATTGTAAAATTAAACTGTGCGGAAAATTTAAGTCTCAAAATGTCCGCGCTTTGATATATTGTGTGAAATTAAAGAGCTGGAAAAAAATTCTGAGCGAGCTAAAAAATAATAAAATTCCCTCACAACCGATAAATTTGAACTAAATGAATTTTGTAATGTTGTTTTATGACTACAACAACGATGCGATAAGAACAGTTCAACATGTCAATGATGTCGGCGATGATGATGTTAACAAGTGATGAAAAGTGTGCAGTAAGACAAGAAACGCGTTCGACGCTGGAAATCCCAAAAACGTCAACCATCAACCCTCACTCACTTGCTCTTTTATTCCTTTCCTCTGCCTCACAAATTCACTGCTCTCACCATATCTCACTCTGCCTTTGCCTCCACCACCTTTTCAATATTTTTGTCACCTTCCTCACCACCAGTCTTTTTAAGTTGTCAATAATAAAAAAATTGTAATAAAGTCATTTTTTTGTTTTGTCACTCAAGGCGACGAGGGATGCAAGCTTTTCATCCGCAACGCTTTGAAATTTTAATGTCACATTTGATAAAGATTTTTTAACTCGAATTAAAAAAGTGGGTTAAAAAATTTTTGTTGATTGTTCATCAAAATCCAAAAATATCCAAAAAATTATGTCATAAATCGCAATTCCTCCTTCCACCACCACCAACATCCAACCATATCCGCTCCGACCGAATAAAAACCAAAAGTATTTTTAACCAACCGCATCGTAATTTTTTTTGTTCGTTACAAAATAATTCGAAAAATATGTTGCAAAAATTATTTTTTTTTATGTTTTTGATATGAAAATTTTTACCAAGAAAAATTGAAATTTTTTTAAGTTACTTTCGTCCACGATTTCCCACCATATCACCAGTTAAATTACCTTCTCTCTCTCAACATTACCACCTGATCAACAAAATTCCTTTTCTAACCACAAAAAATTTTGTTTTTTTCGATCCTTTCTCTCTTATCTTCTTCCCAACAGCGTCGAATTGCAAAAGGCAAATTTGGCACAGGAACAATCAGGTGCCGGTGCATCGCCTACAAATGGATCGCCTCCAATTGCATCATCGACAAATGTTGTGTCGGGTGTCACATCGACACCGCCAACGAATGCGACACCGACTGATGGCACGCAGAGTGCAGCGGCATTGGCTTCGGCCATTCCACTCGCACAGCTGCTCGCGAAGCCAGGTGCACTTAATGCACTCACGAGTCTTACTGCGCTCGGTGGATTGACTGACTTATTGGGTAATTTATCAAATTTAGGACCACCTGTTCAAACCACGGGCGTTCATCGTGCAAAGGCTCTCACAACGCGACCTCGTCCCACTTCGAACAATGCAAACTCCCTCAATAGCAACGACGTGAACAAAATGAGAAATGAACGAAGCAAATTCAATCCCTACTAAGGATGAATTTAGAGACACACAGATATGATTTTGAAATTTTTAAAAGACGAACTTTTTTTATTTGACGATTTGCTCAGCTTTTATAGGCGTTTAATTTTAAGGAACTCAACGTTGAGGTTTTGTGAGATTTTTTTTGCATTTAACGAAAATGAAAACTTTGACACTAAATTTTTTTCTCACTCTCTAAATTGAAAAACATCTCACAAAATCTTGATAAAATTATATTTGGAGACACTGATGTGGTGGAAATAATCACATCATGATCCAATTACAGTGTGGCTATCCTATTTCGCTTTAATATAATCCTTCATGACTATCTTTAAAAGTATAATTATGCACTAGTTATTAAGATCCTTTCAAAAAGGACTGAAGAGATTTTTTCCAACTTTTTTTAATAGGATTTTTGCGATCATTAAAAATAATTTTTTTAAAAATTAAAGACGAAAGAAATTTTTCTTATGATTTTTTATAATGACAGAAAGAACATCCTTGATTGTTGAGTGCATCACTGAGAGGGAGTGAAAACTTGCCAAGAAAGCTTTAAATTGGAAATATGTCAATATAAAAAATGTATAATGCATTTACATAATAAAAGACCCCCAATCAAATACACTCAACACCTATCAAGAGATACCTTCCAAAAAAAAATATCCTAAAAATTATACTAGAAAACTACATACAGGAAGCATACGATGAAAAAATGTTAAATAAGAATTTTTACATAAAACATTTAATCCTCATGAAGAAGAAAAAAACTTGGGGATGTGGAAAATCCTCTTTTTTATTAGATTTTGATGATTGCGATGAGAAAAAATCTGCAAACGAAGCTCATTGTTAGCCGAATTGTATGAGAACTATTACATTAATCTTCCTAGTATATTAAGATGGCAATTTTTAAACGAAATGAAAACTTTAAGCGGGGTTGAGAGTGAAATTTTTGATGCTCTAAGTTTTGGGCGAGAGGCCTTAAAATTTTTCTATCACAACAAGGGAAGGAACTATTTGTTAAATTTTAAAATACATAAGGTGTAAAGTAGTAAAATTCGCAACAAGTCCTTTCCCTTTATTTTACATTAAATCACTCTCAAGTCAACCCAAGAAGAAAGAAAAAGGTTCAAAAGACTTCTGCATTGATCTCAGCGATGAACCCTTAAAGCATAAAATCTCAATTTCAACGAACTTTAGTCGAGTAACGACATTTGTGTGAGGTCAAACTTCACGTCTCAATTGTTAAAATAAATTTCACACTCAACCCTCGCATTCTCGTTTGAGACGATCAAAAAGGGAAAATTTTTGCAGGAATAACCACATAAAAAAAATAAAAAGTAAAAAATAATTAAGTTTTAATGAAGAATAAAAAACAAAACTTTTCGAATCGGAAGAAAAAAATATTTTTTGAGCAGAATATTTTTTGGCTTTTAGCAATTTGAGGTTAAAAAACCAATTAAAGAACAAAGACAATGTTTTTAGGCGTACGATAGTCGTAGAATAATAAATCGTTCGTGATCTGAATTAAAAATTAAAATCAGGAAATTTCAATTTTTAAATTATATATGCATGTAGCTGTAAATGGCATTAATTTTTAAGTTTTAATTAAGCTAATGATGAATTATGTATTCAAACATTTAAAATTGTGTCCACACACATATTGAGGACCAGAGAAAAACGATAAATGTTTGTAAATTGTTGTGTAGTCCAGAGCTTTTCGAATAATAAAATTGAGTTTACAAGGGGATGAGATACAACTCTAATTAGGACTTTATGAAAAACTAAATTAAAATGTCTCACTCCTTGTACAATGCGTAAATTTATCAATTTGTCGATCTCTGAATTCTTTTTGCTGATTAATTAATTGATTAAAATTTTTTGTATGACAACTCGAATGAGTTTTGATGAATTTTTTTCTCTGACAATTATCGATCATGCTGAAATTAAGTTAAAAATTATTGAAGTAGCAATTTGAAGCCAAAGTTATTTAATTCATTTGATCGATATGGAAAATGTTCATCATCTGCTGAAAAACTTTATAAGTGAATTTAATTAATCATTTTCTAAATGTAAGCACACTGTATTGAGTTGATTTCCAACTCCATCTCTCAACTCGCACTCAACTCTATATTCACATCTCATTAGTAGAAATCGGTCAATGGAGTCATTCGCACGAACAAATATTCGATTTACGAGAGCATCATTGAATAAAATTATAATCTCATCAACAATTTGTTTTAACTAAATGGATTATGCGATGATGGTGGCAGAATGGTAAACTGTCGATTATATGTGAGTTGAAAATTAATCACAAATTTGTTTATTCTGGAAAATCGTTCGTTTAAATTATTTTTTGAAAAGTAACCGTTAAATTTTTTAGCAAAATGACATTTTAATTAATGAATTATCGCTAAGCCTAATTAATGTCAATTGAGCAGCGGAACAAGTCGGAGTTTCTCGTAATTTTGCAATTTTTCATGTAAATTTATCCACTCTGTCATATTTGATATTAATTGGCGGAAATTGACAAGTTAATTAATGGAGAATATTTTTTACAGAATAATTAGATTATGCTCGACTCGCTCCACGCTTAAATTTAACTTGAAAAATGATTGTTAATAAAAATTGCATCCATCTGTACGCCACTTAAAATTCCATTTTTTATAAACTCAATTTTGCACTGAATACAGGCCACAGTCAACGCTTCATGGTTTGCTCATTAATTTACTCTTATTCCCTTTTATTATTTCATTTTTCCATTCCCTGACGTTGTCATAATGAATAGAGAAGAAGAGAGAAAATGTTGTTAGTATCACTCACATTGTTAGGTCATAATTAATTTGTTTTATCCTTCTTCATCTTTCTTTAACTACTGGACGTTGTTAGTCACTTCCGTTCAGGTGAAAAACTTTGAAATAATTTCGAGTTTAATCGGTTAAAAAACTTTTTTTTACAAAATATCAAAAATTAAACAAAAATAAATTTCAAAAACAAATCTGAGAAGAAAGCCCGCAAGGACACTAGAATCTCTACATTTTGCATTCATATTATTCTGCAAAACTTTATGAAAAAACTAATTGAGTTGAGCGTTTCTACGGGATACCTGAGAGAGATGGATGTTGAGAAGGCACATCAACAACTAAAATGATACAAAATACATAAAAAATAATGAGCTTAAAGTTTGAGATGGAAAATAAAATGTTGAATTGAAGAGTTAAAAGTTATGCCGGAAGTTGTATAAGGCTTATGCTCGACATGACTATTGCTCTGAATGAGCGAGAACAAATCAGAATAAAATTATTGCAAATTTTGTGAACAATTTTTTAGATGATGATCAATTTTAAAATTACCCAAGTTCATAACTAGAACAAAATTAATTTTTAATTTAAAAAAGCCAATTTTAGGAATCAAATTCTATTTTTTTGGTTTTTCTTAAAATATAAAAATCCGGTTATGTAATTTGGTAATTTTATGATGACCATGCGTAAATAAGTAGATTCTCATAATGTTTTTATGTAAGAAAAGAAAAATTTGAGAAAAAATTTTGAAAAGTTTCAATAAAAAATAAAAATTAGTTTCTGAAAAACCTGAAATGGAATTATTGTAATAAAAAAATATAATTAACACATGAAGCACCTTAGATCGAGGAGAAATTCACTGCTGTCGCTTAACCAGACCGAGAAAAATGTCGCACGCAGAAATCCAAAAGCTCGTAAAATTTTTTATTTAATTTTTTCCCCCGCCAGCCTCTCTTAAAACTTTTCTGTTGCTCACAAATTACTTGTGACGCGTGTGATATAAAAACCTTTTTATTACATTTTGATCCGCTTCTGCTACAAACATACATCCATCTACCCCCCACCATCCTGATTTCCATAAACACATATCTCGTCCTACTAACCATGAGTGTGCTGTGTGTAATTTTTGTGTCTAAACAGAACATTTAGACCTTAACCTCAATTTTATGCTACACTCGAAAAAATTTGCATATCGGAAGTTCCCTCGTTACCCACTTTTATCATCTCACTCCCGCAAGACTTCCTTATATCCATATACATACATGTACAATGCATAAGTTCACTTTTGGTAAGAAAATTTTTCTTTCAGACTTCTTTATATTTTTTTTTCGACCGATGCCCTTCATCAACTTCCCATTCATTTATCCATTTCTTCCTTCCAGCAAAAAAAAACGAAACCTTGGGTGTGCATACACATAAAAAATTTAGTTTTGTACTGGATTGAGGCAAAAGATTATTGAATGACACAATTTTAAAAAAATGCATGCACATTTTTGTGCCTCGAAACAGTACAAAGTAATTTGAAAAGTATGTAAATATTAAGCTACACATCCTTCATCCACACCATAAATCATTTATTCATTGCATTCTATTTAGAGTCGAGAGCGAATTTATTTTTCCCATGATGAAAATCCCTTCTCGCTCCATTTTCATGTTCTGTCATTAAGCTAAAGAATATGTAAAATAAAAATCTATCAGCTTTTCTGCTTCATTGCCATCAGATATGTAGATAGAGACTCACATACTCATGATGCAATTTTCATTCTCTATTTTTTACATTTCTCTCAGTTACGTTAACATATTTTATGGACTCACTCACATATTTAATGCATTTCGACTTCTTTTGCCTCTGAAAAGGCAATCCACTCGCATCGCATTCATAATCATATTCATTCAAATGCGAATTAAAAATTCAAGACTTTTTTAACTTCTTTATTCTGCACACAAAAAAAACTGAAGCGAAAAAATCTTCCTGGAAAAAATTTTACGTTCGTTTAGAATTTAAACTGAAAAAGAAAAAAGTTTTTTCCTTCTTTAACAACATCAACATATCTTGCGCTTAAATAAAAAGTTATTTCATCATTTCTCATTTACTTTATGCTTTTTGCAGTTTATTGCCATTAGCTGGGTGAAGAAGGTTGAGAGATTTTTTTTAAGTTTTTCCTTGTTGTAAAGGAAACTCATGGGAAGGAACAAATTAAATTAATTCAAAAAGTTCAAAATGAAAAATCATGGCAAGGGATTTTTAACTTCATATTTTACAGGTTTATGCATCAGGGGAAGGACACTATAATTTTTTAATTTATTAAAAACACATGTTCAATTTTTAATTAAGCTGTTTGAAAATTTATGGTTTGTTGTAAAATTTTCTATGTGTTTCCATTAAAATCATTTTATCATGGGTTCTGGAACAATAAATTTCTCTCCATTTACCATCGCGTTATCATGAGCGCATTTATAATATTCCCAGCAGAAAAATATAAAAGTTTATTTATCATAATTTATTTATCTCTAAGCTTCTTAAACTTCTTATTATCCTTCTCATTTTTTTCATATACATGCGAGTTCAAATCGGCTGTGAAAGCTTAAAAAATTCACATGCGGTTATCACGATGTACGTGGAAAAGTATAAAAACTTTTTTCTCTTTTCAAATCTCCCTCGCTCAGCTTTTGGTTGTACAAATTTTTTTTTGCTGCTATTAAAAAATAAGAGAGTTAAATTTTTTCCCGATATGAAACGTGCATCATCATATGAAATGAAATATTTACACACACCAAAAAAAAAGCAACACACAAAACATAAAACAAGAGAAAAATGTTGTTTTTCTCATCCGAAAAATACTGCGAATTAAAACCAGTGAAAAATATTAAAATTTTATACTTCAAAATTCAATTTATTCATGAGAAAGAATGATTTTTAAAGGTTCTTATGTTTTTGACCTACATACATTAAAAATTTTATCAAACTTTCTCGTGTAAAACATTTTTTTGAATAAATTAATTTTCAACAAGTGAATCATAATTTTTCTTTTTCTCTCTTCCATTTTTTGTTTTCTTTTCAATTTAATTTCTCGATTATCTCTAGGATTTCGATGGAAACTGCTGGTTTGCCAATACCCGCATACTCGTACATCGCACCCAACCACATTGTGAAGGCACCGCACTAAATCGCACTGATGCTGATCTCTCCAAGATGATTTTTTTCTCCTCTCGACATATCAAAACATTGATGAACATCTAATCACTCGCAAGATATGAGCAACAATTGATGAAATCGCTTCTAATTTTATTATCATCACACTCAAATCTTCTTCTTTTATCATCACAACGTGACTCTCCCTTCACTGTGCGTCGAAAATCTCATCTAATAGAAAATTCTGAGTGGACGCAACAGGATTATTGTTGTGTTGATGGACACTGACATATCGTTTATTTAATAAATACTTGAGTAAGATGAGCTTTTCTCTAAATTCAAATTTTTTCCGTTACAAAACTTAGCGAAAAATTAAAAATAAAATAGTTAAAATTTACTTTCTTTTTTGGAGAAATGTCAAAAAGTGCCAATTTAATTTCTCAAGAGATAAAACCTAAAGAAATAATGAGATGACAATGTGAGTGACTTACACAAACACACACACACACACACACTAGGACTCACGTGTACAATAAATGAAGAAAAGTAATTTGATGAGAAAAGATTAACATGAATTTTTTAATACTTAAGGACACAAGACGAGAACAAAATAAAATTATTGGATGATAATATCATTGAAAGTATTTATGAATATTGTATGAGGTCATTTTCATTTCTTTTGTCTCTCTATTAATTTCTAAATACAACAGATACACAGTAAATACTCCTGCAAGCATGTATTTTGTATATTCTTATATTCGATATCCACAACACAATGCGATAAAAACTATTAATTAAAAACTAATTCCATTCAGAGTATGTGAAGTATTTTAAGTTAAAGTTGAATTGATCGATGGATAAAATCGTGCAGAGAATTTTCTCAAATGGGTTTCAATTTATGTTTGATCATTTAAAATTTTCTCCATAAAACATTTTTGTCCTTGCTCTTTTGAGCCTCCGAAAAAAGATCCTCAATTTTTCTCTTTTCAATTACACACCGAGTCATTATGATAAATATCTTCCCTTACCTCTATTTAATGTTGTCATCGTCCTTTTTAGAAAAAGAAAAAACTTTTGATATAATTCTCTCTCTCTTTTATGTCTTTTTTGTTTTTCCATTCAAGAGAAAGTTTTCCCTACTTAAAAGAGATTAAAGGCGAGCACATTGAAAAATTAATTAGGGAAAGTCAAAGGAATCCTTTAATTGTAACTTTAATCGGGAAGAGAAATGAGGGTGGTTTAGAGTTGAGATGGGTCAGTAATGATATTCGTGTCATACACTTGTGAACATAATCCCGAGCTTTGTATTCAATTATTTTTCTATACTGCATATGTTGAATTTGATTATAGAGATTTTAAATTAATTCAAGAAAATTTAGTATTTTAAAGTTCTAATTTAAAATTTTTGACCTCTCAAAAAAGTAATTTTTGTAGTTTTGAACATTGAAGTCAAATCGACACCGTTTCAAAAATTTTAATTAGCACTGAAGCTTGAATTATTTTAATTGAGTTTTCCTTTTTGAGGTTGGCAAATTTTATTCACGTCCACAAATGCCTGCATTGAAAATTAATGAAAGTTGAGCTATTAAATTTCCATCAAATTCACTCACTCTTTATTAAAAAGCTGTGTGATGCATGTTGATAACAGGTAAACATACACCACTTATTTATCGATCCTGTGAAATGTTAATTTTCAATATTATTAAATTCGTTGAGAGAGCTATTAGAGGTTTGAGGGGAGTGAAAAAGTGTCAAAGCAATCACATAAACAATTTAGTGCATATTCACTTGACAACTTCATTATTATAATTTATGAAGAGATGATCCGAGAGCGAGCGCGCATTAAAATTCAAATTTCCTCCGCAATTTTTCACTTTAATAATTTTTGTTGGAAGATTTTTTAAGTTTTATGGAGAAGAAAAGTTAGTTTTTAAAAGAAGATTTGATGACCCAAAAAAATTAACATCAGATGCATGTTTTTTATCCAACAACTAGAACAATTTAATTTTTCCTACTCTGAATGAGAATTCTTAAACACATAAAACAAAGCGAGATATCATTGCGATTAAAGTGTTTTATGATTTATAAGAAAATACACTTAGACACTTTTTCTAGATTAATTATTAAAAAGAAAAGAAAAATGCTATTAATTAAGTGAAAAAAAGAGAGAAAAAATTCAATATTGAATTGGGGAACAATTTATGAAACACATAATGAAAAATATATTAAATGAAAATTACTGTAATTGTAATTAAAAGAAGACATGTAATGAGAAAAAATACTAAAATTAGTGATTGATAAAGAAAATCCGGTGAGAGACACGCAAAACATTATTACAGTTAAAAATTATGATTAATTTGAAAAAAGTCGATATAGTTATTTAATAATGCAATTTTTATGTTATATAGTCTTCAAAAAAACATATAATGAACAACTTTTTTGACTAGAAAGTGAATTAAAATAATAAATTGACTGGAAAGCAAATTAGCAATAATTTCAATCATAAAAAAATCATTCGAAAAAAAATAAGGAATTGGGATCAATCTCATTTCCGCGATATTATTTTCACTAATTCACAACAAAAAAAGACAAAAAATAATCATGAAATTCTCACATTAATTCTCAATTAGAAGTTAATTCAATTAAATAGAAATTTTGAGCGCGCGTGTTTTCCGACATAGTCAAAAAAAACAATTTATTGTTGAAAAAAATACATTAAAGAAGCAATATTTTGTGGTAGCGTTTAAAAATCAATATTTCAATTAAATCGTGTGAGAAATTTCGTTCTTGAAAATAAAAATATTATAAAATAAAATTAAGGGGAAAAATTTAACATTTTTTTAAGGGTACGAAAGACAAATTATGGGATCAAAAGCCAAAGAAATGTGGAATTTAAAATTGGGGGTTTTTGAGCTGAAATAGCAAAAAAAGATGGTCAAGAGAAAATTTGTTGAAAATTGATATCGATAGTATTAATTAAAATGAAAAATTGGTAATCAATGATCGTACTGACTATTTTTAATTTCATCAATCTATAAAGCAGAGAATGAAATTGATGAAAGAGAAAAAGCTTTAAATTTTTTTTATTTTTTCGTTCTTAAAATTTTGTTTTTTAAATGATGTGATAAAAAAATTCTCTTTGTTTAGCAAAAAAAGTTTAATTTTTTTCTGTTATTCTTTATCGAGGAGAATAAAAATCATAAAAATAAAAATAATGATTGTGCCAATTGTTGTTATGTGTTTATAAAAAAGAAAATCAAATTGAAGAATTGTAAAATAAAGACTTTCATTTTTTCTCACAACTTTTTATTTACTTTTATTTCTTTTGTTCGATTTTATATGAAAAAAAAACTGAGGACAATCCATCAAGAGAAAAAGATTCATTAAACCACATTTTCTTACCCTTTTTTTGTCCTGCTAGATGTGTATAGCAAAAAAATATAAATCTTCTCATGAATATCCAGAGATCTATTACTGTCGTACGTCATATTACTTCTTTCACCAAAAAAAAGAGATGTGTCTTGTGCAGATGATGGGGGAAAAGCATAAGTTTGTTTACGCAAAGGCGATGGAAATGACATGAGCATTGAATGACATGTGTGTAATGATACGTGATCAAGGACACAAAAGGAAATAATGCGTTACAGGCTTAAGTTCAATTAGTAATTTGAAAAGATTAGTGATGGTTGATTTAAAAACAAGTAAACGTGTGACCGAGCAGAAAATCCAATAAAAGCGTCAAATTTCACACCAACTATCATTTATTTAATTACGACCTTAATTTCTCCCGGAATCTACTTAATCCTCCCAATTAATTACTTAAAATTGACTGTTAAATCACATAAAAAAAGAGATTAAAAAATAATTTTCCCCCATCATCTCCGAAATGAGACATTCGACACTTTACTAAATGTTTTTTCAACCCTTAAATGATGATGTTCAATAACAATATTAATTTTAATCCCTTTGAATATCCAATACATGATGATGATAACCAATTTATAGTGAAAAATATTTCTCCTCTCGTAATTTCTTTTGTGTAAAAATATTTCAAGCACTTTCGCACGTGTTTAAAAAAGTTTATTCATATCCACAATCACATCCCATAAATAAAAATAAATTGGATTTTAAAAAGATTTAAAAGCTCTGAATAAAAGTTTAAAGTTGCAATTTTTCGAAGTTATTTAAAGAAATTTCACATGAATAAATTTCAAAGATATATTTGTGATTCAATATATTAACTCTAGTGTATGTTACTGAAAAAAAGATGAAGAAGAGAAATGTGAGCGCAAAAATGCATTCGAGATGATAAAAAAATATTTTTCAATGATGGCGAATTTAAAATAATAATATAAAATATTGCGAAGTGGTTCAGTTTTCATGAGAAATAAGATTTAAAAAAACATATAGCAAAATTCTAGATGATAATGGCAGAGATTTTTGTACCATGCCATGTCGATTTTATAAGATGAAGAAAAAAATTAAATAAGAATATTTTTGTATGAGATGAAAAATTGAGATAAGATAACACAAAAAATATCCTTTCATGCTCCTCGCTTTTATCTTTATTGTGAGCAAAACTTTAAAACAATGATAAATAATATCATCATCTCTATATCTCATGAAACATCCGACAAAATAATAAAATTTTGAGTGCAGAAATGATAGAAAACTTTTTCATGTCAAGGTTTGCACTCTCTTTAATAAAAGTATTTTTTGATAAAATAATTAGGAGACAAATTAATGCGAGGCAATCATGAACATAGGAGCTTCACACACCCCCCACAAATTTCATTCACGATTTCATAAAAAACATTTCTGGCAGTGGCATAGGAAAAAAAGAATTTTGATGATTTTTTTAGGAAATTTAATTTTGTACCTTGAAGGAACTTTTTTCTATTAGAAACTCTATACATATTTATCAAATTATCGATGAAAAATAAATAAATAAATTGATTATAGTGCAAATTAGTGCAAGGGATGTCGAAAACTTATTTTAGACAAATATTTATTATTAGATTGTCATTATGCGATGCAAATACATAATGAGACATGTTAATTTACTCTCATCACATACACACACACACATGCTGACCCACATTTTAGATTGCGTATATTATTGACATAGCACTGGTCGAATTTAAACAGAAAACAACAAACATCATAAGAAGATTAAAATTTTGTGCTGCATCAGTGGCTTCAAATATCAATTTCTCATTTCGAAGTTAATAATTGAGGAAGCTCTAGAGAGTGATTTGTGTTGTATACTTTTTGAAATGCATTAAATTTTTAACAAAAATCTTAAAATCGATTATTCACTAGAGCTTTTTATAGTGTCAAAAGAAGCTTTTTTAAAAAAATAAAGTTCTTAAGTTGACACCATCAAAAAAACTCCTCAAAGCTCTTTAAAGTTTATTGCTTCATTTCTACTTTTTTGATATAATATAAGAATCGTTCATACACACGTTCGTATAAATATATTTTTGACTTATTAGCCTTTAACATGATATACAGGGTCAAGATTAAATTAAAGTAATATAAAAAATTATATATCAAATATTAAAGATAATTTTTTTGCCCCCCCTTGAAATCATTTCAAAAGTAGTGAAAAGAGTTGTCGGCTGAAATTTTCTTTTATAAAAAAAAGCTTTGGAGTAAAGTTTTACGTTTTGATTAACAAAAGTCTTGTACTTAAAAGAAATTAAAGATGAAAGCAAATAAAGACACACTTGGTGCCAAAAAATGCAAATCTTATGAATGTCGCCATATTAAAAGTGAACAAAAAAGTATTTACGATATTTAAGAAAATATTTGTCGTCAAAAGCAAAAACATAAAAAATGGTAGAACGTTAAATAGACGGACGTAGGTGCGCAAATTGTAAATTTGCATTGATTCATGCATTTTTTACAGAGAAGAAGAAAATTTTACAATTTTGCCGAATAAACATTTTGAGCTTCATTCCGAAGACAGAGCTAAAAATCTTTTTTGATAAAATCCTAGGAAATAATTTTTCGAGTTTCTCACAACATATCGCGTTAATTAATTGAGAATGAAAAATTATCAGGACTAATTCAATTTTCACTAATTTCACACTCTTTCACGAAAAAAAATAACTTTTTAATAAAAATTCCTCACTGACTTTAATCTTTTTAAATTTCATACACACAAAATTGGACAAAATGTGAAAATAATTTGAAGGAATAAAGTTTTATGAAAAAAAATGTTAAAAAATTCATTGAGATACACAATACAATAAGAATTATTCATTGTCCTTTATCCAATTTATTATGTGTATAGAGAAAAAATGCGAAAATGAAATAAAAAAAAGAAAATATTATCTATGTAAAAAAGTTTTTCTTTAAATTTTGTTTCAGATTCGACAAAACTTTTGTGATTGATTAAAATTTGCTTGAAATTATTTTAAGCAACAGGTAAGATGGATGCTGTTATTTCCTGTAATAAAAAAATAATCAAACACGTGTTTTTAATTTTTGTATTTTTATTTTATCGTTTTTCCATCATTATCATCATCACTGTTAAGTTGTCTTCTTATTTATCAACCAACATTAATTATCAACTGCAAATTTTATTTCATCAATAAATAATTTGTTTAATTTAGCCTAACTGACATCTTCCTCGCAAAAAATTGGTAATTTTTAATTATTGTTAGATAAACTTCAAGATTTTCTTTATTATTACTCATTTTTTTCTCTTTAATATGTCTTTAATAGTGATTTGATTTTTCATTTTTTAATGAATGATTTTTTAAATATTGTTTCTTGGTATTTTTTGCGAATGAAACTTTTTAATGTATAACTTTTTTCTTATGCTTTTATAATGCTTTAATAATGGGGGGCGAGAATACATAGAATGACGCGCTAGGGGATTAGATTTGATTGAGGATAGTTTGGAGGATTGAAAAGCGGATGAATTTGTGTTTGTATTTTTAGGGGAAATATCAGCTAGTTTTTAAATTATCGCCATTTCTTTTAAATGCTCTTGCAATCACAAATTCATCCAGCTCTACTCCATGAGTTTAACTTGATTAGCGAAAGGTTCCAATAAATACACAATAACATGTAAATGGTAATGTGAGTGAATACGAGAGAGTTAATTATAATCATAATCAACCTGAAACCGAAGATTTTCCTGATTTTTTTTAAATTCATTTTCCCGCAGTAAGCACATGAAGCGATAAAAGAAAAGAGAGAAAAAAAATACACAAAAGAAATGCAGAAATTTAGTTGATTATCATTTTTTTTATATGAAAGTTTTCTATGTAATTTATTAATTAGAACATGTACTACATAGAGATAGGGAGAGGAAAAGTTGGTAAATAAATTTGTTTCTTTTCTTTTGTGTTGGTGTTTGAATACATAAAATAGGATAACACATAAGGATAATAATGATGATAAGCAAACAAAAAAAAGAAAGTTAACAGTTTTCAATTTATTTTTTTCTATACAAATATTACACGATAAATATATTTAATTGGGAAGAAAAAATTATAAAATATTTCTGAATATCGTTTATTTTGCAAAAGTCAAGATATGACACTAAAATTTAATTAAGATAACTTTAAATGAGCCGTTCTTATATAATGTTTTTTTTAATTTTTATTTCATTCTTTTTTCAGATGGAATGATTTCAAACAAATTGATATGATCTGATTTATAAAATTTCTACAAAAGTGCTGCCTTTGATGCGAGAACGATTTTTTTTGCTAAATTACTACGGTATCGAAAACTTAAAGCTCAAAATGGGGAGAGGAGTGCAAGTTGAAACAAAAAGTTCTTTATACGCTCATTAATGGAAGTTGTGTAAATAATTTTAGGGTTTGAAAGCAAAAATAAACTTTAAATCCTTATAATGACACATATTACCTAGAATTCTCATTAAAAACTTTATCTTCTCTAAAATAATATCAACATTACTTCACGTGAAGCCACCAAAATGCCCATTCATTTACTTTTCTCATAAAATCCCAGCCATGCCATTATCATGATAGAAATCTTTCTCATTACACAACTTCCTAATGAATCCCGTGAGTGAACAGTTAAAGACAAAGAGGCACTATGGAGGAGAGTAAAAGGAAAATTGCACGCTTTTTGTGTGAATGAGATCTACATTCATAAATGAGAATTGAGCTTTAAAAAATATTTCTTCTTCAACAGCTTTTTTACAACACAAAGGTCAGGTTAGAACATTGAATCGTCAAATCAGATAAGGAGAAAAAGATTCATTTCACTTTTATCCTTCGAAATGCTAGGTTAATTACTTTTTTTTGCATAGCATATAAGAAAATATATACGAAAGAAAGGTAGATCATATACCAACTGATATCACAAGCGAAATAAATAGTAAATAATGTTTACAGGTCAGAATAATTGCAAAGAAGAAAAAATAACCGAGGAAGTTTGCAAGTGAAAAGTTTAAAGAGCTTGCAGAAAAGTTTTAAAGTTATTTTTATTTCATTCAAGAATATTTTTTCAACATCTTTTCAATACCAAGTAAAAAAAATATTCAAGCGAGAGTTTTTTAAAAGCTCTAAATCCTAATAATTCAAAATTTTTATTGCTCCATTTGCAAACTCCCTTGATAGAATAGATGGATAATAATAATTTTGGCTAAACAAAAAGTTTCGTTATATTGTTCCCGACACAATCATAAATTTTTTAAGGTTATTACAAACAAGTTCAAGATGATAAAATAAACTGAGATGTAATAACATTAATTAGTTATAAAATCTATTGTTTAACATGTACACAAAAAATTATACTACTTTTGTGTGTGTGTTGTAATAATTGGATTGTAAATGTGTTTATAAATGTATGTGTTGCTGTTTTGTAACAATTTCGTCGATTTTCACTTTACTTTCTTTTTATAAATCTTGTGATTTGTAAATTCTAATACTTTTCACATCTGTATAGCAAACTCTCACCATTTCAGATGTTAGGGAATTTAATGCTATCTCCACAGTCGGTTTGTGCTTATCGGACATCGACGAGTGATTGAGAGGCGACGAAGATCCAGATAATTCTAATGAGGTTAAAAGATTTATGAAATGAATTAACCTTTCTTTAATGCTATTTTCAGTCACGTTTGATACCATTTTCACTGCTACTCGACTCCGTGAAACTTGGCGTTCCCTCCGTCCATGTCGGTGTGGAGCCTTCAATTGACGTTGGCGGTGTCCATGCGAGAGCACCACGAGAACTATTTGATGATGTCGAGTCCCTCGTTAAGTGTGTTTCTATACGAATTTCTGATATACTGAGAAGAGAGAATAATTTTCAATAAATATTTCACCTAAATTCAAACTCAATTAACATCCAAAAAAATTATTCATAACTGTACAGTTATTAAGTCTAGACATACCTAACGGAGTCCTCGCGATAGCTAGTTGATCGGGGTGAATTAAGACGCTTGTCGCTTGAACTTCTGTAGTCATTGCTTAAATGTTTCGTCGATTGATTGTTATATGCACTTTCACTAATATCATCAAATGCAGGCGGTGGTGTCGATGAGCATGAAGGAGCTGAGCCTAGCGATAGGACGCGACATCAAGATCGAGAGAGAAGAGAGAGAGATGGAATATGTGAGATGAGGATGTTATAAAATAAGAATGAGAACAATAAGCAAGTAAATTATGGCGTTTTAAATTTTCAAACAAATTCACCATCGCGACTAAATTGATGATGTAACTTTAGAAATGATGTTGGCTTCGATGAGACTTCAATTCCCGAATCTGTTTCTGATTTGAAAACGTTTACTGATTGATTGCGTAATTTTTGATCGAGTGTATTGTAACCCTCGACTCGAGTCTTCACTAAACTTGAATCAGAAACTTTTCGCTTCCCTCTCGGCGCACTCTTTTTATCATCGTTGATCGTAAACGATTCAATAAGCTTTTTAACGCTCTGAAATGGAATTTCTTTAGGAATTGATGTCTCATCGATGTCACTATCATTAAATGAAAGCTCTACACTCTCAAGCCACTTTTTCACTTTTAAATTTCCACTCGGAACTGTCATTTCGGATAAGCATTGCAATTTATCGACATTAACTACGATGCGACTAGTGCAATAGGAACTACTTTTATGATTATTACTTTTCGAACGTGCTGGCGGAGCTGGTGAGCATTTTCGAGGAGGAGGAGGTGGTGGAACGGCCTGCTTGACGATCGTGGTTCGCTTCTTAAGAGGCGGTAATGATACACTCGGACTGCCCGACGATGGCTGTGGCACAATGCTCGCAGAAGAACTATTATTGTTGTTGGCATTTTGGCTGACTGATTGTGTCGGTTGTTGTTCTGATTTTTTAGTTGGCGGTACAACAATTACAACTTTATTAGTAGAACTGTTATTGTTACTCGTGGAGGACGTCTGATTAGCACTGCCGTTATTATTATTGTTATTGCTCTTATTACTCTTATTGATTGCACGAATCAATTGCATGTTGACCGAACCAGATCCTTTTTTTTTATATTTTATTTAGGTTATAACAATTTTTTTAAATTAATAAAATATGAATGTTATTTTTTTTATAAACGTGGAGTTTCAGTTTCGACAGCACCAGGATATTGTGTATACATATTACCGATTCCATTCAGTGTTTATTTCGTAAATGGATGCAGTAAAAATGAGAAAAAACGAGAAACTTTTTTGATGAATTTTGAACAGAGAAATATTTATTAAAAAAAATCGCCACATAAAAAAATTTCACATGACGATGAAAAAATCAACCAAAAGTGAGAAAATAAAAACCATAAAAAAGAGGGTAATCCAAAACAAATTATTTTGTGTGACACAAACCAATAAAGTATTAACGTATGATGTGGAAATTATGAGTTTTGGGAGTGTGGCAAAAAGGTTTTGAAAAAAGTATAAAAAGAAGAAGAGATTAAGCTACAACTACCGTTGAAAATTTTCAAGTGAACTTTTTTTTACTAACCTGCTTTCGATGAGCTGCTATGAGGTTGATTATGCGAGCTACTTGCCGCTGTTATAGAGAGAAAGAAAAGGAGAATGTTGAAAGTTTAATTGAAAATTGAAAAAAGTTCTTCATGAATGAAATTTCAATGTGCAGTGATGAAAAAATATTCGATTAAATTTTTTTGACATTCATTCAATTAAGATGATTTAAAAAATTTATCATAGAAGGTAAAATAAAAAGTTTCTGATAAATTTATATTGCAAAAGTGCGCTGAAATTCCTCTAAATTTTCTGCTACTAAAAATGCAGACTTACCATGACTATCAGCCTCAGACTCCGTTGATCTTTGATGTGCAACCTTGGATAAGCTTTTCCTCTTCGATGGCGAATGTTTAAGAGCTGTAAATATAGGAATTCAATTAAATTGACTGATTTTTTCTTCTTCTTTAATCAATGTTCTGACCAAAGAGGTCAACTGGGATAAGTTTTTTGTTCTCAGTAAAATTTATTCATTATTTCATTTGAAAAAATGGAATAAAACTTATTTCAGTTGAATTTTTTCTTTGTGTCATGAAATTGATTTTTTTACTCATTTTTGCTATTTTATTATGAACAAATGCAATAGAGAGAAGACACATAAAACATTTATAACACTTATAAAATTAAAGTTGGATAAAATATTAAAAAGCTGTGAATTTTTGCGCTTTTATATTTTCTTCGAGGATTAATATTATTCTTAGCAATTAAAACCTAATGCTATGCGGGGTGAGAAATAAATTTCTACAACATCGAACGGCAAGAACAAAAAATAATAATCTCACCTTCACACAATGGTGACATTTAAGATTTTCTTTGTCATATCGAGGATGCAATTTTTATTTTCGAATAATTTCACATCCTCAAAATGCCAGAAACGTGACTGTGCGTGATTGTGCAACCAAATTAATTTTAAAGAAATTCGGTAGATGGTAAAAAAACGAAAACCACTTAATGACACATAAAATTATATGCAAATGAAACAACACTATTCACACTTTTTTGAAGAAATGAGAGGACAAAGTTGGGGGTGTGCGCAACACAAAAGTTCACAATGAACTCGAAGAAAAATAATGAAGTATAAGACATAAATTTGAATGCTGTTTCACATGAACCTAAAGAAAACTTTCTTTTATTATTTTTGTACATTTTCTTTTCGAGTGCTAGAAACATACTAAAACTATTAAAAGAAAGGGGAGGTGCTTTTAATAACATGTCAACAAGTGGAACTAACTCTTAAGTACTATGCTCTACACACTAATTTATACTGAATATTTTTCATAAAATTGGTGGTGAACTGTAAAGCCTTCAAAGGAATGGAAACTTATCGTGAATTCTTTAAAATATGAGAACTTTTGTTGATAATTTGATTTTAGAATATTCAGAAACAAAATAATTTAAATTCAGTTTCCATCTCCTTTTTTTTATTTCCCAGGAGCACACACACAATGGAGCAAAAATTATGAATATTACTCAAGAGAAGCAGGGAGAAAAGTTTTGGTTTTTATTTCGGAGGGCAAAGTGAAAGTGTTTAAAGTGCACTCAGCATGATAAATTGAATATAAAATAATTCAGGGGATTTTAGCTGCTCGCTTTTCACACGCTATTCAAAATGGCTTTTTGTCATGCACTTTGTAGAAAAATATTTACATGATGTCTTATTTACAATTTTCTTTTTCTTATATATCAATTTTTATTGTGTTTAATTCAAGGTCTGCCGTGAGAAGAGGAGGAGAACAAAACAAAATTATGTAAAGTTAAAAAGAGTTGTCATGCAACAAAATAAGGAGGGGAAAAGTTGGAACAATTGAAAGAGAAAGTTGAGGTAAAACTCAAAAGAAAATTTTCGTGCAGAAATTTTCAAACAACTCATTAAAAAAAGTAAAAAAAATTGATCTAAAAAGTTGGTAGAAATTCTCCGGTAAAAATGTGTATTTGGGAGAGATTAAGACCAAAACTTTACCTATATAGCTAGTCACCAAAGTACGAAATTTACGATGTTGCCCTTTGACTTCAGGAAGATCCACTAATATTTAAAATTATATTTTTACATGTACAAAATGTATATAAAATGCATATTACGTGGAAAATGAAGAGATTCAATATTTTTTATAGATATTTTGGTGGTGGATTATGAGAAAAAGAAAAAAAGAAGGAAGAGAAGAGAGAAGAAAGAAAATGATTTGATCAAAAATGTGGTGATAGACAATGTTATACCTCGTGCCGGTCATAATAATTTAGTTTCATTTGTATAAATTTGAAAGTTAAGGTATATAGCGATAAATGTTTTACTAAATCATACAAAGTGGAAAGAACTAAATGGTAATGCATTGAATCATAAAAAATCAACATAAAATTATTGTTGGTCCGATTTCATTTTTTTCTATGTTAATTTAAGGCACTACAATTTTTCCTCGTGTAATTAGTGATAATCAGCACAATCAAATGTGAATTTACTATCAATGTTTCTTAGAGGAAATGAACTAATTTTATGTTGGTGTGAGAATTGTATTGTGCTGCGTAATGATTCTTTACAATCCTTTGATCGTACAAAAGACACTTTGTTATTATGTGTCCTATATTTTAATAGTTGGGGGGAGATATTTGATTTATTCAGCACATAATTAAATTAATCTCTTTGTGTCATTGTAATGGAAATTAAGGTTCATTCCTTAATTACGTCACGCTCTTAAATTTGAGCAATTCGATGCACCTTTTAGTAACGTAATAAGCAAAGAACCACTTAGATGTGTAGCATATGACTAATGTGGTATGAATTGATGTTTGTATAATGTGTAACTGCAAAAGGGTCATTTATGAGAAAAATTTCATATTTGCTCATGCCTTAAATTATTCATTTCAGGATCAATTTTTGAAAATGAATGCAAAATGGAAGCATTTTATCGATGGATAGTTATTAGGTTGAAAGCACGTCGATTTTTTTTCAATATAAGAAAAAGAGATTGTTTCATAAATAGTTTATGCGGGTATTTGCAATAAAAAGAAGATAGAAAAGAAAAGTAAAGTATAAAAGGGTTGGAAAATTTTCAATTATTTTTTTTTCAAATCATCCACATACATAAAAACAATATTTTTTAATTTTTTATCTTCAGACAATTACAGAAACTGCTTAAACGTGGACTTTTTTTGATAAAGGAGGATAAACATTTATGTTAGACGATGACCAGTCAATCAATATAAGAATATATGGATTAAAGAAAATAATTTTATAAACTAAACTAATAATATATTTTTTCTCAATCACAACCAATTAGAGAAGAGATGCAAAAATATTGGGGATTTAGTTGGCATAAACTTAAAACGCAAATCCCCGATACTTTTCATCTCAATAATACATTTTTTTTCATCATGAACTTATAAACTTTCGAAATTATCAATTTTTTTTTAATTATAAATCAAAAAGTATTAAAAAATCATGAATCAACAGAAAACATCATAAATGACCCATCGATTGTTTGATTGATTGCGGTGTTAAAGTAAACTTACGCGATGGAATTTTCCGAAATACAGTCTTGGCCATGAAATCTTGAAAGCGTTGAGCATAGAAAGATGGACGATGCACAGACACAGTGTCCTACAATAAAAGAGGAGGAAAAAGTCATTATCAACGTGATCAAATGAATGAAAGAGAAGTCACTTTACAAAACTTTATATCAGTAAAGTTATCAACACAACAATATCGAATGTCGTTGTACTTACGCCATCGTGAATGATGCTTTTAAATGTATGCTCCAGCTTCTTTTTCAACCGATACGATTGTAGAATATCGATAATACCGATGAAAAGGAGCAACCTCTCTCCTTTATCATTTCGTGCTGGAATGCCGCCGGGACTGAGAATGAAATTGATATTAAATTGAATATGATTGTGTGACATGCTTTGGTGGGCAGTTTAAAAAGCTTGAAAACGACACTCACGGTACATCCTCCTCTTCATCAATAGGCTCACTTTCGGCCTGAATGCTTTCCATGGCTGTGGAATGGGCAACTAAACGCTGTCGATTGATAGATCTGTGAAGTGCACTAAGAAGACATTTAAGCGGTAGCTCAGCATAAAAAAGTTATATAAAAATAGAAATGGACAACACCGATTTTTACAAACCTCGTTCTATTGAGTAGAGCTCCAGCTCTATCCTCGTGCATTGCTTGATCCGCTTCGGGTGCATCCTCCATGTCAGACTCCTCACCATGTGAGTCTTTACGAGGATTTTTCAACCTTTCCTCTTGCTTCTCTTTCTGTGCTAAATCCATATTATGAACGCCAACCAGCAATGAATAATCCATGATTTTGAATGATTCGAGAACGCGACAATCTCTCTGAATGGTTTTTATGAGAGCCGCATACGTATCCGCCTCAAGACTTATTCCATTAGGATGGTGCTCCATAAAGTCTAAATCTTTATATGTCGGTGATCTTTTCTGCCTCTCTGACTTGTTAGCTTTACGCTTATAAGTAGAACCCTTAAGATCATACTTCAAATGCATTCTTATTGACGACGGCAACAAATTATTCATTGCGATAAGGCGAACATTCTTACTGTTACATTGATAACAATATAGACCGAAGAATTTCGGAAGGAGTGTACGTGGATTTTGATTAAGATTCATGTAGTATCCTGGAAGTAGTTTCTGAAGAAATTCGCCCTCCTTATGTTGAACGGTTTTGATTATGAACTCATCGTCGTCGGTGAGATAGAATATAGAGCCAGACGCACCAGGATTGGAAAGTTCTCGCAGTGGAGATGAACACATCGACATCTAAAAAATACACGAAGGTTATTCATGAAGCTCAACTTAATTGTAGCAGGAAACGATCATTATAAATGAGAATTATTTTGAGACTGTAATTATTACTTGCTCGTGATTCATTCTAGTGCCTTTCAAAAAAAACAACGTCACTCTATTTTAGGATTTCAATATTTTTTCATATTAACTTCTAATTTATGATAAAATAACAAAAAAATTATGAATCCGAAAAATATTTTCTCTCATCAATAACAACGTGCTTCCTTAACTAAAATTCCTTCACAAATTAAATAATAAATTACCATAAAATCATCCGGCTGGATCCCAAATAGATCACGAAAGTAACGAAAAGCGATTGGCGCATAAATTTTAAAGCGAAATTCGCTATAATGATGAGCAGGAGTCATACTTGACCCTTCGGGTGGAAATGAAATTGTCTCCATCTCCCAAAAGTCCATCATGAGTAGATCACGCTTAGGTTTTGAGGCCAAACTTCCCACCTGTTGTGATATAATCGAAGAAAATTATTAGTTTTTTTCCTTTTAAACGTCATCGATCTGCGCCGTAGACATTCATTTTAAATGTCCAAGTGCACTCTTTACGTGACACATGGTCAAATTGATTTATTTCTGAAGGTCACTGCTCTTACCGTGTGTTGAATGCCTAATTGAATCGAGCCCATAATGGTGCTCGTCTGAATCTTTTTATATGTGATTCCGCCATCCTCGCCAACTCTCCGGTGACCGATTTTCTTCTCTTTATCCGATTTAGCATTGACGGTTGTACGTGTTGCCGAGCTGATGACGGTACTTCCTCTTGTATTTTCTGGTAGAACGATAGCCGCCTGCATAACAATAAGCGATTTACAAAAAGCTCTCATTTAATCACATATTAAAATTACCTCATTTGAAGCACTTTTGTCCAGTGCATTTTTCACTGCATGCAAGCGATTAGTGATGTATGAAAATAGAAAAAAGAATGTTTACAATTAAAGAAAACGTGTACAGCTACTTATAAAGAGGGACAACTTTCTAGAACAAATTTCATTGTGAAATCTCTCGAGGCATGTAATTGTAATTTCTTCTCAAAACTCCTCACTTCTAAATGCTTTAGGAAGTGACATCACCAAATCGCCATCAAAAACATTACTTATTATAGAGTACTTTATCAGTAATGGAATGTCAGATTTGCTTAAGCAATTGACAACTCAGAAGTTGACAAGGACATCTCTAAACATTAACGAGGAGCTGTGAAAATTCTGCGATCAGAAAAAAACTCATGTTTTATTAAAGAAGCCACTCTCTTGAGATCGACTTGAGACAGCTAATTTTAGGATCCGAGTGAGGCAGTACTTAATTTATGAGCACTTGTATACATGTTATAAAAAATGCGAACAATGAGCCGAGATTAGAGGTTTTTTCCATTTTTAATTTATTCAAAGGCGTGATTCATAATATTAAAAATTCATTTTCACGAGCTTCAAGCAGAAAAAAAGAATAAAATATCTTATCATGAAGTCAAAATCTTATCAATAAACAGCAGCTTCCATGAAGCAAAGAGAGAAACAAAATCATTATGCTGTAAATGAGTTTACAGGGAAAAGCCTTGACGCCGCAGACACTCACAATTTTGAGAATAATTTCAATCAAATATCGAAAAATATTTTAATTTATATTCATGTTTTTCTTTTTGCCATACGCGTATCTACATAATGGAGAATGGTCTATTAATTAAAAATAGAATCGCGTGGAGAGAGAGAGAGAGTGAAAAATATTGAAATTGTTTTCATTCACAATAATTTTTTTTCTAGTTTTTCCTCGTAATGAATTTCGCACTTGCTCTTGACGATCATCGTGATATTTTCAGGTATTTTTTTTCGGTCGATTGGGGCACTAGAAATGAACAACGACAAATAGTGATGACGCTTTAAATTTATATTTAAACAATTAGCACAATATTAAAGTTAATCAGCTTATACTTCAATCTATTTGACTCATAGTAATTAGTATATTGAAAATTTACATTCAAAAATTGTCATCTTAATTTTGCGAACGTGAATGTTTTAAGAGAGAGAGAGAGAGAGAGAGAGAGAGTTGTCTTTAATGCAATAAAGCACTAATTGAAGAAATTCAATGTCAAATCCGGTCGACTGCCTTATGTTGAGTCTACTAATTCCCTTAAGTACACACAATATCGTTATTCGTCGTCGTCGTAGGTACGGTCATGTGAGAAAGTTTTTGAACTTTTTTAGATTTAATTTCGTATGGGAGCTTTTACACATGGAATCAATCAATTAATTTTATGATCTTGATATAGTTTCAAGGACAAATTTTGTATCAAAAATGTTGAAATTTTATTAAAATTTGCATAAAAATTGATGGATTTTAAAATTTATGAAAATTATGCAATAGAGTTCAAATCTCATTTAAACGTTATATTTTGTAAAAAATTTGTTTGGAATTTATTCATAAATCATGTTGCTCATGCTACATAAAGTTCTTTGTATTAGTTAATTAAAAAAACGTCAATTAGAATTTCCAAAATGTTATTTTGATATTTGTCAATAAATACTAGTTTTTGTTGTTGTCTTCTTCGTTGTTGCGACAATGATGATGGCACTTGAGTGTCTGATTCACTGATTTTTTTCTCTCTCTCTCTCTACAATAATTTTTTCTTCGTCGAGAGATTTTTTTATGAGATCATTTTTGAATGATTTTTTTTTGTGAAAAGTTTTTTTTTCAATTAACATTTTAAGACACAATGGAGCACTTTTTAGTCAACTGGATGTAACTTACAGTAATCCGATGAGGCCTCTGCATCTCGCGAGCTTCCTGTCTGCTCCGAAGACGCACCATCGTCATGAATATTTTCAATTTTATCAATTTTCTCCACCGTCGTAGCCATTGTGATTTCTTTCGTCAAATTCTTATATTTTAGTCGCGGATATTGATATTACGCGATTAGATAATAGTTAGCCTATTAACTTTATGCAACAAATATCTTAATAACATCACAAGAACTATTTTATTTTAACATCATTTCATAAACTTTAGTTTTTTCCTCTTTTTCACTTTTCATTTGTTCAGTGTCGAGATTTTTTCACAATTGCACGCATGACCTTCCCTTCGCTAAAATAAACTTCAGCACCACACAAATTTTTTAAAGAGAATTTGCAAATGTAAACATGTCGAAAGCAGAAAAATCAAAAATTCTTTTTGACAGCGACGAAGAGGTTGAAGCTGGCTTTAAAACTAATCAAAAGTATGCAAAACATTACAATGAATTTCGAAAGAAAGAAATTCTCAGTCATGGTGAGATTAAAAACTATAAGCTTAACATTTTTATAAATAACCAAAAAAAAATAAATTCTAGTCAAAGATCTTGAAGAGGAAAGTTCCAGCGATGACGATGCGAGTACGGATGAGGAACTAGTAAATCCTGAATTCGACGAGGAATTCTTTAAGACAATGGCTTTTCTCAAAAATAACGATCCGTCAAAGTATCAAAAGATTCCGAATTTCTTTGACAATGTTCAGCCAATCGAGGATGTAGTTAAGGCTAAACAAAAGAGAGAGAAAATAGTCACAGTTGCTGATCATCAACGTGAGAGATTGCTGAAAACTGGTGGAGTTATGTCTGACGACGAAGACAAACAACATCCAGTAGAACTTTCGTACGCGGCTGAACAAGAAAAGATCAGAGATGATCTAAAAAAGGCACTAAACGACCAGAGTGCGTCTGATGATGAAGACAAAATCTTTAAAGTGCGCAATAAAACTGATGAAGAAGCTAAAAGTGAGCAAGTTGATTATGAAAAGTGGTTGGCATCGCAGAGCAGTAAAGTTTGGACCAACAACGCAATCAGTAAAGAAGATAAATTTCTTAGAGATTACATTTTGAAGCAAAGATTTATTCGTAAAGACGAGGAGAGTGATGAATCCGGTCCAGATATGATTGGACTATCAGATGATGAAGCTGAAATCGAGAAGCAAACTGAATATGAGCATAAATATAATTTCCGATTTGAGCAGCCCGATGAGGAGTATGTTAAGCGATTCCCGAGAACAGTCGAGGACAGTGTCAGAGCTGAAAAAAATAAGAGAAAAGAGAAGCGAAAGGAACGTGATGAGAGAAAGGTCAAGGAAAAGGAATTGAAAATGAAGGAGCTGCGAGAGGTTCAAAATATAAGAAAGCGTGAAATTGAAGAGAAACTTTTACTATTGAAAGATGTCGCCGGCAATGACAATTTACATGAGATCCTTCAAGAAAATGATTTAAATTCTGATTTCGATCCTAATCAGCACGATAAGAGAATGTCTACAATTTTCAACGATGACTATTATGGAATAGATGAGGGCGAACAAAAGCCAGAATTCCCCGATATCGATGCAGAGCTGAATGTTGAAAATTGGGATAATTTTGATTTGAATAAAGCATCAATAGATGAGCCACATTGCGAGGACGATGAATTCATTATGGACTGTGATTATGATCCGGAAGAGGAAAAGAAACGAAAGCTCCAAAATGAATTGATTGATATGAGTAAAGGACGAAAGCGTAAGAAAAAAACTTCCAAGCTTGCCGAACTCATTAAACAGGAAAAGCCGGCTTATGATCCATCGCTTGATAAAACATATGCCGAATATCTTGATGAATATTATGCGCTTGACTATGAAGACATTATTGGAGATCAACCGTGTCGTTTTAAATACACGGAGTGCATCCCAAATGACTTTGGACTGACAGTGGAGGAGATTCTAATGGCATCAAATAAAGAATTAAATCAGTGGGCGAGTCTTAAAAAGACAATGCAAAATCGACCGAAAAATGTTGAGCTTAACGATGTCGAAAAGTACAACCGAATGAGAAGTAATTTGGAGTTGAAGAAAAAAGTCTTTAAAAGCATGTATAATGAGCCGGTAGAAAGTGAGAGCGAAAGTGACGTTGAGAGTGAGCCAAAGGTGGAAGCAAGTAATGTTGAGGTGAAAATTACATCTAAAAAGAAGAAGAAGAAATCAGCAACTGTCACCTCTCAAAATGTTGAATCAGAAAAGGCTTCTAAAAGCTCGCAAGATGAAACTAAAACTGCTACTAAAGAGACACAAAAATCTCAAACTAATAAAAAACGGAAATTAGAGAGCGAGCCAAAGCAGGAACCAACAGCTAAGAAGATTAAAGCTACAATGAAGTCCCCGAAAGTTCTAAAAGCTCAATCAGTTGAGACAGTAAAATCTAACGGAAAAAGTTTTACAAAGGTTAAAAATATTAAAAATGCTACATCGACCAAAAGTCAAAGTTCTCCCAATAATAAGCCAATTAAACTTCAAAATGGTGCCAATATTGTTCAGTTCAAGCAGCGTGGATTCAAGAAACAAAATCAAGTGTCATTGGGCGGTAACACCATTGGAGATAATCGTTTAAAAGCTTTCGGTATCAATCCGAAAAAGTTTCAAAATAAAATCAAATATGCTGGAAAGAACCAGAATAGTAAAAATAATAATTTTAAGAAGTAAATTTTTAAATAATATCCTTAAATTTTCCTATAAAAATTTTAAAAAAGCTGCAAAGCGTTATTTTAATAATATTTTATTCATTCTCTTCCTTAGTTAGCACAAAATTAACATTTCTCTTTCCTATCAAAGGCAAATTAAAGTTTGCATCACATTTTAGTCAGAATCGGACGACGAAGAATTCGTGTTGAAGATCGCCAATGGATTAGGTGAAGCTTCTCGTTGTCTTTGAAAGAATCTTCTTGCTAGTTCCAAAATTGCCGGATCTACACTGAATGTTGCGTTATTTGAGCTTTCGTAGAGATTTTTCATGTTTTCGCCAACGCATTTCTTTAAATCCTCCTTGTTAAGCTCAAAATTTTCATTCGACGGCATCCAAATTTTAATGTCTTTATCGAGCCCTGATGTCGCCAAAATGGGATAAATAGGATGCGGCTCAAGAACATTAACAATACCATTTTCATCGCCCTGCATAAATTGCACAATTGATTCACTTTCCTTCTCGTAGAAAAATATATGCGAGCAGTCCGACCTAAAATTAAATTTATGAGACTAAATAAAAACTTTTACTGACTCAACCTACCCAGTAACAATAAACTCGCTTTTTGGTCCATAGAAATTGACACCTTTAATAGTTGCACTGTTGATATGTCCTTGATATTTATGCTTGAATGAGCCAAGTCGATGATCGCTTGCATCAAACAGATAAATATTTTCATCGTTAAAACTTGCGAGCAATTCCGTTCCATTGTAGTTGTAAACACAGCAACTAATGTATCTTAAGGAAGTATTTCTCTCCAGCAAATCCTGAGGACAATGACGAGCGTAGACAACTTTCTCATTACGTCTATCATAAACGCGAACAAACTGATCTCTTCCGCTTATTGCATACTTGTATTCAGTTGGATGAGCAGTTATGCTGAAAAGAGGAATTTTCCTATGCTTTTCACGGACGGTTATCAATTTCGTTGGACTCTTATGACGGACATCATACTCGATAATTAATCCATCTTCGCCACAGCTCAAAATTGTATTCTCTGTTATAGCGACCTTATGAACAGCACCAGCATGAGTGTAAATCTGTTTTTCTGTATGTCCACCATCGTTAGTGAATTGATGCATACTTATCGAACCATCAGCAGCAGCCGAAACAACTTTCATTACCATGCTCGACTCTTCGTAAAATTTGGTTTGAAAAATATTCTTCTTGTGCTTGCTATTAGCCATCGTGACAGGTTTCTGGTTATACCAATTCCATAAAATTACTCTCAAGTCATCACTGCCACTTAGCAGATAAAGTCCATTCTTGCTAAAACCAAGACAATTTACGCATCCGAAATGTTCATCAAGCTTCGACATCAATTCAAGTCTCTCGACGGAAAAATAAAGCGATCCATAAAAATTTCTCTCGAAAACCTTTCGATGATTCATGTAGCGAGCCTCATTTTGCTTGCAAAAATATCCACGTTCACGGTTAAGGAAAATTTTAGGCCATGAAAATTTCGAAACATCGTGTGTAGCAGGATGTTTGCCCATAATTTCAGTCGTAATTTTGTTCGCTTTCTCTCTCACTTCCTCATCGTATTCTGTAGAGTCTGAATCGCTGTCACTCGGTCCAAATAGACGTCTATTGCCAAGACCGAAGCGTAACAGAGGTGAAAGAGGCGAATCAAATGAAAAATCTGAATCACTTTCAGATGAGTTGTCACTGTAAAGGAACGATTGCGTTAGTAATTGATTTGATTTAAATACCTTGCAATTACCTGTCTTGGTTATTATTATCGCTAGTTTCAGGTACATCCTCAATATCAACCATTGCCTCTTCTTCTCCATGATTACTTCCAACATCGGCAGCTACTGGAACTTGTTGTAGAACATCCGGTGTACTTGTTGTTGTGATACCTGGCCTGCTTTCAATATCCATCAAAACTTCATCTGATGATGAACTGTCAGTACGTCTTCGATAATTTCTTCTCGCTAATTTCGAAGGTCTTTCTTCTGATGAATCTTGATTTGATGATGATGGCTGATTTTCTAAGTTATCTTTTGGGCTTTCATCCTTTTTGGAACTATCGGGTGATTCTCCTTCCATTTCGATGTTTTAATATATTTTTTAAAAGTCTAACAAAGACGTAGAAAGAAAAAAATTTCAATTTGAAAAATTTAATTTCGATTGTTTATAATTTTTGTTCAAATTATTACGTTATAAAATTTATCAAACTTTTTTAGGCTTTTATGTATTTAATTACTAACCTAAGTTCTATAACTATACAAATTTTGTTGCCTTTTGCATAAAATTCGATGATAAATTTCTGATATTCATTAAAAGCATATAAATTTAATTTAAATTAAGATACACATTTTTGTAACGTACTTTTTCAAACTGAGACATTTACAATTTTGCGAATTTCCATTCGATATTTTTTTAATATTTCGAGCTATTAAAAGCATAATTTTACATCAAAAGCATGAAAGTCAAACAAGCAGCTCGTGGTAGTCAGCAGAAAAGTAAAAAGACACCGAGAAGAAATCGCCGTAAACAGAAAAAAGTTTTAAATTCGGTGAGTACAAAGAAAATTTATTTAAAAACAAATTCGTGTAATTGTGTAGTGTGAATTGCGCATGTTCCACAATCGTGATTAAGTTCTAAAAGTAGCTATTTGAAATTAATTTAACTCGTAATATGGAACAACTTAAATCCGTTTGTCTCTCGATCTGTAACTCCCTTAATATCTCTGAAAAAATCGCTTGCGACTGGATTTCAAAAATATTGCTAAAATACTCAGATGAAAATAGATTTTATCACAATTTTGATATGTTGGAAAAGAAAATGGAGTTGATTGAAGAGTTGAGCGGCTCAAATGAGGCATTGAGAACTTCATTGGCACTCGCAAGTGTTTTTCAATATTACCATTTCGATGGCAAGCGAGACCATAAGGAAGAAAATTGCGATGAGTTCAGGCTCTTTGTAGATCAGGCTGAAATTAAGGATGTAAGTGAATACACTCGAAATAATTTACAGATCCAGCTAATTGTAAATTCATTGTAGTCTGAACTTGTCGATAAAGTCATTAGCATGCTGCAAGCATCTGGTGACGATGAAGAAACTGAACTCTTTAGGGAAATTGACCTTGCGATTTTAGGGTGAGACAGCCTTTAAAGAAAAATTCCCTCACGCGAGTAAATGACTCATTTAAAATTTTTAGATCGCCTTCCGATGAGTATGAGAAATATTCCCAGGGTGTTGCATTAGAATATGCGTCTGATGAACATCAAAAGGATAGACTTAAAATGTTAAGGACTCTCCTCACAATTCCATACATATTCTCCTTGAAAACCATGCGTGATAAGTTTGAGCAAAGGGCCAGACAAAATATCGAAGCGGAAATTGAGAAACTATCAAAACAATAATTTATAACATGTCATCTACTTGTGCATTTACTAGCTTATGTGTAATCCCCTATGGTTGTGTTCTACGTACATCTCTATCTCTATCCATCGACTATTTACTTATACTTAAAGATATGACAAATATTTACTGAAAAACTTATAAGTGTTGAAGGGCTTTCTGACTATAAACAGTTTGAAAGCTTTTTTCTGACTTTCATCAGACGCAAAAAGTTCGTGTATGCTTGATAGAAAAATTCAATAAATATTTTGCTGACCCTGATAAACGTATCGAAAATCATTTATTTTTGCTTTTCGGGAGAGCCACTAGACTCGCATATGATGAAGATCACAAACCGTATGCTTGAGCCAAAAGAGGAAAATATCTTTTGGGTTCTCGTTAGAGTTGCTAACGATCAGTTTTGAAGAATAATTCTGAAACTGTCCTGAAAATCATTTTAGAAAAAATTAATTATTTTAGGACATTATAAATTGAATATTTTCTTCCCTTGAAATCCAGAGGTTTGAAAACTTTATCAATGAATTGAAAAATAAGTCGCCGGCAAGTACACCGAGTCCTAATCAGGTCCTTCGAAACAGAAGCTATGTTCGTATGTTGAGAAGTCAAGAGGATAAAAAAAAGCTGCAACAAAGTTCAATTTCCATTCGATCTTTTGAGGATGATCTTAATGATTATTCCAGCATTCGATTGACATCGTTGAATAAACCAAGCACTTCAGGTGTAGCAAGTACGGGTGCTTCACGCCATTCGCCGATAAAATCGCCAACATCAGTCATAAGCATCCAAGAGAGTGACGATTCAGAAATTGAAGAAGGAGAAATTGTGGAGCGTGAAGTCACACAGTGCGTTGATTTAATTGAAGAGAGCTTTAGTGCTCTTAAAAGTTCAAGAAAAATTATAGATTTGAGTCCAATGAAGAACGCGCTATTTTTTGAAGACAAACGAAATGATAATTCAAAAATTCCGTTTCTTTCACCGCCGCTTTACAACTCTCTCGGAGATGCTAACGAAAGCCAGGATGTCATTATCATTGACTCTACCTTAAACTCAACGGCCTCTCCCTCTCCCGACGATTCAGTGATTTTTGTCTCGGAAGAGCAGAAACCATTGCAAAAACCAAACGTGCTACTCTCGCCAGCTATAAATGAGCTTATGAAGCTTTCTGGCGTAAAACTGACACCAGCAGAGTCGGACAAGAAAAAAAAATTATTATCACCAGGTCAAGTCAAGCGACGTGAGCGGGTCGCAAAGTGGCGAAAGAAGAAACAAATCGAATATGCTCAGCGAGAAGTTGCAGATGTAATGGCTGGAAATAAAACTGATTATCATCGACAGCCATCCACTTCAACAACGTATTCTGCAATTTTTTCTGCTGCTGCACCGAGTGATGTTAAAAAGACAAAGGAGAAATCAAGTCCAACAAATGGAGAGAAAAATAAACGCATCATTCTAATCGATGGAAGCAACGTGGCGATAACTCATGCAAAATCAAAGCTGGGTCGAGATTTTGACGATAAAAGTCCTAATGCATTTTCAGTTGAAGGTAAAATTTGATTTTATTTCAATTGAAGTGAATTTTATTTTTATTTCTTTATAGGTCTAAGCATTGCACTAAAATATTTCGGGAACATGGCTTTCCAAGTAAAGGCAGTAATCCCTGAGTACCGATTGATACGCGACAAGTCGTCAAATCCACAGTTATTACATCAATTAAAATCCGATGGATTTTTAATCCCAACTCCATCGAAAGCATACGACGATCGAATTCTATTGGAAAGTGCCTCGAGATTAAACGCTGCTGTCGTCTCAAACGACTATTTTCGTAAATAATTTTTATTCCTTATCAAAGTTCTTACTAATTTAATTTTTTTAAGGTGACTTTAAGTCTAACTCAAGCTTTCTCGATGTTCTGAATAACCGTCAAATTCGATTTAATTGGGTTTTTGATGCTTTTGTATTAACAGAAGACTCCTACGGAAGAAATGGCCCTAAACTTCAAGATATTTTATATTCCTAGGCCATGAGAAATGTTAGAGAGAGCCTTGTCGATAATTTCAGTTAAACCAAATCTTTTTTTTTAATCAAATACCATTTTAATATTTCGTTAAAATCCTTTTTATAATTTGAAAAAGAGCGAGTAAGTAAATATTAATATTTTAAACGTTAAATTTCAACTCTTTTTAAACCTTAAATATTCCAGAGTCCAAAAATTTATTTTGTCTCACATCTCTTTAAAGTGCACATTTTTTCCAGATTGCAAGCTGTCTCATTTACTAAATTTGCAATTTTATTTAAAATATTTAAGAATCTCATTGAGTCTTATTAATTAGGAAACATTTAATTGAATTCATGTTAGGTAAATTTATGTGCACGAAAAAATTTTACCCTCGCATGTATAACGTCTACAAAAAAATTTGTAGCTTACAATGTGCTGAATTATGACGTCATGACGTTCCTGTTCATACAAGTCGATGCCTGAATTCCTCAGTCTTTAATTTGAATCGAAAGTATACACAACTATAAAATGTTCGCTTGTTAGTTCAAACACACAAAAAATTTCCAAAAAGGAAGCACCGGGTATGAAATAGTGCATTAATTAATATCTAGTGATAAGACAAATTAAATGCGTCAAAAATTTTGGTGAAATAAGTGCTGCAATAGCCAAAAAAATGAAATAAAAAAATTCTCAAATCGCCATTTTTATTTCCACATCTCAGCTCCACTTGCGTTACTTACATTTTTTGTCTCCAATTTCGGAATGTTCTCAGATTTTTTAGCTAGAATCCCGTTAACAATAGCAAAAAATGAGCAGTTAAGAGTTTTGTAGTGGAAAATTTCACATTTTTGAGAAATAATGAATCATATATAAAGAAGACATTTTTTAAAACAGCTGAGAGCGTCCGTCCGTAGTATGAATATGAGTGGATAGAAAAATTTTCACTTGCGAAAGATATTTGGAACGAAGATAGATAGAAAGTTTGAGTTTTGTCAACATTTCAACACTATTGATCGAACGATTTTGGTTACATAGAAAACTTTTTTTAAAAGTCCTTACAAAATTGTATGACGAAATAAGTCATTGAAATTTTTAATGCGGAATTTTCAAATTCAATTACTTATTTTAATTAAATATGAGTCATATTAGGTGTTATGAAATTTCGCAGTTAGGAAAATGAGAACTTTCCTGAATTTTTTTTCTTCTTTATTACGACGCTTTTACGTTATTTGAGGTAAAAATAGTTTGTTTTTTCTTCTTTCGTATAAGCATTTGCATCAACCTTAAAAAAGTTGCTTAATCAAGCAGAATTTAGCTTTTTGTTTAATTTTAAAATGAAAATTTTGAAAACTTTTCTAATGTAACCTTAAAAAAAACTTATTTTTATAGCAAAAAAATCACCTTAATTTTTACATAACCTTCAAATCTAATAAGACATTTTTCTCTTTTACGCAATAATTACAGAGAAAGTAAGAGAAGAAAATTTTTGCTGAAACAAAAATTGATAAAAAAAATATATTTTTCAAGTTGACCCCAAAAATAAACGAAAAGCTAGCGATAGTAAAAATTTAAAGTTCATGCTTAATTGCTTGCATACTTCAAAAATTTCTGTTTATTAAACAAAACTATTTAAAGAGAGCAATTGGTCTTGATTGACTATATCTCTCGGACGCTTCTCGAATATCATTTTTTATATAAATAAAATATATATACGATTGCATATAAAGCTACACGAAATTAGCCACAACATTTACGAGTTAAAAAGTACGAAGATCTCAGCTGATAATTGCATCAGCCAGTTGATCGGTGTGTACTGTCTACGCGAGCCATTCGAAGAAGAGGAGAGAAGTTATATAGTAAATAAGTTGTTGGTGTATAGAGCAGTAGTATTGCAATCTTAAAGAGCGCGAAGATCGAAAAAAAACATAAACTCGATCGCTGTGTGCTCAGGGTCAACTTAGTGTGTGCAATTTAAATCACACAAACTGAGTTTTTTTCTTAAAAAAATATACATAAACGCTGAAAAGAGATTTAAAATAGTCTTTAAGTGACAATCCACACACCTGTGGTGGCAAGCTCATTTAATAATTAATAGCGAAGAAGATATTGAAAATAATTACCTATTGGTCAATTATACTTCAATATTTTAATAACCCACAAACAGGTCCTTTGGCCAGTCGCCCTCTCTCATCACATCAACGTAATGTCGGTTAACTTTTTTGCCGATACTATTATTGCTGCCACTAGTAACCAATACAGCACGCACTCAATTGCATCTGGCCGAGAAGAAGAGAACATGAATTGTTGCAACGACAATAGTATGAGCAGCAATACAGTGACTGATGACGCGCTGATGGAGAAACGCTACAGATACCAACATCAATATCAGCAGGGCAGTACAGGGCTACTGGGAACTCCGGATGCGAACACCTATGCATCAAATATGAGTTCTGACTCCATTAAAAATAACAATCAACAAGAACAACAACATTTCGCAAGTAGCATCACCCCGCAAGCATCGGCTAATGATTGTGGCTTAAATGTGCAGGTCTTATTTTCTCAACTTCACGAAGCCCTCGCACTCGAGCCAAAATATCAGCCAAACTTGTTTTTACCCCAACAATCAAATGTGAGTCTCATTAAATTCTATTTTTGTTATCGCACTCAGACTGTGACATGACACTTATATAAATTATATATTTATGGAGGGTGTTTCAAAATGAGGTGAAATATACATTTTTAGCAAATAATTGCTTTCAAATACATTTTTAGCTGTCTAAACATTTTTATAAACTAAAACGACAATTACAATTACAATTGACCTCTTTTTGATACATCCCTGAATCTCATTATAATCGCTCGGCACTCCCGATTAATGCTGATTTATCATCATTTAATTTTCAATGTCACAATGTTATTGACTTTCTCACTCTTCACCCACGCAAAAATTTTATCTTATCTGTCTATACTTTTTTCTTTTCTCACAAAAAAATTATTTTTCATTATCAAGGATGGTGAAATCACGATCGCAGAAAGAGACGGTGCTGCTCATGTTTTGCGATGCCTTAAAGTCTGGTATGATTTGTCGAATGACATCCTCTTTGCCGCTATCAACTTAGTCGATCGATTCCTCACGAAAATGAAAGTACGTCCGAAGCACATGAGCTGTATCTCCGTAGGATCGCTGCATTTGGCCACAAAGCAACTTGGACTTGATCCCATCGATACGGAGGACTTAGTTGCCATTTCTCAAGTGAGTGTCAAGCCAAATTATTATGTTTGTTCAGGTGTAAAATATATAGCACGTTGAATGATGTGTGATGTCGCGTTTATGTAGACGTGATCAGAGAACGATGAGTGACGTAAAGAGAATTATTTTTCGTGCTCATTTTGGGAGGGAAAATAATAGAAATTCGGTTTTGAGGTTGTGATTTAATCAAATAAAAGAAGATTTGATTAACCTCAAAATTTTTTAAACTTTAAAATTAAAAAATAATTTTTCTTTCTCTAACCTTTACAGTGTCGCTGTACAGCACGTGACTTGGAACGAATGGCCGATATTATCCACAACAAGCTCGGCGTGCAAATCGGATCATCGCCAATTAGTGGGCTCACTTTCATTCGACTATTTTACTACATCTTCAGATTTTCGGCCATTGAGTTAGGCCTCCAGGAATTCTATGATTCTGCAATTGTCCTCTTCGATCTCGAGCAGCGAATGGAAATTTTAGCTTGTGACGCAAACTGTTCAAGCATTCGTCCTTCTGAATTGGCACTCGTTGCTATCTGTACTCAAATGGACGCGTCAATAAGCAAATTGGAAGCCGGAGCAAATCAAATTCATGGTTTGGTTGACTACGCAATTCAGCTGCAGAAATTGTGCCGAGTAAGTAAAGCATAACAGGAAATTTGTTTGCGATAATGATGAAAATATTTCTTATCGAAATTTAACCTTTTTTTTCTTATCAATCTACAGATTCCAGACTCTTCATTTTTCCACACTCATGAATTGGTCGTTAAAATCCTCTCGAATTACAATGGCCAACAAAAAATGCCCTATCGTCAACGACTTGTTTGGAAATTGAGTTCACGGACACTCCGAAGTCTTCGACCAACCGATAAATTGAAAGTTTCATCATACCTGCCAACAATTGAAGAAGATAATAACAGCAATAATGCAAATCGTTATCGAACTGGAAGCGTGTCTTCGGAAGACGGATCTGAAGAGGATTGGCCAACATCGCCAGTTGTCGCTGTTTGCGAGCAGTGCTAATTATCGTCGCTATAGTTTTTTCAACACTTCATGACGGAAAAGAAGAAGTAAGCGTTCTTTTAACATTTTAATAAAAACCTTATTAAATAAGACATCAATGTGATGCTGAATGATCGTGAACTTCATCAGCATATTACATCAGCCGTTGGGAGATTAACATTTAAGAATCCTTTCCTCTTACATCATGATAAAAATTTTCATTCTCCTAATTTTATTTTTCATTTTTTTTGCTAAAAAGAAAAATACTTTAAGGGTATAAAAAAAACTAAAATTCAGGTTAATTTTATTTTTGATTTGTTTATCTTTGGCTTGGACATTAAATTGTGAAAGCTTAAAGTCGAACACTTTGAAAATGAAATTCATCGCGAGTTTAAAAAATGCATGAAAAAAACATTAAAAATCATTTCAAAAAATCTAGTTCTAAAAAAATTAAAAATTTTATAGAAAAAAAAGAAAAGAAAAAAGTACAAAACGAAAATAATTTTCAGTGAAGAAAAAAAATGATAACTTTAGTCATGTAAGAGTGAGATAGAGATGGACAAAAGAAGAAGAGGAGATGTGCATGTTGTAAAATCATTTTTAAAATCTTCATTACAAAAATCTCCAGATAGCTAACTTAAAAATTTCACTTCTAATTTCTGTTATACTTATGTAAAATTATCTTATAATATTAATAGTAATACGATTCAATATATTTGAGCCAGTAACCGTTTAGTTTTGCATTCAATCAATCAACCGACTGCGTGCAGTTTCAATAACACACATATAGCTAATTTTATAATTGTCCCTTTTATATTATATTTTCAATTAGCAATACCCTACAACAATGTGTAATCAATTAATTGAGTTTAAACAAAAATTAAAAGGCAATGAGAGTTTTCTTCGTTCGTTCAATGGCTTCGGGCACTTATCAACACATTTTTCTATTTTTATTGCGACTCGAAAACCGTTATTTTTCGACAACAACGGCGGGAGGGCAAATCTTTTTCGTTGCCTCGATGATAACGCAAATCTCACTAAAAACATTCCGCGTCGAGCCGCTAAAATTGAAATTAAAAAAAATTAACATCCCTTTGAAGCGCCAATTTTGACGAAGAAAGCTCTTATTGAACACGCAAATCGATATGAAACCGTTGCGCAAAATAGTGATAAAGTATAGTAAAATTTACATAACGCATTACTCCCCCCATATTTTAATGATGTCATCATCTTTCACACTTTTATAAGAAATCATCATCATCAAACTGCAATTGATCAAAACTTACCACATGTTCTTCTTTTTATTTTTTCACTGTTTGACTTTTGATTTTTCTTCTTTATATATTATGCAATCATCTCAAGTAAGAGCGATCAATTGCAGTTCTCTGTCTCTGTCTACTAATAATTTTAATTTATTATCAATAATCGATCAAAAATGAGAGTTTCTTTCAACATTTCTCAAAAAAAATTTACTTTCACGTACTTTTTTATGATTTGTGCAATCAATTAAATAAATAGGAATTTCTTTTTGCATCAGTAAAAATCCCTTTCGATGCACACCATGAATTAACAAAAGAAATCAAGCTTAACGTTTCGTGAATGATCGAGAAAAAAACGAACGAAAATTTAAAACTATGAGGAGTCGATTCCTAAAAAAATTGTTGCTTATAAAGTTTTGCGACTAACTTTTATGCAATTTTATGCTATTTCTCAATTCAAATTAAACTCGAATGAATTGAAAAGAAAGAAAAACAAGTTTAGAGAAGTTTGCACAGTTATTGATGTGGTGCTTTCTCTGCAAATTTAGCCATCACTAGAAAATATCTCCACATGCATATAATGGACATTACGGCAAGTTTATCTTTGCTTCATTGATGGATGACGAAAAGTTTATTTTCCCATAAATCAATTGTGATGTGCATCAAAGTGTAAAAATCTTGCAAAACTGCATAAAATAAATAGTATTTTCCCTTTTTTTGTACGCATATAACGTAAAAAGTCATTATTTATTAAATTTAAAACAAAAAAAATGAGAGAAACAGAAGAGAAAATTAATTAAAAACTCTTGAAAGAAAAAATTAAATTATAATACAAGCAAATATTGTGATAAAGAACGTTTTGAATTAAAAAAAAATCGTGAGAACATTAAAAAAGAGTAACGCGAAACGGAATGTGAAGAGATTTTTGCGAGATTAAGAGCTTCTCTAACTAAATTCTAATGCAAAAATTACTCTCACATTAATGACAAACCACCAATGAAAAAAAAAATCTATCGAATCTTCAAGAAATCAATTAACATCTTTTTGAAAAGAAAGTTGAAAGAAATCAAAAAAAAAATAAAATAAAAATCACTGCAGAATGGTTTTCAACCCATTATTGCATGTGTAATGATAAACAATAAGTGTTAATTAAAAATGGATGTATTTATAGTTTAGTGCAAAATGAAAAAAAATGAGATCCATTCTTTAATTTAAAATTTAATTAATTTATCATCAACAAAATGATTACATTTTTTGCAAAGAAATTTTCTTTGAGTTGATTTCAAAAACAAACCAATCAATCAATTGAATAAAAAAAATTGATAAGAAAATTTTTGAGTTTAAATTTTTATTTTCAGCATTAAAATGAATTTCAACCATGAGTTTCAAATACTTCCTGACAAGTTAAAAAAAACTCCAACAAATTTCCTTGAGATTCTTACAACTATTGACGAATGCAAATTAAAGAAACTTGTTTTATAAATACAACAGATGATTTTGCTCCACACATATATTTTGCGACTCTATAGATGCATGCATAACTACACGTAGGACAGCTGTTTTTCTTTCTATGCTTTCCAGTGCTTTTTAGCTCGTTGAAGGTATAGAAATCAGATGCATCACTGAGATGAAACAACAGATGACACTTTAATACGTTTTCTGCCAAAAAATTTGAGGCCTATGGTAGTGCTTAAATCAAGGTTAACATATGCGAGGTTGTTGTTGCTGCTAGTGTGTGCTGCTCACGAAACAAAAATAAAATTTTAAGTAGACTTGAATAACGCTATTCGAACACGTCTAAATGAAATCTTAATTGTTTCACACTCGATGTGATATGTGAGACATCGCATTAAATAGACGTACATGCATGTGTATGAAAAAAAATCATTACCAACTACTAGCAACTACTGATTTTCGAATAAATTAACTAAAATAACACACTCTTGATGTTAGAAAATACAAAAATTATTGACAACACGTGCCGCTGAAAATAAAATAAAATAAATAGAAAAACAATTTTTTTATGGACTTTTCATTTATTCATCCAATCTCACCAAACAAAATAGAAACTAAAAAATATTTTGGTAAATTTACTTCCACGCCTGTTTTATGGTTTTTTTAGCTGCTAAATGTCGAACTATCCACGAGGCGGTGATAAGTGCAATGAGGACAGTTGAGATCAAGAAATAGTCAAAATCTTCCTTCAGCAAGTCAAACGTTTTTGATGGCGAGACACGAGTGACAAAGAGATCAAGTCCGGAAACTAATACAAGGCACGTGCTCTCGAGTGCACTCGGTGCAGTATAAATGCCACTTATCTTTGCAATACTCTGATTGTAGTTTATTATATTCTCGTGTTGGATGCCTAGCTCTGGAATATATGGAATAATGCCCTCTTCACGAAGCTTCTCAGGCGGAATCATCGAGTGTCGACGTGGATCGAGAAGCGCCCATGGCATCTCAACAACAGCTCCCGACTGCATTCCCACTGATTGAGATAATAATGAGTTTAAATTATTCATGGAAATGCATCATGTTTTCGATTGCTTACTTAATACATGCTTGTTCGTGATGCCTTTCTCCGTTATTGTCTCGCGAAGTGCTGCAATATTACCCGATATAATGAATGTCTGCCTTTCAACGAGTGGCACCGGTGGTGAATTCAATGAACTCCAAAAAGTGCTATTTGTCTGAGTCTTGCCTTCATAGAGTTCAATAGATGCTATTTTTTGGAAACGGATGAAATATTAGTGAACAATTTAACTTTTCTTTCCCGCTGAAAGATCATTGAAACCACTTTCGTATATGTTGAAAAATATAATAACGAGTCATTACGAATTAATCAGCTGTTGTTTTTCAATAATTTATCGCCAGAATTATTACGTAGTATTTTTTTCTGACGATAACAGAAAACCATACGACACTCGTGCTTTTTCATCTCACTCATGATAATAATAATTGTGGTTTTTAAATTACGCCGCACATATTTTTCAAAATACCATAAATACTTACTAATTTCATTCCGACGAATCTTTTCATTGTGATAGGTGTAGACGAGCCAATTTTCAGAATGCACCATCTTAACTGGTCCTTTGGCTCGTCGATGGTTCATGGAGAACACAATTGAACCACTCACGACGTCAATGAGATACACATTGATGATATCTATTAATTGAAGGCAATTAAGAATTTTGCAAACATAAAAAAAACTTAACGAGAAAGCACTTACATTTGTTGACTGCATCGGGGCCCTCTGTGACGACAGCAATTAAATTAGGGTTGATGTACTTATAAAGGACAGATCGATCAGCAAGTACTCTACCTTGAGAGTGAACACGCTCAATTGGATTTTTTGTTACGACCTGAGTTATCTTTTGCTCATTATCAATGCCGCCAACGCTTAATGACCAGATTGGCAGCAAATCAGCCTTCTAAAGAAAGAAATAAATGAAATTAGCAAAGAAAAACAGACTAAATATGTTTCTAAAAAAAAGATCATTGAACTACTTACATTGATCGATTTTTCGTACTGAAGCACATATCCTGTAAGAATTCCAGTTTGCTTGTTCACAATGTAAAGGAAAAGACCATCAACATGCTTCATTGAAGTTTCCGGTCGAACATGGACGTCATTTTTGTCGTCAACAAAGAGAAGGTCTCGCAAAAAGTTATCACTGTAGGCATGTAAAAGGGTAGCATGTTGAATTTTGAAATCTAATTTTACAATGCCGCCATCATCGATCGACTGTCCAGAAAGGGGGTTAAATTGATAGACCATTCCATTTCCAGAAGACTTGTCGCGAGCAATAATAGCGCACTGAGCCGAGAGAGGGTAAAATTTAGAAGTTCTTTGCACGAAGAGTTTCATGTTTTCATCGGCAGAGAAGCCCTCAAAGTTCTTTAGTAACTTAATCCAATGTTGCTTTCCAGACACGTTGTCGATGCCAAACAATTTTCCCGATTTCGTCATGATTACCATCATTTTGTGCAAACCAAAATCATCGCGAACTAGTCCTGCCCTTTGAGAAAATGAAGGAGGTGGTCCAAGTCCCAGAACATGAAGAACAATATTTTTTACAACGCCATATTGACTGTGTAGTCGATGGTACATTGAACTTAAAATATCCGCTGTAGGATTAAAAAAAATTAAGTTATTTTATATATTTATGACTTTGTGGATTGTACGAATTTTATGTGTGTTTTTACTGATTTTTTTCAGTGTTAAAAACAAGTTTTTAGAAAAATGGTGAATGATGTGAAGGTAATTTTTAGAGAAAGACACGATAATTCACAAACGAATACACAAATTTCACACTTAAAGACATACAAGTAAAAGAGTCCTCTGTAAGAGCCATGTAAAAGAAATTAAATTGATTTTTAAATAAAAATTTATAATTATTTCTGGGAATAATTTTTATCAAAAATAAAATATCTTACCGTCTCCTCTATTAAGCTCTTCCTCGATAATTCCTTGCGAATCTGAGAGACTCAACTCTAAAAATTCAACAGCAGCTATTTTTGTCAGTGCCTCTTCACGAATCCACTTAATTTTGCCTACAATCAAAAATTTTGAGAAGATATTTCTAAGTAGTTATAACTTTTAAGTCACAAAACAATTACCTTGCTGTACTAGCGCTATCGCTCCATCGTCAGTTGAGAGTAGAAATCGGCATGCAAGTTGACTATCACGTTTTGATTTACACTTCACCGCAATAATTCTCAAGTTGTTGTCCAAAGTATCGGGAATGTCGGTAACCTTTAATAATAATCATTAAATTTTATTTTCCTCAAATATTATTTGAATTGTCTTTACCTCTGTTAGTTCTTGGTTGTCTGTAGTGATTTTAATATCCATACGCTCTTGTGATAACTGAATGAGACTACTTTCCATAAATAATTCATCATCTTTACGATTATCGAATGTAACTTCCAGACTTTCGAGAGATATCACTTGACGACCAGCCTGAATGAAGCCATCCTTTCCTTGCAGCAATTTTATTGTGTTTGCCGGAGAATCTAAATTTTTTGTTCGTATATTATTTTTACCAGCCAAAAGATCCAACACGAGAAGTTGCTCCTTGACAAGACAAACAAAGTACTGTTGACTCAACACACATCGCTCCTCATTGATCCATCCAGCTGATATTTTCGACGTCAAAGGTTTTGATTGTTGTCCAGTGGTGAGCTGATATTCAGTCAATTCTATGTGTGAGTTCCATACCGGTAAAACGTGATAAATTTCGGAATTTTTCACGAAAAATTGTGAATTTTCAGCTTTCTCCGATGTCGGAATTATTGACCATTCCCAAGCAAGATTTCCACCATTGCTTTCCCATCCGCGAAAAATAATCGGATTATAGCCATTTACGGTGATAATGTCGAATGGATCTTGATCTTCACTAACGACATAGCGATTGTTTCTCGTGACCTGAAGAAATTTAATTTCACCTCGTGAATTTTCTGGCTCAAAAACTTTACGCCAAAGGATGTCTCCATTCTTATTTGAAATTGCAGCAAGCACATTTTCATCAGTCGCAACAATGGTTTTTTCTGCATTCGGCTCGTCAAAATATGCAAATTTAATTTTTCCTACAAATTTTTTCTTCCTAAAATTTTAATGAATTTTTTCATTTCGAGTTTTCAGAAAATTCTCCACTTTTACTCACCAATCAAACATGCCAATTTGATCCTCATACAGAGCGCTACATAGTGTACTAATGAAGCTTAAAATTAACACGATTTTAATTAACTTAAATTGAAAATTCCGCATATTTATGCTATCTGGAAAAATTGGCTAAATTGATAAAAGTGAGCACGGGGGTATTTCGCTTTTGAACCCTCAAACCTGCTTTAATCTGTTCGACTTACAGAACAATAATAAGTTCGGAAATAATTAAATTTATTAAAGAAATTTGAAATGTTGAAATAAATTTTTTACTTTTTTTTGTAAATAAAAACTAAATCAACAAAATCCCATTTAAATTTATAGATTGCGTTGTTTTTCAAAATTAATTAACCAGCAAGCGAAAAAAAGTTCAAATTCAACAAGGTTCAGTATACATGCAGGTTTTTACAGTATCGTGTGCGCTTCAACAGAAAACACAACTTGCACAATTTTTATTAATTTTCCACTGTAATTAATAGTATTTGGTGTTTAATTTTAAGTCATTGTGAAACATAGCTGCATAGAGTGTCGGCATAAAGTGAAGTTTTGTTTTTTAACTCAATTGATAATTACGAAAAAATCAAAAGAAAAAAGAATTTGTGGAATTAGAGGAAAAGAGAGAAAGAAAAAAAAATTTTGATAAAGGATTTTTTAGATAGAATTATAATGGGCAAATTATTATCTTTACTGGCCAGAGAGAATAACTCTGATTGTTGCGGACCAAAATCGAGCTATGATATTTTTCTTGATTTTGAGAATGCTCAGCCCACGGAACTAGAATATGATGTCTATCAGGAGGTGCATAAAGTATTATTACAGTCCGAGAAAATACTGGATGAGATACAAATATATAAGGTGAGTAATCATGACTCAAAAGCATCTGCGTTTAAAGTCGGGTATGGCAGAGATCATGAGGTCAACGATCGAATTTTGTACAATTAAATATAATATATAGAGAGAGCGAAAGATGAAAATGTGAGAACATCTTTAGGGTTGCAAAAGTGTGAGCCTTTAAGAAGGGAACGAACGATGCATTGTATCAACCGACAATGTATTAATCGCTAGAGAGATTTGGGTATGATATGAACTAATTTAATTTTCCCTTTATTCAGCTTTAATATCATTATTTTTGTGTATTACGATGTCATGAATTAATTTTTTTTTGATGTGCTATGGGCGATTGTTTTTTTGCCGTTCTCTCGCTATCATCCGGTGCCCATGAATCATACATGAAATTTGATAATACGCACACATACATTAATTGAATCACTTAGAATTTTCAGTTTTCCCCCATTTCCATGCAATTTCTCAACGTCCGCGAGATGAATTCTTAATTTAAATAAAAAACCACAAACTGTTGCACATATAAAGTTTACATGCGTAAATAATATTTGCAAAAAACTGTAAAATAATAATTACAAGCTATATATTTGAGTTCAAGGGCAATTGCATCTCAATTTTGCATTATAATGGATTTTTTTTTGCAAAAATGAACTCTCATTTTTCCATTCATTCTTTTCTCAATCTCTCTTTCTTTTTCATTTTGCACAATGGTCCTTTTAGGAATTCTTCGATCTTTGCTCGTGTAAGGGGACGTTTGTTTTGTACCTGCTCGGTATTAGTTGGCCAAATAGAAATAAAAGGGGTTTCTTGGAAATAATGACACTTCTCTTTCTATGTAAGCTGTCGTTTTTGTAGCAAATTAAGAATGTTGGAAGTACAGAAAAGAGCGGCTGTCGAAAACAAATATCCTAGAATGAAGTTGACGGATGTAGTCACTTTTTACTGCTCTCTTTTTGTATTCTTCAACAGGAAAAGATAAAAATCATAATAATATTTACACAACGCATTTATCTTGCGTTCATGAGTGCGCATATAAATTTTCACCACCGTGATAAATAAAAGAATTAATTTTACACTGTGAAAAATTAAAATCAATGTATGAATTTGTTCTCTATATAATTGTCAATTATTTATATCATTTTGCGTTGTTATCTTATCGAGTCGCTTTATTTTCATTCAGAAAAAGGGAGATAAAAAATGAATACATGCAATGATTAGCGATAAGTCATTTATGTACGCGCAATCTTCTCTAATATTTTTCTCACTATTATAGTCACACTGAAAGCTCACTTCAAAATAGTAATGCGACACAACCCCCTCAAAAGCATGCCATTTTTGCGTAAGGACTTTTTTCTCTCTCCTGCAAGTGCATAATTTTCTCCTTGACACAATGTGCATGCTTCAATTTGTGCTGTACGCTCTGCTACTGTGTAACTGGGTCATCATTTATTTTAAACTTGAAACAAAAAGAAAATATTTTATCGATTTTTTGAGAATCAACTGAACATAAAACAAACAATAGAGATGAACTTTTAAATTTTTAATTAGGTGGTACATCAAGGTTAAGAAACAAATGTGATTCATGGAATCTAAAAGAGAGGAGGAAACAAAAATTGAAAGAAGAAAAATGAACATGTGCAGCAGGAGTGCGAAGAAGAGCGAAAAATTCCTGTTAAAATATTTCTTGTGAGATTCAACGTTTGAAAGGAAAATCTGTCATTTTGCATACTTTTGCTGTTTACTCTTATGGCTGACATGATATCTGTTTTCAGTGTTTATGCACCACTGAAAATCATGTTAAATTCTCTTTGCTTTGCAAAATACACATTATTATTACTAAGCACAAATGTTTTTAATAGTTTCGTTGACTTAATGAAAATACATGTGCTAGATTTTTTATTTAACAGCCCAAGTAGAAAATTTCTCTTCATTTTCGTTTTCTTTTAATTTAATATGGCATGCACATCACACCTCGAACTATGAATAACTCGTCAACTAATTTAGTTTAATAAAGCAATTGAAATTGATATCTAAAGTCAATGTCACGTTGGTGCGTGAACATGAGAGAGCACAATGTTTAATGGATATATCAATGAGGAAAGTGGAGATGTTTGTGCTAGCAAAAAATAATTTGTTTATACGAGTTAAAATGGATTATAGGAAGGGAGCAATAAATTTCACTTTATATGCGCGGCGGCTTGAGGTCACTCTTTTTCTTCTTTATTCTACTCACACGTTTAAAACATATTTCCTATTGATTTTGCACAGAATTAAAACTGTTTTGGTCAAAGTTTTAAATAAGATTATAATCAAAAAGGTATTGAAGTTATAATTAAAATTTTGGAAGGCAAAAAAGCTGCCATCGATCAATCTTCTTTTTTATTCTTGATTTAAATCATGAGAGTATAGGGCGTTGAAACACAATCTCCCGAATAAATATTAAATGAATAAAATTTGTTATCTAACTTTTGTGGTGATGACTCTGTTTACGCTGTTTAATCTAGTTGAAACACAAAGGATTTTTGACCGTTTCTGTCAGCAATATCTGCGGTAGATTAAAAAATATTTTACGCCCATTTTTTGCATCGCTAAATATCCAAACTAAGCTGCAATTTTTCATGTGATAATCATCAAAAAACGATCGTTTCTCTTCATTTTTGAGATCGAGAATACAAGTTTTTCAATATTTTGGGACGCTTTAAAAGTTGTATTTCCATGTTAAGACATAAATTCGACGAAATTTAAAACGTTAATAATTATAATACTCTACTTATTTTCTTTTTTTTTCAGGGAGCCGGTAAAGAGATAAGAGAAGCGATATCAGAAGCAACACCAGAAGCGCTACAGCGAGCGTGGAAGGTTGTTTTACCGCTCGTAGAGAGTCTCAGAAAATGTTACGAGCATTCGATAGAACTTGAGAGAATCGTTCCAAAACTGCTTGGTCAACTCGTTGGCGGTCGTTTAAATCCCACGCAACATTTAGAGACACAGCAGGCTTTAGTGAAGCAATTGGCAGAGATTTTGGAGTTTGTGTTAAAGTTTGATGAATACAAGGTATATGAAATGATTTATTTCATTGCGACTAAATTTATATGCGCAAATATATTTTAATTTCAGATGAAAACTCCCGCAATCCAAAATGATTTCAGTTATTATCGACGCACAGTGAGTCGTCAACGAATGGATTGTCCAGAACAACTTATAAGTACAGAACTTGCAAATCGCATGTCACTTTTTTATGCCCATGCGACGCCAATGCTCAAGGTATTAAGTGAAGCGACGTCAAAATTTGTCCAAGACAATTCAAATGATGTCGATAATACCACGGAAACGATAGGTACAATGGCAAAAGTGTGTCTGCGTATGCTTGAAAAGGAGAAGTTGCTGCAACAAATTGAAAGAGAAGAAACACAGTTATTGGTGTTGAGAGTTATGGTTGGTTTGGTTATTCTCTATGATCACGTTCATCCTGATGGCGTGTTTGTACGCAGTTCTCACGTGGACGTGAAAGGCTGCGTAAAACTTTTGCAACAACAACCCGCAATTAAAGCTGAACCTCTTTTAAATGCACTGCGATATACAACTCGACATCTCAACGAAGAAAGTACACCGAAAAACATTAGGAATTTGTTAGCCGCCTAATATCTACCAAAATCACCGCTTCTCCTTAAATCTAACGCTTGTTTTGTCATACTAAAAAGTATCTTAATATTAGGTCTCTTGGTGATTTTAAGCATGACTCTCTATCATCTTTGGGGAGTTATTTTTGGATGGAATTAATATTATTACTATTTAGTTAAGCTTTTATTCCATCTATAGCCTGCGCAAAAAATTTTAGATCAAATTTTACTAAATTGTTTCAAATTTCTTTTTAAATAGGCAACAAAATATTGAGATTACAAAAAAATTTTACGATAAATAGTTATATAGTTTTTGTTTTTTCACGCATGCATTTAAAGAAGAATTTTTGGCATGCAAACCGAACAAAGTTGTGAAAATTAAATTGAAAGATCATTTTCTAACAAAACAATAAACGAATAAACGTATGTGTTCTATAATAGTGAAACCTATGTTCAATGATAAATATTGTAAAGGAAATAGTAATGCGACCAAAAAACGAATCCTTTTAAATCACCACGAGTATAATTGATATTTTTTAATAAATAACAAATTTACACAACTCTTTGCACATCGTAAAATTTATAAAGATAGATAACTTAAAATTTTTTCAAGTATTGCGCAAATATTATGCTTTTTAAGGCGAAAAAAATTCGATAAGATCAACAATTTGTTAGAAGTTGAACGCTTTACAATACTAAAAAGTAAAAATCATCTCTTTTTTGATAATGATAAGAAGTTATAGAGAAATTTTTCAAAATCGTTATCGAGGAATTGTTTAATGGAATTAATATTGAATTTTTAGCAGAAAACTTTGATGAAAAATTAGAAAAAAGTTGTTGAAATTGGAAAATTATAGTATAAATTTTTACATTACCTGATTTCGTCAATTTTCTTAAAAAAAATCCCGAACAATTGCGATAGACAAATATTTTTTAAATTATAATAAAAGAACTTTGTGACGAAAAAAACACATCCGTATCAGGATTCATCAAACGCCCAAAATGCTTTCGATCTCTTTTTGACACATACATTTTTACATTTTTTGCATGACGATATACTAAATAAAATATATAAATGGCACACATCATTATCATCATTGTATAATTAAAGTTAGTTGAAACAAAAACGAAAAGATTTGTAAATAATCTATTGACATTAAATAAACTACCAAAAATAAAGCAAAATGCAAACTATTCAGAAATCGTAACAAAAAAAGCTCTTTTATTTTTTACCAAATAATTCGTTGAGGCTCTTCAAAATCGGCCCATTTAATTTCGCGAGCAAAGAAGATTTTAAATGTGATGTAATTTACAACTAAGTGAATGGAAAGTTCTAAAATTGACCACTTTTTTACAAGATTTCTAGTCTGCAATCGCAAGAGCAGAAAGGGAATAAGGAAATATCTCACTTCAAGTAAGCTCTGCAAGCAAATGGTGAGAATTGTTGAAATAAAAAAAAATATTTTTGAGCCTATTGATCCGTTTAGGGATTTGCAAACTACAAACAATCCAAAAATGTACACGGGAATAAGAAGAAAGCGCACGATCATGTGCTTTCCGTAAAAGCGATTCCAAATGTAGAAAGTGTAATGGCGGTTGTCAGCCAGCAAATATGGATGTATGATGGTATTGAAATAAATTAAAATTGCCATGACGATCGAGAGAAATAAAAATGTTAAAATTCCTCTCCAACTGAAGATTAATTTGAGGGCATTAGATACTTGTGGAATCCAGAGAGATGGACCAAATATTAACGTGAATAGAGTAAAATAGAAAAATTGTGGTGCGTGAACAGTTACTTCGTGTGCAGTTTTATCGCCAACTAAAATATAAAGATTTGAGTAAATAAATAAAATTTTTAAATTAAAACACTTACCCACGATTGACCCATTGATATAAAGAAAAACGATGAAAGCCAATATGACTAGAATGTATCCAAAGAACTTTGCTATTGCCTCGGATATAAATTGTAAGAGCAACGTTGGACTTTTCAAGTGACATTTTAAAGCAAAAATAAATTGTGAAAGTGTTGTTTCCTCCAATCTCAGTTTCTGGTACACTCTTGATATCATTAAATCTACTAGATGAGCTCCAAAAATACCAGCCATCCATACAATATTTGTCTGTCTCATGATCACACTCATCATACCGAATATAGAGGAAATAAAGAACTTCTCTTTCAGCGAGTAGTAAAGTGTCAAAAGGATCATCGTTATTGATGGAATGTCTGTATAGTAGAGATGAGCGAAAAAATACATTGGTGGCAAAATGGCTAGTGCTATTGAATCCACTAGAACATTCAGTTTGCCTCGATCATCATCGCATGTCATCATAGATTTTATTCCATAAATCAAATAGAAATTAACTATTGAGCAAGTAAGTGGAATTAATCGAAGAAAGTATGGTGTGCATCTTGGAATGAAAATTGTTAGCAGATACAGTCCAGGCAGAGTTGTAATTTTTGGATCCCACTTAAATATATTAATTTAATAATAGTTGATAAAGGAATTTTTTAAGTTTACCTCTAAATACAGTCCATGGCAGTAATTAAGTCCTTGCTTTATGTGAAATAGCTCATCGATTACTGAATTTGATGTCTCGTTAACTTTTTCAAAGATCAGAAGCGAAATAATTATGTAAATTAAGATTATGCGGTGTTTGAATTTTTCAATTATTTCCATGTTTCGTTTTCAATTTTGTTTCACACGAGGGGTTTCACACAATATTTTGGTCGATTGGCGGGAAGAAATTTAATCTAATTCAATTTATTTATTTTTAAAATGGAAGATTATCGTAGAAATTCAACTGATTTAAATGCAATTTTAAAACATGCAGAAATAAATCCCAAAAGCCTTACAAAAGTCTCACAGGTAAAGCCCGATTTTATGCTTTAATTCATTTTGTTGAAAAATTATTTTTTAGGCAATTTATTTTAATGACACAACTTCAGATCAGCTTGGAAATTTGCGTTTGTTAGAGGTTGATGATGAGATCATAGAAGAGATTGAAAAGGGAAGCTTACTCTCATTCAAAGGTGCACTAAATGATAAGGTTGTGTTGTGCACAAGGAAGAAGACCTATGAGATTAGAGAAGCACAACAGAGCAACTCGCTTATTGTTATACCAGATTTAGTTGAAGCTGAAAAAACGACACACGGAAGTCCACTCAAGAGTCCACCGAATAACCACATCAATAAGTCTCTTGATAAGAGCTTAGAAGACGACGAGAAAGATCAATCACTCTCTAGCGATCATCAAATTAAGGACGTAAAGATTCAAAAAATATTCTTTAACTATCTCGAGCCGCGACAAATCAAGCCACAAGTCAAGCATGTTCAAGAACTATTAAATTTGACTCTATACACTGGTCCTGAAAATGAACACTTGATTGAGAAAAAATTCCTCTTCACACGAAGACAAATTTTCGAATGTGCAAAGTGTTCTGCGTGTGAATTTGATGAGCTAATTAAATCAATTAGAGCCATAAAAATTAACGGTCACATAAGAGTACTCGACTATGCTTATGAGTTTCGAGTTGTAACACTAATGACTGGCATGATCAATGAAAATAGCTGGAAATTGGATGAGGTGGATAGAAACGATACAATTGAAGCACTCGATGAACTTGTTCCAAAAGAAATATGCGAAGCTGTTTTTGATTATTACACAGAAAAAAGCTTTGAAACTGAAAAGTATCGTTTCAAGGAGGAAATGGTTTGCAGAATAATTGCACAAAATGTTCTTCAAGAAGGTCTTAAATTTCATATCGATGAATTCCTCGAAACGTGCCAGGAAGGACTTCCAAATGGTATGCAAATGGACGAAAGCTATCTCGGTGGCATTGGTGTTATCGATCGAGAATCACAGACACCGAGCATTCGAGGACTTTTCGAGCAGAACATGCCAATGAATTTAATGCAGCGCTTTCAAATTCTCTTTAAAACTAAAGAAAGGTGGACACTTCAACAAATTTCACCATACGTTGAGCCATTTACAACCCCAATGCTAGAAGTAAGTGCTTTGCTAGCAAAAAATTGCAGATCAGTCACGGAAAATGGTATTCGATTTTATGTTGCAAAGCACAAATAAATTTTTACACATCACATTTTGAAACATTTGAAAGACGATTAAATTCTTTTAGGACATCTTGATCTAGATCTTTGTCATTAATATCAATTTGCTGCTGCTGGCTAAGATGATAAGCGAGAAATTGAGCTGGATTTGATGGTCGAATCCTTGCTAGCTCAACGAGGCTTGCAGAAATTTTGGGCATGACATGTTTCATTAGATAGTGGCGAACAGGAAGACTTTGTTTCTCAAACTCCTCGAGTTCCCTTTTCTTTTGTTCAATTGATTCTTCAATCTAAAAGAGAGAGACGCAATTAAGGAGTTAATTTATTCTTCTAGAACAACCACTTACCCATTCCCCAATTTGTCGTTCTTTAATTTTATTTTGCTCTTCAATCCTGATCGCTCCCTCAGCATCTCTCTGCAATTTTTCTCTTTCAGCAATTTCATTTTTAATTTTTTCGATTTCCTTCTTTTCAGCATCAGAAAGCGCATAAAAGCACGGTTCGCCAATTTTGAATTTTATACTCTCAAAAATTTGCATCAATTCAAATTGATCAAGATCGTGATCGACGGAAATCTCAATTGGCGTAACATTGTGATCGTTGAAAAAATTAAAGAGACCCAGATCGTCGTACTGAGTGTCACTGAAATTTCAAAATTATTACTGCTGCAACTTAAAGCATGTCTAACTCACTAATAACATTTTAGTTTCCATTGCTTTGATTTTCGTTTGTCATTTTCATCATACCCTTCAATTTCAAGGCACTCGGGATCAATGTCCATAGTACGGTTAAGAATTATCACTACATCTGGTTTTAATTCATTAAAGTCCCCCGATTCGTCTAAAAATAGAAATGAAGATTTCTCTCGATCTAACTCGAATCCATTCGTGACATATCCTTGATTTTTTATGCACGCATGTGATTCTAATCTCTCTTTCAAAAATTGCTTTTTTTCATCGAATACAACTTCTTCATTCTCCGCCAAAATACTTTGAATTTCCTTTATTTTTTCACTCCATGCATCGATATTATTTTGAGCTTTAAGCATCATCATTGGACAGTCGACTTGCTCATCAAGCTTTCCTGCACTTTCAATTGCTCCCATTTTCTTCTGATAATCTACGGCATCATCAATCTTTTTCTTTAATCGAGTGATGATATTTTTCATAAAACATTTGTTCTTGACATGATGAATGTGATAATAGTTGCTCAAAATTTTTGCAAAATCATTTTGATACGCATAGGGAGAGCCATCGACTAAAATTTTAATGGGTCTCAAATTTCTCGCCTCAAAATATTCTTTGATAATTTTAGGAACATTTTCCTGAAAATTCAATCCAGTAATTTCAAAGCTAAAGTTTGAGAGAAGTTCCGATTGAATTTGCAAGTCGAGAGTCAAATGATCGTATACACGTTGCTAAAATGAAAGATTAATAAGTTGGAAATTAAATTATTTCAACTTACCGTCATCATTTCCTCGTTCATGAGAAAAATTTCTTCTTTTTCACAAATTCGCAGCCGCATTTCCTCGCCACCCATCACTTCAATAAAACCAGTGACAACTTCCTTCACACTCAACGGTTCTGTCTGAACTGCCAAAAAATAATTTGCTCCATCTGGCGTTTTTGTAATAATTTCCATCGTGAATCTCGCAAAATCGTGAATATAAATTATGGGCAATTTATTAGAGGCTGGCAAAAAAATGTCCACTTGTGGATTGTTTAAGTAGCAGCTCCTGAAAATATAATGAAAAATATCTTCTTCTTCACCATAAATAATTCCTGGACAAACGACAAAAGATTTGACTAAATTTTTATATTTTTGATGCAAATTTAAAACTCGTCGTTCGATTATCAAGTGCTGATTAAAGCATGGATGAGGACGTCTTCGTCTGTAGTGCCTGTCAGTTGTCAACTCGTTGAGATTTTTTGGTGTTCTTGCCCATGTCATAATTGAAGAGATCAGAATTAAAGTGACGTTAACTGCATTTCCATTTTCCAAGTTTTCTTCAATAAATTTTATAATATTTTTTGTCTCTTCAAGCTCATTTTTTCCTTGAGAAATGTCACAAACTATAATATCACAATGAGACACGAGAAGAGGAAAATCATCCGCGTTCGACATTAACTTTTGTACATTAAGCAATTCCATATGATTTTCTTGAAATGTTGCAAAAATTTCGAAAGTAGTTTTTTCATTTTCATCAGAATTAATTTGTTGAATTCGGTTTACAATTTCCTTGCCGTGAAACGAATTGGCAGAACTAATAAAAATTTGCTTAACTTCTTTTTCATCGCGAGGATCAACGTACTGAAAATTTGTTGCTTGCAGTTCTTCCATTTTAAAATGAATAAAGATTACTAAGATTTATTTTAACATAAAATTTTATTTTGGTAAAAAAAAATAAATTATTAATTTTTAGACGATAAACGATTTCTTGTCATAACCAAATCAGATGGAATTTCACTTCCCAATGCCTTGTGCATAGTCAAAATTCCCTTAACATCCTTCCAGACTTTATTTTTTGATGCAGAAAGGCACTCAATATTTCCACATATGTAAAATCCAATTTTAGCACGTGATAAAAGCACACAAATTCTATTTGTAATTGATAAAAAGCCAATATCATTTCGTTTGTTACTTCTCACGAGCGACAACAAAATAATTTTTGATTCTTCGCCTTGATATGAATCTAGAACGGCCACTCTTACTTTGGGCAGATTTAATTCTTTTTGCTTATCAGTAAATCTCTTTGCTTGGGCAATATATGGCGTCAAAATTACGATGTCATCTGTGGTGTTTCCAACGCTGAGAAGCTTCCTATATACTTTGAAAATAAAATCAACTTCAAATGTATTTTCCTTCGATGTTTCACTTGAGCTTTCAGGATGATCATGAGTGAGGAAGAATAAATTTCTCTTCATTCCTTTGACATCTGGATAGCTCATTACATTTTCACCATCTCTGAGATGATTGTAGATTGTGCGAATAAGATCACAAAATTCAGGCCTCATCCTCATTTGAACGTTGAGAGAAATGTGAGGAAATTGGTTCTTAATTAATCGCTCATAGAGTGAAATATCGAGATTAAATTTTTTCTGCATCTCAAAAGAACTCGTGTGCGGTCGAAGTTGATGATGATCGCCAATCATTATAAGCTGTTTGGTGTCCTTTGTTATTGAAGCAAGCACGTGACTCTCTAAAATTTCCGATGCCTCTTCAACAATCACAATGCTAGGCTTTAACATTTTAGTGAGAGTGCTATTGTGTGCGGCAAAACTCGTTGTCATTCCAAAAACTCTCTTATCAATTACAGAGAAATAAGTATCGAGTTGATTAACTTCCTCGGTAAGACGATAATGAAATGATATTTCTCTGAAAATATCTTCAGGTTTTGCTTTTTCCTCGATGAGTTTTGCAACAATGTCACGTTGCATAACTTGAAGTTTTTTTAAATAAATTTTAGACTCATGAGGAATGCTGCGCTTAACGATAAAATTTAAAAGCTCTTTTGATTTACATTGTGAACCAAATCTCGCAATTTTATCGGTTGTCTTTAGGCATCCGATAAGAAATTTGTCCAAAGCATTGTTCGTTTGCGTTAGCACTAGAATTCTCTCGTTAGTGTTCTCGAGTAAAATCTTCACGATCTCAATTCCAATAAAACTTTTACCACTACCAGGCGGGCCCAGTACAAGTGTAAAATCATTTGTGATTGATGCTTTTAATGCTTTCAACTGCATTTCTTCTAATCCAAAGTCAAAATTATCCCAGTTACTGTCGAGCTTAAATGAATAATCTTTGTAGCTAAAGTAATCTTGCTGTTCATAGTTGGGAATCTCCGGTTCTTTGTTGAGCTTCAAAATTCTGCTTTTGAATGGAAAATTGTGTTCTTGGAGGCATTTTAGTGATTGAAATGTTTGTAAGCAAGGATCAAAATAAGATTTTGGTTCAATCATGACGAAGCTGCGATCAAAAATACTTTCTTCGATATTTTCTGTGCTGATAATTTCGATAATAATTGAGTTTTCCGGAATAAGAAGTTCCAGATGACTGTTCCTCAATACTGTAGCAACGATAAAATCGTTTGAATTTTTCCTCGACGATAGAAAGCAAACCAATTGACCGTTGAAAATTTCATGAACGTGATTTGTAAATTTAGCGATTACTAATGGACAGTTTATATTCCACACTTTTTGCCAGATAACTTCTATTCTAACATTTGGAGTAATTTTTACATCTGGTGTTATCTCAGCTCGATTGACCTCACTCTTGCTCTTTAAATAATCAAAGCCATTTCGAAGTTGGCAAACAAAATCTTCTTTTATGAGAGGAAGATGCACCTGGAGGTAGTGGAACACGTCCAAAAATGTTCCTTTAATTACGTTCTTTTTTAGTTTATCAGGAGGTGATTGCATGTCTGATAGTTTTGGATAGACCTAAAAAAAAATGTTAAAAACTGTTAACAAAATTTGTAATAAACTCACGTCAAAAGCTCCAATGTCCTCGGGAAGATTCACAAAGTTCTTAATCTCTTTCAATCTATTTATGAAAAGTTCATCGTCCGAGGAGCTTTCAATGTTCGATATCAATCCATCTATTATCGCTGCCATTTTTGAGTCAGTGAGGTAATTGTGGAAGATGAGCCAGCATAATAAAGCTTCGATGTTTTCAAAAAATCCCTTAATGTCAATTAGTAGCATGTACCTTGGATCTTTACAATTTTTTTCATAAAAAGCTCTGATGAGTGCCGAAACTTGAAGCCAAAAGCTTTCCACTTGAACGAGGCGATTGATTAAGAGTCGATTGTGATAGGTAAATGGAATTTGCAGAAGCAATAAATTTAACCTTATCAATTCCACCAAAGTATCATCGCTTAATTCTTCTTCATGAGTCATCAGATAACGCTCAAAATTTCCAAAAACCTTGAAAATGACCTTGTGGAATTCACTTTCTGAGCTGATCTCTTTTAAATCGTTATAAGAAAAAGGCATGATATAATTTTCACTTGATTTTCCAATTTTCTTATCGGGTGATTTTCTTGCACTGCTTTGTGATCTTTTAGCTTGATTACTTTCGAAATAATTTCCACTTTCGTCATCGTCATGAAAAATTGCTTTAATTTCTGCTACCTTTTCTTCCGGCTGCTTCTTTTCACTTATTTTCTGATCCCAATCTATGGCATCCCATGAATCTTCTTCGCTGTCCATAACTTTTTGATAATTGCGTTTTATGAACGAAAATGAAAAAAAATATTTTCCGGCTTTTTTGTTTTTGTTTCTTCTCTTCTTCTTTTTGTTGTTGTTGTTTATTTCAGCACATTTTGTAACGAATTAAAAATTTTCAAATTTAAAGTCTACTTTGCTCTTCCCCTCGTAAAACAAAATTGTCCAATTTTTACTTGTCGATGTCATCACTTCTGTAAAATTAATTAAATTTCTCAAGAATTACGGTGATTTGGTGAAGTTAAAGTAATTTATTGTAAACACCAGCAAAGTGGACATAAGAAGACGCAAAATTCATAATTAATTCAAGTTACTTAGGTGAGAAAATGATGCAAACTAGATTTGTGGACACAACTTCATAAAAAAAAATCTTACAGGAAATTCACGATGAAGATCAAGGAACTTCAAAAATCAGTCAATGTCGCCTGGTCGCCAGCTCAACAGACACCCGTTATGCTTGCCGCAGGCTCAGCGGCACAGCAGCTTCTCGATACATCTTTCAATAGCTCTAATCCAACTCTCGAGCTCTACAGCCTTAACTTATCGGATTCAAGCTACGATCTCGAGCTCCTTGGTGTTCAGAAAAGTGAACATAAATTTCACAAGCTAGTATGGAGTCCATTCGATAACAATGGCCAATATCCGAGTGGCGTTATCGTGGGCGGATGTGAAAGTGGATTTTTGAAAATCTACAGTGCTTCTAAGCTGATGGCCGGTGAAGAGTCATTGGTAGCTCAATCCGATAAACACAATGGGGCCGTTCGAACGGTCGATTACAATCCATTCAAGTCTAATCTAGTGGCATCGGCATCAAGTGAATCGGAGATATACATTTGGGATGTTAATAATCTTAGTGTTCCAATGACACCGGGACAAAAGACTCAGCCACTGGAGGATGTTTGGGGTGTGGCATGGAATTTGCAAGTTCAACATATTCTCGCATCGGCTTTTGCCTCTCGCTGCGTAATTTGGGATCTTCGAAAGAATGAGCCAATCATAAAGTTGAGTGATCAACAGTCGAGAGTACGTTGGAGATGCGTTCAATGGCATCCGGACATTGCTACACAGCTATGGCTTGCATCTGAAGATGATCAAATGCCAGTAATTCAATTGTGGGACTTGCGTTATGCAACGGCACCCTCTAAAACTCTTCAAATTCACTCGAGAGGTGTTCTCGGCATGACACTTTGTCCCAAAGACACGGGATTAATGATTTCGTGTGCAAAAGATAATAAAATTCTCTGTTGGGATGCAAATTCGGAGGATAATCATGGAGAAATTCTTACTGAAATCGCATCAACATCTCAATGGTATTCAGATGTTACTTGGTGTCCACGAAATCCTGCCGTCGTTGCCGCATCAAGTTTTGATGGAAATGTCTCAATTTATTCGCTCTCCGGCGGTGTTCAGCAGCAGATTCAAACCAGCAATAAGATTCTTGATTCATTTCCGGGCATGGAAAACATGTCTCAAGAACATCATCAAAGCTCAACGGCAAATGTGCAAGTCTATCATGATCTAACTCGACCTCCGAAGTGGTTTAAAAGACCTAGCGGCATTAGCTTCGGATTTGGAGGTAAATTTGTTGTTTTTAATGGAACGAGTCGAAGTTTGCAAGTGAAACAACTCGTCACCGATGAAAATCTCGTGAAGCAATCGAGTGAGTTGGAAAATGTATTGGTGCAAGGAAATTACGGCGAATACTGTCGCAAAAGAGCTGATGAGGCCGAAAGTCAACATAACAAATTCATCTGGCACTTCCTTAAGGCCTATTTTGAAGAAAATCCAACAAGTGAATTTCTTAATTTACTCGGTAAGTTTTTATGGCCTCAATTTCATTAGCTTAATGTATTAATTAATTATATTTTAAGGCTATCACGTTGAAGATATTGCTGATAAATTCAGTAAATTTTCGGAGCCAAAAGAAACGAATAACGTCGATGAAGTTACCAATCAAATGGCTCAACTTAATAGAGTAAGTCGCTGTTTAATTATTGAAAATCCGCTAACGAAAATATTTTACATGCTTTAAAATTAATTAACTCTTAAAGTACGATTCAACTGCGACTAGCTCCAGTGATGATACCGATAATTCGGTAAGGTGTCTATGAAACATGTCTTTAGTTGAAAATTATATCACTTTTATAATTTTATCGCATGCTTTAAAAAAACTTTTTGTTAAATTTCTTAATCGAGTTTTTTCTTCACTTGTAGCATCAAGACGGATTTGAAATTAATGCAACGACTTCAGCGGAAGTTGGTGCTGCAAATGCTCCCTATAAACTCATCACAAGCGGCACTGAGGGTCTTATTTGCGAGGCACTTTTGACCGGAAATATTGCGGCAGCAGTTGAACTTTGCATGAGCGCTGGTCGTTCAACCGATGCTATGATTCTTGCTTCGCTCGGTGGCAGTGATTTGCTTGCTCGCACTCAATATCGTTACTTGAAGAGCAACGAAAGTTTTATTGCCAACTTAATTTCCGCAATGGTTATGGCCGATTGGAGCGGTGTCATCTCTCAATGTACGATTGATTCGTGGAAAGAGGCACTTGTTGCTGCTTTAACTCACAGCAAAATTCAATCGCCTCTCTTGTGCGAGAGGCTCGGCGAAAGAATGCAAATGGAGTCGGCCGGAGATTCTTCAATCATGCAAAACTCGATCTTATGCTACATCTGTGCTGGAAATATTGAGAGAATTGTTGATGCATGGAGTGTAATTAATGGAAATGATTCTTTAGAGGATTCTTCTAAGCTTCAAGAGCTTGTTGAAATAGTTATTCTCTTGAATAAGGGCATGGAGCGTCACGGTCAAAATACACCGGTTTTTGGAAAGTATGCCGAGCTCCTCTCAAAGTATGCTTCACTTTTGGCGGCGCAAGGGTCACTTGAAATGGCATTAACCTACATTGGAACTTCACAAGATGATCCGAAAATTGTCGAACTTCGAGAGAGATTAAATTTTGCATTGGGTCACAAGCAACAACAAATTCAACAGCCAAGAAAGTCAATTGGATTTGCTAATTCTGCCTATCAAAATGTTCAGCCACGTCAATCGGTCGGTCGTTCAATGTCCACATCTTCTGGCAGTGGAATGCCACCAAATTCATTCAACACCGGACTTCCGAATGCAACATCAAATCACTTTGATACGATGTGGAATCAACCAGTAGTCTCTGCAGTTCCTCCAACGTCTCCACCGCAAGTACCGCTCATGCCAAGGGCACCTACCCTCATGAATCCTGTTGAAAATCTTCCTCAACCACCTCGCCCATTGAGCGTCTCGAGCAGTTCAAGTCAACCAAGTGGAAATGTCGCTTCAAGCGCAAAATCCAAGAGAATTCTAGACCCATCTGTCTCTTCAAATACCGGTGGCTATGGACAAATGCCTGCATCTATGCCGTTTAATCCTAATCCGACTACATTTAACACAAATCCAATTGTTAATACACAACCTATGATGGGTGGATGGGAGCCACAACAACAAGCTTCTGTACCTTCTTACAACTATCAACCGAATATGATGGGAAATATTAATGGAAATTTGCCTCCTCCTCCTTCGATGTCTTCTCATCCGCTTCAAAGAAATCCAACGCCACCGCCAGGATGGAATGATCCACCAGAATTTAAGGTGAAAGCTCAGGTACGTTGCATTAGACTCTATTATAATTTATCTTATTAGTTTAAAAATTATCTCGTTCAGTATTTTTCTTCTCATCAGCATTCTTCCGCTGATAAAAAGTCAGCTAATCATGCTGGCACAAAAAAATGGCTCCTTAAGCATTCTTCTGATGGTAGCTCTTCCCCTTCTCCAAGCACCTCCGAGGTTTGCTAAAAAAAGTCTCTCTTGCGTTGCTTTTAGTTTTGTCTAGAAAGTTTAATTTAACATCTCAACGCTTGTTTTAGAATGCTGGTTTTGTTTTTCCTCTTATTAACATTATCTCCTTGATTTTTAATGATTTCGAAATTCTATAACCATCAGTTTTATTTTGAAATATATATAGCATGCTCTTTTAATTTTATTCACTCTTTTAATTAACAAAAATTTAATTTATAGCCTAAAAAAGAAGCAACACTGGCGGCGCCAATTATGCATCCTTTATTTGCAAATTCTGATCCCAATGTTGTACCCCCACAAACGAATCCAATGGTACCAGGTATGCCTGATCAATCGATGATGTATGGACAGCAGCAGCAACAACAATTGCCACCGACTATGATGAATCCAACTAATAATTATTATCAACAACAGCCTTCACAGCCTGTTTATGATCCGAACGTTATTAATAACAATGCAATTAACTATCAAAACTTTGCTACAAATATTCCTGGTGCTCAAGGCCTAAACAATCAGATGACATACCCGATCGAAACCGTGCATCCAGTTAAGGAAATTCCTGTCGTACACGAAAAACCTCCACTTCCGGAAGAATTTATTCATTTCGAGACTGTTTTCGAAGAAATTAAAAATCGATGCATTAGCGCTGCCAATAATCCGGTGAGATATTATTCATAAAAAACTAATCAATTAATTATTCTCTTGTTTCAATAGCAAACAAAACGTAAATTAGACGATGTTTCAAGGCGATTGGAATCACTTTATGATCTATTGCGTGAGCAGAGGGTAAAAAAACTATGAGAATATTATTGAGAATTGTTTTTTAATCAAGTCATTTCCTCTCAACAGTTATCGCCGAATACGCTCGAATCGCTTAAAGAGATGGTGAACCTTATACAGCATAATGAGCATAGTAAAGGGCTTATGTTGCACACTCAAATGGTTAGTGGACCTGAGTTCGCGAAAATTGCTAGTTTTATGCCCGGCATTAAAATCCTCCTTCAATTAGCGATGCAACTTCAAGTCTACTTGTAAATTGAGTGCAATTTTTATATAATTTAAAATTATTTTTCTCTTGATTTTGTGTCACATAAAAAAAATACTATTAAAATAATTGAAAGAGCATATTATTATTACGTTACTTATAAATTGATGTATAATCAAAAGAGATCACAATAAAGGTAAAATTTAGAAAATCTTTAATGTTTTAATGTTGACAAAATTGAAATTTATCCGGATGTAAAATTTACGATTTATCTCCCGCATAGCCGAATCACATATATGCTGGCTATGTTCTAAAAAATTTCGAACCAAAAGTCCTCGGTTCAAATCTCATCATCACAACACGCACAATTAATTAGCTCCTTACTTTCTTATTGTATGACTTTGGAGTCTATGCTATTGTGCCAAAAAATCGAGTGAAATAACTCTTTCGACAATACGCACAATGTATCGTTTGAAAACATTTTCACCGACATTTTTATTTGCTGCAAAGAAATTAAAAATATTCTCACGGAATTATGTATGATTATCATTTTATTCATTGAATAAAATTATTACTATACAAAAGTTTCATTGAATTAAATGTTACTAGTTACAGTAACTATTCCGCACGCTAATCGCTCGCCGACGGAATCTTCTTCAGTTTGAAAACTCAAGCCATGATCGAGGAATTCTGCTTCGGGCGAATAGAGGTCTGGATATTTAAGGAATTCTATAATTAAAATTAAAGATGAAATTGAAAAATTAAAATATTAATTCAAAATTACCCGAAGGCTTTTCATGGACAACAATCGCCCTTCCAAGGATTCCATATAGTCCAAATAAATTCAATCCAAGCGTTTCAAATTTAATTTCCGTTTTTCCTTCCTCATTCGCTTCAATATTTCCCACAATGCTGTGTCTGAAGTGAGGTCCTGTAGATTTACATCCTTCTGTTATATCGCCAAAAGCATGAATGTGAATGGCATGCTTGCCGGGCTTCAGTCCAGATATGTTAACATTAACTTGAATTGGTGAATTTAAGCTCCACTGCTTGAATGTGATATCACCCGAGACACCACCAACTTGTTCTGGATCATCGTTGCCGCTCACAATCGACGCCGAAGCTTTCCACGATGGCTCAGGCTTTAATTAAATTACTTTTTTAATTTATTTTAATTACAGAAAATTTCACTCACATTCGATGGCACGATATCAAAGCTCCTCAATAAATGATGATTTGCATTTCTTTGATTTCTATTAAAATTCATATTAAACACATCGACATCTTTTTCAAAAACATTTTTCTGTGCACTCGTTAATACACAAATTGAAAGCACTACTAAAATTATTATTTTCGACATCATCACGAATTGAGAATGAAAAACACAATAGGAACATTCTCAGTTAATATCGGCTCTTTTATAGTTTTCCTCTCTAATTTAATCTTTAATTACAGCGAATTTTCATGTTAGTGAGCATGATTGCTATCGTCTGAATGTCAAGGTGGCGTCTGGATTGAAGGCTCACGACATGCAAATTGAAGAATGAATCAATATTGACTGCCTTTATCTTCGGGAATGAGGAAATAGATTTTAATTTTTTTAGACGGTGAAATTTCCACAAACTCTTCATGCTTGATTAGGAAAATTGCAGCGACACCATAGCAAACTAGAGGAATTCCTAAATTAAGTATTTTAATTATTTCAAAAAATTTATTCTCCATGTCGAGATCTCTGGCACTTTCAGTTTTCGTGCAGTGAAATTTTATGTATGGGAAACACTAGAAAATAAAGTTTTATAAAATCTTTACTAAAAACAGTTTTACAAATGTTACCCATGTTCTGAGAATATGGTAATTTGCACCTAGAAACAATAGATTGTCATCGAATAATGCCACAAAAATAATTATACACAAACCTGACTCTAATGTGAAGTTAAAAGAACTTTTGCTTAAATCATTCTTGCAATCGCTCAACTTAAAAAAAATAATATAAAGAATTTAGTGATTGTCATTTTAATTAATTACATCCACTCACTTTAACAAAATAAGATGTCCAAGGCGGTTCATGTGTCTGTATTAAATATTTCTTTAAAATCTCCGAAGAAGCAATTTTACTTAAAAGAATTTTAGAAAATCTCATGATTGAATGAACGAATGAAAATTGGAGCTATGAATATGAAACAAAATAAAACCAACAGGTGAAATACTTTTTTCACTTTCACATCCATTCCATTTCTGTTGGTTGCTATGACAGCGGAACCCCATAAAACATATTTCTTTACATGATCGGTGGCTAAAATTTTAACTTTTAAAAATGTTTGTCTATTTGAGCAAAAAGGTAGTTTAATTAGTGATTAACACGATATTGAGATTATTAACTTTAAATTATTTTAGATTGCAATTCCGAATAACACGAAAATCAACTGTATATCGTGGGAGAAAAATAATGGTTTTATTGCGGTCGGTGGAGGTAAAGTGAAAAATTTTTATGATCATACAAAATTTTATATTCGAATCTTAATTTTTCTAAAAACGTAAAACAAAATTAGACGAGGGTATGTTGAAAGTCCTCAAACTCGAACAAGCCGCTGTGTCATCGACGAATCAACAGAAGGGACTGGCAGCGCCGAGCAATCTCTCAATGAATCAAACTCTCGAAGGACACAAGGGAAATGTTAATGTAGTTGTGTGGAATGAAAATGAAAACAAATTAACGACCAGTGACGATGCGGGAGTGATCATCGTCTGGACAATGTATAAGGGAAGTTTCTATGAGGAAATGACTAATGATAGAAAAAAATCAACGGTGAAAGGAATGGCGTGGACAAGTGATGGAACTAAAATTGCAATTGTGTATGAGGATGGTGCGGTGATTGTTGGATCGGTTGATGGAAATAGAATTTGGGGAAAAGAATTGAAAAATACGGCGCTTTGTGGTGTTCAATGGAGTCCCGATAATCGACTCCTCCTCTTCGCAATCAAAAATGGCGAAGCTCATCTTTATGATAATCAAGGAATTTTCATAGCTAAGCTTAACATTCAATGTGTCCAGCTCTCGTCGATGAAAAGTGTCACAATTGTCGGTTTAAATTGGTATCATGGCTTTGCGCAAGGCAATCGACCGGTGCTCGCAATTTGTTATGAAAATGGAAAAATTCAGTTAATGAAAAATGAGTACGACGATTATCCGGTGATTATTGATGCGAGCTTGCAAATAACGTGCAGTCAATGGAATGACAATGGCACAATTTTAGCTGTTTGCGGTACAAAAAATGCAATGAACGAGAAGGAAACCAATCAAGTTATGTTTTTCTCAGCCTATGGACAACATTTGAGGACATTAAAAATTCCAGGAAGAGAAATAACTTCGTTGAGTTGGGAGGGAAAGTCAAATTGTAGAATTTCTCTGGCGGTCGACAGTTTCATTTATTTTGCAAACATTCGACTCGACTACACGTGGGCATACTTTAACAACACGATCGCCTATCTTGAGATCGCTAATCAAAATCGTCAATCGATTGAATCCGTTGTCGTCTTTTGGGATTTTAAAAATAATCAAACTTACTCGAAATTAGTTGACTTTGTTGTGTCCATGGCAGCACACGGTGAATATTGCGTAATTGCATCGGAATCGCATAAGATAATTTCAAAGGATTCAAATCTCGCTATTCAAAGTGATTTAAAGGATCAAAACTATTTATTGAGTATTTGCAATGCACTTGGTACGACTGTCGATTCTAAATATTTCGATATCAAGCCTCAATTCATGACAATTAATTCGACTCACGTGATAATTGCGAATCAATCACAATTTTTACTTTGGCAATATCACACACCAAAGTCAACTATGCATGGCATGAAACAGAAAAAAGATAAGAGATATCATGTTGATGACACACCATCAGGCATTAATGAGGTTCTTTCCGATCTCGATAGAATAAGTTTTGAACCTGCAAAAGTCATTTCAAATACAACAAAAGATCCAATTTGTTCGATAACATCGAGTGACAAAGTTCTGCTTGTTGGCCGCGAATCTGGAACTATTCAAGAGTATGTCCTACCAAATGTTGCCATTTGTAACCGTCATTCGCTTCAAAATCGAATTTATAAAATGGCAATAAATTGCAATTCAACACGAGCTGTTGTCGTGGACTCAACTGGATTAATGACCTCAATAGATCTTAATGACTACACATCGAAAGGAAGTGATGTTGGAAAAATTGAGCGAAAGGATGTTTGGTCTATTTGCTGGGCTAAAGACAACCCACAATTACTGGCGGTTATGGAGAAGACACGAATGTACATATTTAAGAACTCAGATCCCGAAGAGCCGATATCCTCGTGTGGTTACATTTGTAATTTTGAAGATCTTGAGATCACTGCCGTTTTGCTTGATGATATTGTCAATGGACTCGCAGCGCCATCAAATACTGACCAAAATTTACTACATTTGAGAGTTAAATCCTTGAGAGACACCGAGGATCTTCTTCAGCATGTTGGACTTGCTGAAGCGAAGCAATTTATTGAAGACAACTCTCATCCACGCTTGTGGCGTTTACTTGGCGAAAGCTCCCTCAAAAAGCTCGATCTTGAAACGGCTGAAAGTGCTTTTGTACGATGCACAAATTATCAAGGAATTCGCTTTATTAAAAAGTTGCAAGCAATTCAGAGTGAAAGCATTCAGAAAGCGGAAGTTGCTGCATTTTTTGGTGACTTTGATGAGGCCGAAAAGCTTTACATTGACGCTGACCGAAGAGATTTGGCGATAATATTGAGGACAAATTTAAACGACTGGTTTAGAGTCATTCAACTTTACAGAATGGCGAGTGGCATCAGTGATCAACAAATGGAAAATGCCTATCGTGAAATTGGAAATCATTTTGCAAATTTGAGGGCTTGGGAGAGTGCTCGAGAATATTACGAGAAAGCTCACTACATCGAGGGCTTAATGGAAACTTTTTATCATCTCGAGATGTACGATGAACTCGAAAGTTTAATTAATAAGTTGCCGGAAAAGAGTCCGCTGCTTGGTAAACTTGGACAGATGTTGGCAACAGTTGGATTAACTGAGAAATCAGTTGAAGCTTATAAAAAATGTGGAGACATAAAATCTGCGGTTTCGACATGTGTCTCACTTCGACAGTGGGGATTGGCTGTTGAACTTGCTCAGAAATATAAAATGCCTTCGGTAAATGCTCTCTTAAATAAGCATGCAGCACATTTATTGCAGGAAGGAAAATTGCCGGAAGCGGTTGAGTTGCAAAAGAAAGCAGGACGGTATTTGGATGCAAGTCGATTACTAATGAAATTGGCAGAGAGAGAAATTGAGAAAAAATCCACATTTTTAAGGATCAAGCAACTTTTCGTTCTCGCCGGGCTGTTGGTCGAGGAACATCTCCAAACACAAGCGAATGTCACTGGGAGCAACCGAGCTACAGTTCTCGCTCAATTAACACCCGAAGATTCGGTTTTTATCGAACAAATTTGGCACTATGCTGAAGCTTATCATTACATTTTACTCGCTCAGCGACAACTTAGAGCAGGCTTAATGCATTCGTCTGTGCTTTCATCAATAAGATTAAGAGATTACGAGGATGTTTTAGATGTTGAAAAGATTTATGCATTGATAGCGCTTGCAAGTTGTGCCGATCGCTCATTTGGAACATGCTCGAAAGCATTTATTAAACTCGAAGGGTTGGATACAATTCCAGAGTACAAGAGACAAGAGTATGAGGAGCTAGCTGTTAATATTTTCTCACGATACGACCCAAAGGACTCGAAAATGGATCAAACGCCGTGCTTTGCATGTGAAAGTTTCGTTGCTGATTGGGAAACTTCGTGTCCAAATTGTGGATCTCATTTTCCCGCATGCATCGCATCGGGTCAGTCTATTATGAATCCACAAGTGGCATGGCAGTGCTCAAAGTGTCAACATTTAGCAAAGAGAATTGAGATTGCAAGCAGAAAGTCGTGTCCTTTATGTCACAGCTTAGTCACTATTCAGAGGACTGAGATGTAAAACTCACACAAGCTTTTTTGTTCCTTTTAATAATTGGAAAAATTTGCTAACTTTTTTTTATTATTAATTCTTGATCTCTTGAATGTTTAAAAATTCAGTATGTATAACCCTAGAGAGAGTTAATTAAATTGTAATAAAAGATGGAAAAATTCACGATACTTATTTTCAATAATTTCTTTTGCCGGCACTGGTTGTAATCTTGATCGGTTCCTGACTCTTATTTTCCGCTTGCTGAATGGAAATGTTTTGAATTCCTACTTGAACGGTTGAGAGTTGTTCGCGCCATGTGATGAGAAGATCATTTAATTGTTGCCATTGAGCGCGCCCAAAAGTCCGATGCATTGTACTGGAAATGTGCACTTTACGGGAGTTTTGATCAATTCGAGCACGAACGAGTTTAGTCTTGATGACTAAAATAATGAATGATTCAACTTCCGTCTCTTCAATCTGAAGCTCATCCTTAAGCAATTCGAAGGACATTTCTGGATTACTCTCGGCAAGTTGCATGAACGAGAGAAGTCGCATTTTCTTCATATTCTGTTCGTGATTCAATCCTTGTGTTGTGACAAATTCCTTGTGATTTTGATAGAATTTCATGTAGCTCTGTAAGTTTTCCGATACAAAGATTGAGAGAAGGTCGTGAATAAGCTCTCCCTCGAGAAATCGAACTGGCTTGAGTGAGAGCAACGGATCCAAGAGGAAAGTGTTGGGATCAGCTAATGCAGTAACGATACATTTCATGGCATCATCGCGAGCATGCGAAGCATTATCATCAGTATATGTACCGAGGAGTTCAATCATTACTTTCGAAGCTATTTCACACTGCGAGTCTTTGAGGACATCATGAAGCAATCTAAAATGGATACGTTATTGAAATATATGCTCTAATGTTATGATAAAATATATAAATTACCTATAGAGTTTCTGCATTTGCTCCTTTGATGGTGGACATTGTGCAAATTCTCTCTTGAGCTCATCCAATCCAGTGAAAACTTCTCTTACTTGATCGCATTGCTTGGCCACTTGAACTAAGTGATAGTAAACGTGATATCTAAGCGGCGATGCTGGTTCCAAATTGTTAAAAAGTCGCCATAATGATTGCAAACAAACCTTCGCCAACTCGACTGTCGGTGCTTTGGTTAATTTCTCGCAAAATGCCAAAATCATGTTTTCACCGCGATCGGATGTGATTATTGACACCATAATCGACACAATGCTGTTGAGAACGCAATCGACTTCATTCTCATTTGCTTCCTTTTTCAAACAGACATCACAAACTCCGCAAATTTTATGAAGATCATCCTCAATTCCTTTTGGAGACTTTTCCTCAGATATTTCAGCACCGAGTGTCTTGAAGTACTTGCGAATCTCTTGTGCTTGATCTTCGAGTGTTAAATCGATAAAAACGGCCGGTCCTTGCATCGTAAATTAGCGGTTTAAATAATTTTTATTGAATTTTCTTAGACACGTGAAGAAAAGTGTTCTAAAACGAGAGTTGTTCTAAAGATGCGAGGGGAAGGTAAGTGTTGAAAAATATTTTAGCACAATTTGTTTACAAACAAAAAGAAAAATTATTAAAAATGAGTCAAGAAAAAAATTGCGACGAAATTAATAATTTAGAGGTTGCTAAAGGCGGTGAAAATGTTGAGGTGAAAAAATTAAACGTTTTGCTGTCAATAAATTAATTTGTATTTGAATTTTAAAAAAATTTCTGATTTCGGCTAATTTCAGGTCGTAAACGATGACACAAAACATGAAAGTGAAAGCCCAGAACTTAAATCACAAGAGAGTTCAACATCTAGTTCAAGCACATCATCATCAGAAGACAAAACAGAAGAAACAATTCCAGAGGAACCGCCAGCGAAAAGACGTAGAAGAAGAAAGCGACATCCTAAGAAAAAGAAATCTACGTTAACAGTTGCATGTCCTCAAGAAGAAGAAGAACCTTTTCCGGCAAGATACAAAAATTTACAAATCTTCATTAATTCGGCAGTGCCAAAGGTGCACTTGAGATTTGATGACGATGGCGAAACGGACGAAAAAAAATCAGAATTTAACTACAAACCGAGAATAATCAGTGCAAGGAGTAAAAATTTAGAGCTCAATGAGAATTTAAAAGAGGAATTTAAGATTTTAGATATGGAAGTGACACAAACTTTTGAGTCAGAACTCATTCAAGAAATGATTTCATTAAAACCAAGAATTATTAAAGCTATTGGTCACTAAAATGTTTTAAATTATAAAGTGCAAGTGTAAACTTTTTATTGCTCAAATATAAGTTCAAAGTTTATATAAAAATTGGTTTTTAATGCATTTTTTGCAAGCGTCGTTTTAAATAATATTACCACAAGCTTTCAAGTGGTTCATCACTAAGTGTCATGATTTTTTTCATGACCACATTTTCGAGTTCATCGCTTAGTTCATTCATACTTTTATCGGCATCAATCACCTGCCATAAGGGAGTCTCAATCATTCTCTCGTACATTTTCTTTACATTCTTTTGCATTTCTGATGTCTCATAACGTTCAATTCCAAAGCCACCACGTCGTGCCATAGCTTCAGCTGTTAACGTTAAATAAACAACGAGATCTGGTTTCAAAAGTCCTTTCTCAGGTAGTCGACACCACTCAAAATCGAGTCCTTTAGCTGCCGAAAATGCCACTCCTGAATATGAATATCTATCGACAATAATGGTTGTGCCTGAAATTATGAAATTCATGATTCATGAATGATTTTAAAAAATTATTTTCGATGTTACCATTAGTAAGCTCCTTTTCCATTTCATTTTTAGCCTCCCAACGATTTACCGTAAACAAGAGATGAATGCCTTCGTCTGTCAAATTTGCCTTGTTCCTTAGATATGCGTCAATAATTTTTCCCGATGGACTTTCACGATTCGGAAAATTCATGAATTTTACGTTCAAATTTTTACTTTTTAAGCTGTCCACGAGTCGTTTACACTGTGTTGTTTTACCAGCTCGATCACATCCCTCAAAAACTATCAATGCTCCACGTTTAATGTACATTTTTATTTATGTGTTGTCGTCTTGAGTCCAAATAAATAAATGAAAATTTTTTTTTCCTAACTCGTTTTGCGTTTCGGCGGTAAATTTAGCACATAACTATATCAGTGCTAAAATTTGAATTCAATATTTTTTATTTGACCGTTAACATTAAATAATTTTTATTTTTCATCTAAAATTTTATTTTCTAATAACTCCAAATATTCTAAAACTTTTCATTTAAATTTTTAGAATTTTTTGTGTGTGAAATTTTTTATTATTTTACTAAAAAAATTCTAAAAATTTAAATGACCTTAGGTTATCCAGAGTTGCGTGCCCCTCAAATAACGGCGACTTATTCAGAAATGAAAACGCGCAATTCATTTTTTAACGGCTAAATTTAAAAACGAAGGGAATGTCATAAAAGTTTCCCTAAAAAAACTGCGGCGGCATTGTAAAACTTTTAATTTACGATTTTCTTGAGAAATGGCACATTTAATGTTAAGGTAAGTGCTTATTTCAATCAAGGAAACGTCCTTGATCGGTAATAACATGGAGTTTGTTAAAGAACTTGTCAAATTTCAACTTTCAGAAGTTCAAAACGTAAAGTCGACCAGGAAAATGATGAGTCGACATCCAGTAAAGCTAAAGAGATGAAAACATCGGTTGAAATACTTGAAAAATCATTAATCAGTGACGCAGCTGGAATGGGTGTATTTCACAAACTGAACCAGGATGTGTTTGAGGAAATCGTAAGCTTTCTTGATACAAAAGACATTTTAAAATTTTGTCTAACAAGCAAGACAATGAACGGACTAATCGGCAACAATGAAAAGATCATGAGAAGAATTACACTTCAATTTCCTTGGCTGTTCGAACTACAATATATGACTGAAAATGATTTTGGACAAAGGATCTACCGCAAGATAGCGTTCAAGAATAATATTAAAATAACTGAGTTGCCGATTGTGTCACCATACATCAAGAAGATTTCATCGCACGCAAATGATATTGAAATTGGTAGCAACTTGAGTTTTACTGTAGGAATTTACATCATCAAGCATTTCAAGGCATCAAGTAAGATTCGCGCAAACTTCAAAGGAAACATACTTCGTTCTGCTAGCTCAACAACTGCATTAGATGTCCAACATTTGAAAGCTCTGGAAATTAATAACTGTTGGAAAAACTTTGTGATTTTCGAGAATTGTCAATTGTTGGAAAAACTTTCACTATCACTATCTGAGACTCGCGATTTTGATGAAGCAGACCCTCCTCGCTTACAACAATTCCTGCTCAAACAAAGTCGATTGAAATCACTCAATGTTGGAAGATTTCTTCAATTGTTCAATGACAACACTCTTACCGATTCAAAGTTCAAGCTCGAAGAATTTAGTTTTGAATTTTACGTTCACAGAATGTCAATTCTCAAAATTTCTTCTGATATGAATGCAAATCTTCAAAATTTCTTGAAACTTCATTCCGACACACTTAAAAAATTGTCTGTAACGGATGCAACAATCCTGGAATTCACTCGCTACTTTCCTCATCTCAAAAGTGTTGAACTGACATTGATTCAAAACTACGGACAAATTTTAGTGTTAAAAGCGATGCCATTCGTTAAGACTTTGAGTGTCAAGTGTCCGTATAATGGTCGAATCAAACTATCAACATCATCCGTTAAAGATTATTTAAATTTGAAGGAATTTCGTGGTGAAGGTATAATTTGGAATTCATCGCTCAGCCATGGCAGAATTGAAAAGCTTTTCCTGGATTGTTGCAGCTTTTCAAAATTTGATATGCCAAACTTGCAGTCGGCAACGTTCAGAAGTGTAACTTTTCCTCCAAATACGCAGCTTAACCACAAAATTAAGGAATTGAGCTTATATTGCTGCACAAATACTGAGAATTTGCTAGCGTTCATTGATAATCCAGACGCTAACTTGCAAAGCCTGGAACTTGTACACGTGACATTGTCAAATCGTCGTGTGATTGATGCAAACTTGCACAAAATTCGAAAGCTGATCACCAGAAGCGTCACTTACTCATCATAACTCAATTGATTGGATTTAACTCAAACAGCAAATATCATATCTATTTCTTTTCTTCAACAATATTTTTTACTGAACATTTTGAATAATAAAATCAGTACTATTAAATTTTTTAAGGAACACTTTAGACGATAAATATCTTCTTTACTTGCTTCCATTTCAGTAAAATTTAATTTAAAGTTTTATTAAAGTTTTTATTAGTCGACTGAAGAAACTTTTTTGCAAGACTACAACTGCAATTTTTTTATTAAGAAGGTTAACAATAATTTGAGTGATAGTTGGGAATAATAATTTCAGTCTAAACAATATCTTGTTTATTAGATTTTTTTCATGAAAAATAAAGTTTTGCATGCCAGCAGAATCAAAAAATATGAAGCTTATTTTATTCAATTAACAAAACAATCGTCAAAATAAGAATTTAACCATTTTAATAGAAAGCCTTTGCTCTTCTTGGTGTTGGCCTTGGCGATGAATTTTTCTTGGCTGAATTTTGTTCGGCTTTTTTGTTTGGAGCTTTTGAGGCAGAATTTCCCTTTTGATTTTGATTTTGTGCTTTCGAGGGAGAATTTTGACTTTTGTTTGGTGCTTTCGATGGAGAATTTTGACTTTTGTTTGGTGCTTTCGAGGGAGAATTTTGACTTTTGTTTTGTGCTTTCGAGGGAGAATTTCCTTTTTGTGCGTTGTTCTTAATCGCTGGTGGTGTTGTTCTCGCACCTGCAGGTTTGCCTTCATTTTTTTTCGTCACTTGAGCTGAAGCTGTGACAAAAATAACTGCCATCACAGCTAAAATCACAAGTGCAAGCCTCATGATGTTATTTAGTATTCTCTTGGCTTCAAAATGTAAACTGATGAACAGTCATGAACATTTCTATCAATTTATACAAAATTTTTCTTTAACACAAGCATGTAGGAAGCAAATTAATAAAAAAAATTAACACGAGTCTGAAATTAAAATTTTGTCCAACAATTTTTCTTGTTTTGTTCGGAAATATGAATTATGTTAATTTTTAAAAATTCCGCAATACCTTAATACTTAATTCCGTAATACCTTAATTATGTTGTTAAAAATAGTTTAACTAATAAAATGCTAAAAAATAATTTTAAAAGCTCATCAAAAGTTTTTTCACACTTTTAGCATTGGAACAATGCAGTGAGAGCTTGTTGCAGAAAATTTTCTCTCGATTTGCCAAAAAGCACGTGACATTTATTCCAGCTCCTCTCTCGTTGGAAATAACCACGTTTAATAAAGTTCTCACTCTCGCTATTTATGTTGCTAAAAAATTTGTCAGGAAGTTCATTTGTTGTCGGAACAAAAATAAAAATAACATTACTTTTGAGGAATTATTCGCTCTTACATAGCTAGTCGATAATTTCACACGTATCTCAAAATTTCACCTCGTTGACATTAAATAATAAATTTCAACCACCCACATCCTCTCATGTGTATTTCTTCTCAAGATTATCATTTTAATAAAAATTATTTTCTTCGCGTATAAGAAGACATCTTAGGGAGAGTGATGCGAGTAATGGAGTGAAGGTTGATGGAGATGTAATAAGAAGAAACATATATAAATTGAACTTCATCAAGATGTCGTCAACATTGAGCTTTTATTTATCTCTTTCGCCTCTTCATGATGAGAAATTTTCTCTCTTAAAAATCTAAAGATATTTCATGATAACTTTTCGTACAGATTAAAAAAATGCATAAAACTAAAAAATACTTTAAATATTCCATGTTCATGATTCCATTATCATTAAATCCCAACATTGTTGCAAAATATATAAAAATTTGCATTCCACCTCTTTCAATTTAAACGTTAAGTTCCTGGACAAAATTTCCTCTTTCAAGTCTCTTTCTTTTTCTCCATCGCACGACAAACCCATATTTATGTAAAAGCAATAGAGAATTTTTTATTACAAAAGGAAAAGTCGAAGAGCCGATGGAAATACAATTTATCACCTTTAATGGCGACGAACGATGCAACTTTTAATTAAACAAGCTATGCTCGCGCGTTTGTAAAAAAATGTAACGACTTCATTGCATGCAGCACACGCTGATGTTGAACGATGGAAATGAGGTGAATGGGAAGAGGATAATGTAGGAATTAAGAAATACTTTTAATGGTATGCAAGAAATAATAAATTCCAGTTAGTGCAAAATGACGACTGCAAGGGTTGAATTGTGCATTTTTTTGAAATATATTTTCAAATATTTCAATAAGATCAAGATAGGAGAAATGGTCTAACCCGTAACTTTTATTTGCATATGAATTTAAATTATTAAAATATGACATCAGGAAATGCAGTTAACGTGAAAAATATGTACGCACATAAAAAACCAATAAACCATAAGCTTTCAAAAAAAGCAGCTTTAAAGCTTTTGTCATAATTTCTCGTTGCAAAAAAAATAATTATAGGAGGAAAAATTTTTAAAATCAGCATGAAAGTAAACACGGGTAAAAACGGTTTAAATGACGGTTTAAATGGAAAGTTAATTACTTTTCGTTTCGATACTCGAATGCGAAGCTCGGAATACAAAATTAAGAGAGAAAATCATCAAAATCCCATTTAAAGACTCTCGAATGCAATCTCATAACGCTGAGAGTGATTTAAATACAGCATGGATGTGTTGTGACATTAATGACATCAAAAAGAAGCAAATGGAAATTGAAAAATGAGAGAAAATAAAAAACATTAACCTAGGGATATTTTTTTGGTGACTGTTTAAGATGTTTATGGAGGCAAAATAGCTAGAAAAAATTTCTTTAGACTTTTCAAACACTCAACATTATTGGCTTCGATCCATATTTACTTGATTTAAATTGACAAAATTTGAAATCCTCATTGTCATTGTCAACCCACACGCAAGTTCAACAGATGTGAGCATTTTGTTGCTATAATTTGAGTTTTCTAACGCGTAGAGAGGGAAAAAAATGAAATCGATCATAATAAATCATTTCGGATATAAATGAAAACTCAGTCAATTTTTTAGTCGTCGCAGTTTTAGGTGTAAATCATTTTTGTTCACGCGCTTGCTAACAAGATTTTTCCCCTTCCTCATCGTTCATTGTGTTAGCTCATCGTGCATAAAATTTGTCAACGCTATACGTTGTCATACCACACACATGTACGACGAACAGATTATTAAATTTGCAGACTTTCATCAAAAGCGAAGATTTCTAAAAAATCACTTAGAAGGAAATTTATTTTGAAATCATTCAGACATTCAGATAAATTCCGCGAAGAATAATGAATAAAATTTACATATTTGAGTGAGTTCTTAGCTGGAATAAAAAAAGTTTAATGGTTGGAAATTTTCAACTTTTTTTTTTCTCGAAATTTGCAAACAGTTAAATTTTTAGTATAAAATTATTTTATGTTTCCATCCCTTAAAAAATCAATCGATGATAAACGAAACTTTTTCGTTCATAAATTTGAAATTATTTTTTACATGCATTAACGAGCTTAAACACGCTTTTCATCTTTTTGGAAGTAAAATTTTTGGTGGAAAAATATAATTGCTTCGTAGAATTTCTTGCAGCATACTCTCAGACACACCTGCACAAAATTTAACAAAGCCAATTTTGAAATTTTCTTGAGAGCTGACGTAAATTAAAATAAATTTAATATTGAAATTCCAAAACTTTGTGTATCATCACCATGTAAATATAACCTTGTTTCCCACAAACTCATCGTCGCTAACTCTGCGTTGTTCATTAGTTACATGCTAACATCATTTCTTGAGCAAAGACAATCTGTCACCTCGTTGTTCAAGTTGATATACACACTTTAAAGTACTGTAGTTTTAAAGAGAAGGAAGTTAAATTTCCCTTAAAGAAAACTTTGAATATTACAAGAAAAAAAATATAGAATCATAAAAATTTTAGGAAACGGTTAAAATTTAAATAGTTAAAAGTTGAAAATTTGGAACTTTATTCAGTTCACTAGATCCAGCTCTAAATTTTAATTAAGCCTTCAAACTTTGAAAGTTTATAAAAGTTTAATTTTTTGTACGAAAATTTCTCACCCCTTGAGCCCACTAAACTTATCTCTCAGCAAATCGAAAAAAAAGAAATGAACTTTACACATGAATGAAATTTACAGCAATCGAGCGAAAAAATCTCCAACCTCAATCGCAAATATAAATACGCAAAAACTTGTCAAACTCTTTATTGACTGAAGAAATGAAGATTTCCTGCGTGGGACATGAAAACCGTTGAAGCCGTAAATTTAAATAAAAGTATACTTTTTGTATACAATTGTCTATTGAAAATACGTTGAAGCCGAGATTTAAATTTTATTTGTATGAGGATTTTTTGAATTTTAACGGTAACATTTGGTCATGTCCCACGCAGGGAAGATTTGTTTAAAAATAGAAGAAAAAAATTGAAAAGAAATCAAATAAAGGTTGTTGAATGGAATTTTTTTTCTCCCCACGTGGGCCCACCAAATGTTGATTGAAGAATGAGCCTACGGGATATTCTAATCGAAATGTATGTACTTGTTGATGACAAATATTAAATATTGACTTGGACAATTCACTGCAAACATGAATAAAAAGCTCCCTTTAATGGTTTATTCAAACATCAAAATGATGGTTGCTGAGGTATCTACACTGTAAATAATTAATTTTATTTGCGTTTTCTCGTTTTAATGCCAGAAGAAAGTTTGCTTGTGGCAAATATTTTTTATTTTCCTTCATTTTGTTGCCTTCATTTAGTTTATGATGTGCTGAAAAATAATCAGTAACTGACAAATTATTTTATTATTGTTGAAATATTGTCTTCAATTTTTACATTTATTGGGGCGGGGGTTTTTATCCTTTTGGTATACATCATCATCAACTAATTTTCTATACGAATCTTTAAATATGCATTTTGTAAAAAATTATTGAACGAAAATTCCTTAATTTTGGTTCAATTCATTGCTTTTAACTGATATTTTATTTATTAAACTTTTTAAAAAAATTTAGAAAGAAAAGTTTATAAAAATTTACATTTTTAGATTACAACTATTCGATAAACTTTAAAGTAAACAGCCAGAAGTAGATATTAAGTTTGAATTTACATTTTATTTGCTTAAGTAGGTGTAAGTATCGGTGAAAATTTAAACCTTATGACACCCTTAACCTGTTATGAAGAGAGAGGTTTCGAATTTCAATGAGGCCCAAGGAAAATGACAAAAAGTTGTTCATGAATTTTAATAAAGCTGCAAATGAGTTTTTGAGAGGGTTTAAAAAATTTTTATGATGTTTATATAAAAAATTCAAATTTGACCCAAAAAGTTTTAGTAAAAATTCATTTTTTCATAAGATTTTTAATTTTATCTTTTCAATATTTTTATCACCATCATTCGTTCACAATGCAACACGTTTTTATTTCTCTGAATGCCAATAGCTTTTTTAAATTTTTACAGCAAAAACACGTGAGATATTGTTGTGAGAAAGAAAAGTCATAAGAGGATTCAAAACTTTCACATTGAGACACATCCAACATTTCAAAGACTTACACCACCAATTTACTACAAAGAAACTTTTCATTTCAAACTTCAACTTGATAAAATCGCATTTGCCCAAAACTTTAAAATTCAATTTTATTTTTTACACAGCGACAATTCATATTCATTCAATAAAATCTGATAAATATTTTACATTTTCCCTTTTTCATTTTCTATCGTCGCTCCTCGAGAAATTTTCTTCGCCTTTTTTGTAGTGTGGCAGGACGAAATTTTTCAATTCTTCCTTTTCGTTGAATTGAATTTCTGATTGCTTCTGATGCTTTCTTTCTCTTTTGGATATGATAACACAGACTGCCATCAAGATTATTATTTAAGCTACACATTCGAGGTTGAAAAATTGTCGTCACGCACTCTCGGATTCTTTTATTTTAGTCATGTGAAGGCATCTCAAACCTTGAATTTCCTTTTTGCAAGACAAAACATTTTTTTTGAAATTCAAATTTTAAAATGTCTCTTTTCGAAGAATCATTTTTGAAAATTGCCTTCATTGAAGATATGTGAGATGAATAGACACCTCAAGATAACATGAGATAAAATTTGTTTCTGGACATTAAATTCTTCATCAACTTTTGCACCTTTTCAAGTAATAAATTTAAATTTCCATCTTATGATCTTATGACTGATTAAGTCCTTAAGATACCAAGTGCATACTGGATATTTTTATTATAAATATTTTTTCATTCCATGGAGCATCAACATCGCAAGAAGAAAAACGAAAGAGATAAGAATATAAATTACTTGTGCTGCTCATGAATGAATCGAACAGAGTTGAATGGGAAATATTTTTCATGGAAAAACGAAAAGTATTTCAAGAGTTAACCAGTTGAGTAAGCTCATCTTGTATTTAAGTCATTTGTAATCAAATTCATGTAAAATCTAATCGTCTGGTATTGTGATGTTAAAATATAGAGAGATGATATGGATGGGAAAATTTTCACGCTTGGTTAACTTTTATTATTTTTGATGAAATTAATAAAGAGCTGAACTTTTATTTCGATCGCAATAATTTAATAATTTAATCTCAATAAAATTGAATATTTTCTCATCCATCCATTCTCAAGAATATTTTTTAATGCTTCAGTAAAAAAATCAAGTTTGCATGTGGCAGTTAAACATTTTCACTTTTATACCCTTAAGAAATTTTTTTGATATTCACAATTTATAGTAAAGATTGCCGTCTTTATATTAAATTTGATAGAAAAAAGAAATCAGCACATGGTCTCAATATTATCATCATCGATAGCGACCGTTTTATTAATCTCATCCTCATCAATGCTGCTCTTGATATTCAACGATAATTTTGCAATTTCATCTTGCACTAAGTGTGTACTTATCGATGGTATCATTTTCCTCACATCATCTTTGGCATCTTCCGTGCTTGTGCTTGAACTCTCTTTGAGGACATTCATGTGAATTCGGGGTAAGATTTTGGTTGTAACAGCTGGTGACCTATTTTCACTCAAAACAAAAGATTTCTCTAGATTTTCAGAGTTTGGTCTTTTTGATCCGGCTGAAATGCCGCCAACACTCGCATGATTGTGATCCATACTAAATTGTTTCCTTAACAAAGCAACATTCGTTCGATTCGAATCCGCTGCACTCATTGTTGATGCACGCTTTGGAAATATTTCTGTTGCTGCCGTGTTTTCAATAACCGTCGAATTTAAAGTTGTCGATGTATCCGCTTCCAGCGAAAGGTCATTTGTAAATGACGAATTATCGATGTTAAACGAACTGTTTGTGTCGTTTGAGTTCTGTTTAATTACATGATAGGGATGTGCCGAATAATCAGTATTATCGGAACTCGAATTCTTATGTAGGCTCTCACTCGATGGCTTATGATGTCGCTGTTTGTCAGTGTCGGGATTTAGATAAGACATATTATTATTGCTACGAGATGTCGATGGTGAAATTCGAGCCGGATTGTCAGCCGACACTGCACGTCTCTCGTTACTGATTTGAAATTCTTGATTTTGATCGTTTGCCTTTTGAAGTTTCGATGGCGTAATTGGAAGCTCAATTGCTGTCTCACGTCTTAACATTCGTCGCTGAGTGTATTCGCTAGCAAAACCGCCTGTGAATTCATAAAAATTTTTCAATAGAATATAAAGAATTTTAAAGAATAAATTTTACCCTCTAAATTATCATCGCACTCTTCGGAAGACCCACTTCTCGTGCCAAGTAATTCTTCCATCGCCATATAATCATTATCTTCGCACTCCTTTAAGTGCTGTTTCTCGAGCAGCGCTGTCAATTGTGGATTAGTCAACTGATCCATTTTCTTTGGCTTCTCTTCCATGTGCGAACTAGTCGGTGATGTTATCATGCTTTCAAGTTCGTCAGTAATACTCGTATATTCAGCATGTATTTGCAGCAACAAGTGTCGACCAGATTTCGTTGCAGGTTTCGATTTCCCCGTACCACCCACACCGCCCACACCATCGTCGGTATCAGGCTCAGATTGCGTCAGACTAAATTGCCGCTTTGGCATTCCCACGAAATTAAGTGAATTCTGAGATCGATTAATATCGTAAACTTGCTGCGATTGCGACTGTGATTCTGAGTTTCTTCTTCCCATTTGCGAGTTTCTTCTTCTTAGGCCAAAACGTTGACGCTCATTGTCATCGGTGCCCGTTGGAGGAGCGTTTGCAGAAATACCAGATGGCATTGTATTTTCCGCTCCAATAAGCGTTCTTTCATCATCGCATAAATCGAGAGGAGTTAATGTGTCTTTACTCTCTTCGCTTCGGGCTGTGTCTTGTCGAATGCTTAAAGACCGTCTATTAATTGAATCGGAACGCAAAATTGGCTGTTCCACTTCAACACTTTGTTGTGCCGATAAAATATTTTGCTGTTGTTGTTCAACGTTCGGTGGCGGCGGGGGTGAAATACAATATTCGGGCTCTTCCGATTGAACAGACAATTTACGACTTCTTACCGATACTGAGTACTCATTAACTTCTTCCGTTGACTGCATAAGCTCATTCTCTTCGAGTACAGTGCGTACTTCAAAATGAGCTCCATCGTCAAAGATGTAAGCATCCGGACGTACTTCCGTGAGTGAGCGATTAAATCTTCTTACTCGAGCTGTGGTTGGAGGAAGAATAGGTGGAAGAATTGCAGGCGGTGGGAGGATATTTGTTGAGTCATTCTCACTCATTGTTCGGTTGCGATGGATATCATAAGGAAGTGGAAAAGTGCTTAGGTTAACAACCGAACCCGGCACAATAACATCACTGTTGATGTGTGTCGACATGAAACGATGAATTACGGCTAAGTGACTTAAAATCTGATCAGTCGATTCCTCCATTCTGCGGAGACGAAATTCCATATTTTGTATTGAGAGCGCTTGAAGATTTTCTTTCGTGTTGATATCTTCAATCTTTTGAGTCATGTTTTCAACTCGCTCGTCCGTATTTTTAATTCTCTCCTCGGTCGACTGAAGCAAGATTGTATTTTGCTCTTGAAAGTAACCCTCGACGCACTCTTCTTCAAAGTCATAAATCTTCTCCATGTCGTCCTTCTCCAAGAAAAGCTTCAAGCCATTATCGCGCACCTCTTGCAGACCCTTCGCCTTTCGAAAGCAAAACTTGATCAGTGAATAAAAGTGACATAGGGCAATAAATGGTGGCGGCAAGAAGGGCTTCTGTTGATATTCCATCACAACAGTGAATCGTTGAAACATCCACACTTGATGCTGAAAATTAAATGAAATATATTTTGGCTTTCGAGGTCAATAAAAGATGTCACTTACAGAAATTGAATTGGTCTCGTTGAAGATGTTATTGAAGACCGCAATGAGAAGATTAATTAGGAGAATGTTGGCAATTAAGAGATACATAGACATTGCTATAGGCTGTTGGCATGGAACAAGGTAAAGATAAAATTAATTTCATTGTTACTTCAAAAAAAAAGAATCAAATGTTAACAAAAAATACTTTTTACCCTCAATTATTAAGGGTTGATTACTCACAGTTATCCAATGACCTGTAACGCAAGGCTCTTGAGTTGGATCTTCACCACACGGCGGATCAATTTCGTCTGCAAACACCTCACCGTACAACATAAAGTACGGTTGAAAAAACACGTCTCGTACTAATCGCCAATCAGCCTCTTTGTTGGGATTTAATATTGACTGGCGACTCACACCGAATGACATCAACACGACGAGCAAAAGAACCACAAAATAAATCATATTTTTCACCATTTTACCCATCATTGTTACGAGTGGACCTAATTCGATTTGGAGCAATTGTGATAAGAAATTTTAAGCTCTACGTCTGGCACTCACCGAGATATTTATTGACACCCAAAATGTTTAGAATTCGTAGATACCAGTAGATGCTGTTGATGCAATAAATTACTCGACCATAGTCCATCATTGCCGGTCGAAATCGCAATACAACTCCGATGATTGATGTAACTAAGGAAGAAATTAAATTTTAATACTTTAATTAAGCAACAGATGGCAACAAACCTATTGCACACAAATCAGACAAGTTCCAAAGGTTCCAGCTAAACACTGCCAATTTATGACTGTTTGAAAAAAGTTTTTATTGCTATTTTTCGATACACATTATAAGTTTTCCGCACTCACCAGATAGCAACAGGTTCCGACTGCATGATTTCTCTAACTTTCTCGAAACCCAAAGTCGTAACGTATGCGATACTATAAATTTCCTGCCAGTTAGGCGTTGCTTCCATTTTAACGAGAACGGAGTATGTGAAGAGGATAAGGAACACAATATATGCGATCTATAAATGAACACGGGAGGGCGGAAATTTTCGTTAATGAAGATTAATTAATTGAATTACTCTCGGTAGCGGTTTTACTCACGGAGTCTGCCCAAAATTTGGTAATTGGTGCGGTGTAAAATTCATAAATTTTCTTTTTTAACTTTAATGGACGATGCAAGCGGATGTCCTCTTCGTAGGGATTATATTGCGTGCCATCGGAGTCTGTTAAAGAGACCTAAAGGCAATGAAAATTATTAGTAGAGGTTTTTTTGGCAGTTGTGATAAATTCTATTAATTTTTAGCTGATAAGTTTCGTCACAAAAAACTTTATTTTAAAAATTAAACTTTTTCATTCAGTATAGATGGGTATAGAGGGTTTGAGAGATTAAAATCTTTCACGCAGGAAAATAATTTTCTAAACTTTTTCTTTTTCTCTCGTTTATCTTTCTTCAAATCCTTCCAATCTTGAGAGAAAAAGTTTAATGCTGAGATTTAGAGCAAAAACGTGTTGATTAGAGGGATATGAGTGATGCACGAAAATCTAATGAGAAGCATCAAAGCAAAAGTTTATGGGGCAATAAAGATTGGATGAACATCAAAAGGTTGATGAAATTTTGCTTAACTAACTAAACGTGCAAATTTATTTAAAATCAAAATTTTAATCTAATTTTTTTTGGATGAAAACACTCAAAAAATTGCTAGTGAAATCGTAAAAGATAATTAACACGTGTGAACTCTGTCGTTTTTATGTTTTTAGTAAATACTGCATAGCTCAATTAAGTTTCCCATGAGAAAATATCTCACTTCATGAATGGACATTAATAAAAAATTAATCAGGCGTGTTGAAAAAGTTGAAAATAAAAAACGACTAACACGACATTTTTTTAACATTTTAGAATGGGTCTAATTAAAAGTCAATATAGAAACTAACTTTAGTTGGATCCATGTTATTTGTTCCGCTTGTAAGTCCTACCTAATTATGGTGAAATTTTTAAAGCATTTTAGTGAATTAATTATTTACTGCACTAATTTGTTATGAAAATAGTCAAAATTATTAACTCAAAAAGGTCTTTTAATTTGTTTTCTTGTTTTTTTAACTCAATTTGCAGAATTATTCTCTCGAAAAAGCTGAAATTTAATTTGTAAAAGGCATTTGAGAAATCATTGTTGACACACAAGAGAGTATGTTGAGTGTTAATACGTGTTAAACTTCGTTAAGCTTATTTTATTCCACAACCCCTAAAAAAAAATTTGAAAATTCTTACTTTTCCATTTTCCTGTACTTTTGTGTCCTTTAATGAATACGAGTCTGTCAATAAAGCCTGAAAAAAATTAAGAGACATTTGGAATTAACAAGGAAAGAAAATTGATGCATCATGACATTACGAAACAAGCAGCAGAGATAACAAAATAAATATAATGGCTCGAGGACGCTTCACCATTTTCTTCATCATTAACCTTAAATTCAGGTCGTTTGTTTATCTTTCTTTTGAGTCAACAATTTCAGATTATATTCATTTCATTATCTTCACTCCAGGAAGATGAGAACTAAATTCAATTATGCCAGGAGGGAAATGAACAGGCAAATATATAAAAGAAAAGAGTGACAGCGTGGAAAATAATAAAAAATCATGCAATTTTAAAATTATTGAGGAGAAAAAATATGAAACAATTTTAATTAAATTTTGATTAAGAACAATTTAAAACAGCTCACAAAATCATAAAATTATCGTTCCCTTCAAAGTTCTTACTTTCGCGAACGTTTGATCTAGTTAAAAGTTTCAAAAAATTTAAAGACTTAAATTTCAGCAGACAAATATTGTTTTTAACTTTATACTTAATTCACCGGAAAATTCCACCTCAAGATTTTTCTTAAAGATAAATTCAACGTAAAATTTTTAAGCAAACAAACGGAAAAGATTTTCGACTGCAAACTGAATGAATAAAAAAAATTTCTTCTCGTTTAAAAAAGGTTAAAATTGCTTCATCCAACATATAGACACAATGTGTTTGAAAGCATGCTGAAATGGGAGATGCTTGCACAGACAGACTGATAAGCTCTCAATTGCTTCTTCTTCTTTATTGTATTAAAGAAACTTTGAAATGTTTCTTTGACACAAATTAAAATAACTCAAAAGGTTGTATTGATTTTTAAAATGAGGAAAGAAATTTTTGAATCTAATTGAATTCGATAATTTAAAAATCTATTCGGAGTTTAATAATCTTAATTTTTACGCATGAAAAATCAGAGAATAGTCCATCATAAAGAAGCTACGAGAAAATTCCTGCATAAATTGGAAAAAATTCAATAGAGCTCATATAAACTTTTTCAAATGATAAAGAAGAGTTTTGCATATTAAATTATGCTCATGTAAACATATTCCAAGTTCAACAATGGAAAAACTTTTTAAAGAGAGTGCAAAAGAGCAATTTAGAATTTTTTATGATGCATGCATGTAAAAGTTTTCTTATTAAATTCAAGTTAAGAACTTTTTGAAATATATGTCACTCGCTTAAATTTGTTCCCTAGCCAAGTTGAATAGAAAGTTATTCGTTATTCTTAACTTTCATACATCAGGAAAAACATTTTAGTGCGACATAAAACATGGCAGTTGTGTGTAGAACATACGAAAATAATATTTTACAGCAATTTTTAACTGAAACTTGAAATCATAATGTTTTAAATTTAATTAAAAAAATTTCAAAACGTATAGCGTTTGGTTTAAACCAGCTGAATACTGTTATAAAGATGTAGTGGATAAGAAAGCAGATACATAGGTACTTGGAAATTGATATGGATATCACAAGAGATCAAAGAGATCAAACTTGTTTTGTGGAAAAAGAAGAGAAGTTTGGAAATAGATCAAAATTTAATATTGAAGAGAAAAAAATCAAATTGAACACGTAAGTTTTCGTTAGGGTTCCACAAGAAAAATTTACAGACAGAAAAAATTAATAAATTTGAATAAAGCTTTTTAAAAAAAATTCTGTTTTTCTACAGAAATTCACGATTCGATTTTATATTTTCGGTAAACTGTGGATCCCTAGATTTCATGCAAAAGCAATTTTACGACTTGAAATAACATCCACAAATGAGAGTGTGGGAAAAAACATCGAGACTTATTCACCTGCACTGGCGTCTTTTTGCCAACAATATTTTTAAAGGATCGCCTTTGAATTGAGCTCTGGGAAATGTTAGTAAGAGAATGTGATGCGAAGAAAATTATTCAGATGAAAAATTTTGTTTCATATTTTACTTTTTGAAATTTAAAGTGTGAGAGAAGGTTAATATCGAGGGGATATGGAAAATATTTTTGCATTTATCATAAACTCACCTCTGCATCCGTTATTGACTTTTCCTTATCTTCATAATCCAAATACTGGTTCTCCAAATGTTCCTCTTCAGTTTGCGGCATTGATTGAAGCTCCTCAAAAGTCTTGAAATCCAACTTCTTTATATAAATTGGAAGCAATAACCCCGCTACAACCTGTCGAGATGAGTGAAAAGTTTTTCATAAATTCAACCGCATGAAAGATGATTGAAAAAACAATTTTTCTGAGTAACATCTGTTAATCAACTAGCCGTAAAAAAATTCAATTTAGAGGCGAACCAAAAATAATAATTTTGCCTCTTAGAAAATCTCAATTGTAAAAAATTCATAAACTTGTGAGAGAAAAAAGTTTTAAGCACTTACATTTAAATTCGTATTTTTGCGCGTCCTCAAGCCTCCCATCCACATTTCTGCAAGAATAATTTGAGAACAGGGATGAGCTAGAATCGCACGATGATTTGCCGCCACTGCTAGCGAGAGGCAGCTCTGATTCGACCATGACGTCAATTCGCATGTCAAAAGTTTTTGTGTCTTCATTGGATCGACACGATATGAAAAATCGAGTAGTTTTAGTCCACGAGCCTCAAATTCCTTCGCATAGTTCCTTAACTCATCATAAATTTCCGTATCCAAGTCATCGTCAGCTGCCTCATGTGCCATCGCCTTATAAAGTTTACAAGCTACGAGAGATTTTGCTAAACTCTGCTCGCCATGCTGCCACATAAGAGTCGCCATTTGTTGTCGCTTTGTTAACACAGCCCATATAAGAAGCTCATTAAAGGGAAACGGAAAGAGTGCCATCTCCGATGTGAATGGCAAAAGGCCGGTAACCAAACTCATTGAATTTGCTCCCGCCGTACGTTGAAATGTCGACGCTTTACGATGGGTATTAACATAGCTGTTCATGACTTTCGCATAAATTGGTCGAAATTTACGGCGTGTATAGTAAGATCTAAATTTTGACGGGATATAAAATCAGACTTTAATTTAATTTATAAAACTTACCTGTAAGCACCACCTATTAAATTAGTGAGAAATTAAAATGGATTATCTCATGTGTCAAAAGAAGAGAATTTAAAATAATCGATTACCCATTAATTTATTTATAACTAGCCCAACATCGTGGAGTGTATAAATATATCCTTTGGGTATGTGTGGTCGAACATCACGAAGGATATAACTGAAAGTGAAAAGGAAATTAAAAAATAAATCGGATGGTGGAGATTTCAAATCTTACCCAAGCGTATTCGCAGGTCCATGTTTTGTATTATAAAGTTCCTCTAGTCTAGGAATTGTGAGAAATTTTTTCATCGACACGCCATTCTCTAGTAACAATTTCACAAAATCAATTCTATCATGTTCTAAGGCCTGCATCATTGCTTCATCAAGATCACCATAACCCCACTCTTGTCCGTAGACAAAAATCTCGGATCTTGCTATGTCTACTCTATTCCACGTTAGTGCCAAGCTCAATTGTTCTGATGGCGACAAATGTTGAGATTTGAATAACGCAGTTATGATTGTCTGGTCAAGTTCCTGTACTTTCGCTTCGGGGCCAATTCGAAAGACGGTAATGAGATTTTTATATTTTGTGCATTGCAAAAGCTCATTGTATAATCGGTCTGCTTGCTCTGTGCCAACTTCGAAAGTTTTCATAATCATGTTGACTAGATAATCCTTCATTGATTCCAGTAAACTCTGTTCCTCATGCTCATTCGCGTATTTATGCACAAAAGCTATGATATCAGCCGCTCTTCCACTTCCATCGACAATAACACAAGGAACTTTATCTGTTACGTATTCAAGCACAGCACGAATTGTGTTCATACCACCTTCAATCACTAGACACACGACGGGTGTCGATGATTGACTAACTGCAGATTTTGAAAATGATTTTTATTTAATCCAAATTGAATTTTTGACTTTATAAAAAATATCTACAAGCTTTTGGATCATGATTCAATTTTACGAAGGGGATAATTAAAGTGAAACAGTTTTGTGAATTCATTTTCAAAGTAACTTAATTCAATTCCAATACGTTCAAATACTAGCCCATTCGTTCGAGAGTTGCCACCTTGCCAGGAAAAACATAAAATCAATGTCAAAACCATCATATCCTTCCTAATGTAATCGAATTTCAAATAAGTCTCAACTCTCAAGTGAGCTTTTATGTCATAAAAATAACAAATGCTAACTAAACACTCTGACTCTGGGGAGTCACTTCTACAACCATTATGTATAAGCTTTTCCACAAAGTACAAATAAAAAAATCTCGCAGCATGTCAAAACACAATTAGAAAGCTTTTTTATGGTACGACTACTCTATGCATTTAAATGAGCATAACAAGCGCTCAGATTAAATTTTATTTTCTCAAAAACAACAGCCTTCATAACAACTTGTGTGATGTGCGGAAAAAATATATGACAAATAAAGAAAGATTTTTCTCTTCTATAAACTATTTTACGCTACTTTTCATTCATAAAATTTTCTCATTATAATACGACGTGTTTGTCTGAGAAAATTATTATATTCATTTTTCCCTCTCTCTCTCGGTAGTTTGCGCCGCACGTTAGTTGTTGGCTATGTATATGTGGCCGCCAAGCCTGCTCAGTCGCAAAAGAGCTCAATTTCTCATGTTCGCCTGTGAAAAGCTTTCATTAAAAAGCATGAGCAGTCATGGACTGCCTTTAGATCGTCATTGACGACCGATATTGCATTTCTCATTCATTATCGATACGCACGCTTAGCAAGTCAGCGAAAAAAAAAATTATTTCAGCATTTTATGGTAAATTTTATCAAAAATTTATGTTGATGACGATGAAATCGAATGGAAATGCAGCAACTTACTGATTGATTGATTGATTGAACAATAGGAGCACGCGGAGACCAGGAAGAGGGAAAGTGAAGTAAAAAAAAGAGAAAAAAAGACCCCCCCCCCCCCCCCCAAAAAAAAACCCCCCCTTAATTTTTTTATTTTTTCCCCCCCCCACCAACACTCCCCCCCCCCCCCCCCCCAAAAAAATTTAAAAAAAAAAAAAAAATTTTAAATATCTCTTTTAACAAGGGGACGTCACTTAAATGGAAATGCAGCAACTTACTGTGAAATTATTTAAGGTTGATTGAGTGGGTCGTGGGAAAAAGTCCGAAGTGAAAATAATTGATTTGAATGTGAAGGGTGACGCGTTATTAAATTCAACGAGCTTTCAAGAATTCGAATTCAATTATTTTTTCCACTAAAAAATTCTCAAAATCTTTAAAAGTAAAGAATTATTTAAAAAATTCAAACATTATCATCCCTTGCATTGGGATTAAGTTTCTGTTGGTTTGCGATTACATTAGTGCCATTCGAAGTGCTTTAATGCCTTTTGCCGTTTCACTTTTTATAGCGACCGGAGGGATTTTTCGATAAATCCAAGAAGATTTAAGCGTAAAAAGTTTCATTTACATAAATTTATGAGATGAAAAGGGCAAAGCGGACCAAGAAGCGATTATAACAATGGCAGTAAAAAGGTTTAAAATCAACACAAAATCTCTAAGTGTGTTTATGTTCCTAAAAACCACATGATCCATTTACATCGCAGATTTAATACGCAAAAACACATCAAGGCATACTTACATGGTTGAAGCTTCTGGTTGGCAATAAATTTCTCTAATTTTCTCCTTAAAATAATCTCTGCACCATATTTCCCCTGAGTTCCATTATCGACCAAGAGAAAGTATGCATGCCGATTGTTAAGCACAGCCAATTTACTCCTAAACGATATCAAGATAATAGGCTGAGTGTCGAGACCTAAATAAACGTAAAATGTTTCTTCTTCTCACCTAGGACTGGAGATTGAGTGACACGGCACGTCTCGATTGTGACCTAGCAGTTCATGATTTTTCTCGACAATTCCCCATGCCGCAATGCCGATGCTAACAACACGACCCGACCTTTGTTGTCCCTCGGCTAACAATGCGTCCCCAATTTCTTTCGTGACTCCTTTAATGATGATTTAGAAATAAATATAATCAGCACTTGAAAAAAGTTTTTCTATTGCCAAATCTCTCACCAGTGTTTGTTCCACCCGTAAAAATCCAAGCACCTGTTGTTCTTGCCGCCTTTATCAATCCTTTTCGTAACACCTTTAAAAATGTGAAATTGTAAAATGAAATGGAAAAAATTATTTTTGGCTTCTTTTATAAGGTTAAAATTATTTTTGTTGAGAACGCTTATGGTGGAGGTGTTGCATTAAATCTTTCTGTTTGAAATTAAATCGGCTCAACATAAACTGCTTAATAAAATATCTTTTAAGCCAAATCATGATTTGTCTCTCTTTGATTTGATTTTTGAAAATTTAGCAACTGCTCAATTTTAAAAATCTGATTATTTAAAAATAAATTTATCATGGCGTGCGTCAAAGACCTCATTAATCTCCACAAATCACACGACATGTCAGAAGCTAATTAAAAAAAGACAATTTTCAGCTCAATTAACTCTATCCTCGACTCACTCTTAAATGTAATGGATTTATTTTATTTGAAACGTGAAAATGAAACAAATTGAAAGTCATTAGTACGTACAAATTGATTTATTTGGAGCTGCTTTTATTCCCTCTCAACTAATTCTTTCATTGTAGCTCAACCATTCATGAAAGCGTCATCAAATTCGAAAACTTTTCTTGATTTTCATTTTCATTTTCACAGAATACTTTTACGAGTGTTGAGAAATATTTCAGCGAGTCTGAATTGTTGGATTGAGAATAAATCAAGAGAACTTTTTATCAAGTTTTATGTGAAAACTTTGCGGAGGTAATGCTGATAATTATGTAGCATGATAACAAAAATTTTAAATTTTCTTTTTACCTTTTTTAATTTTGGTTGTAATTCGAAATTTGCTTTTCCACCTTGTATCGTCAGCAGAAGCTTTGGCAGTTCTAAATTCCATTCTTTTGTGAACAATTGGACAATCAATTCGGGACGTGTGTCGTAGGAGAGGCGAACATACTATAATAAAAGTAATCGGAATAGAAAAGAAGATTTATGTAAAAATTTAAATCATAAAGGAACAATTCGTACCTGTGCCTTCGTAGGGTGCGCACTTCCTTGAAATTCAATTGTACCGTAAGCATCAGTCGGATGGGCACGCGTGTGTTTCTGAGGATGCCATATATCTCCCAATACCTTTTATAAAAAAGCTTGTTATAAAAATCACAAAAATTATTTATGTTGTTACCCCAATTTCAATACCGGGCACGACCGGATGTGTTGTTCTGTCTTGACCGCAACAGCATCTAGAAGAGATGTAAATTGAAAGAATAACAAAAAGACGAGAAGTTTGATATTAATTCAAATTGCTCTAAATGTAATTTTCCTAGATTGTCGCATTAGTGTCTCAGAAGTGGAAAAGTAAGCGTTTCCATTTGTCTCACTCCCCATTTTCATATCATCATTGCCTCGAGTTTGCCAATTATTCTCAATTTATTTCTCTCGTTGCGTTCTCATGAGATTTATTCAATTTTTTACCACATGTATCTGGAGGTAAAAACTTATTGCTGCAGCATGCTGATAGGAAAATTATATTTAAAGTTTTCAATAAAGAAAGTTTAAATTTATTTAAAGGACTTTCATTATCAGCTGTTCATCCACATAAACTCTTATGTCTTATAGTTTTGAATTAACTTAGTAATTTTGAAGCAGAGTCAATTATAGAAAAAGTTTTTGTTAACGATTGAACTTTAATTGCAGCTTAATGAAGCGGATTTGTTTTCGATACACTATTACAGACATGATTAGGGATTAAAATTAAGTGTAACATATAAATTAAACTAAACCAGCTTGAACTCATTACCATAAAGTTTTGAAAGTTATCGTGAGGAAATCTTAATTCAACGTCTCTCCTTTTTGAGTGGCAAGGTGAAAATTGAATTAATTAGCTGCCACAAAATATTTAAGAATTCATTCACCTCATAAAATTAGTTATTTTATATAAAGTTTAGCTTAAGGATTTTTTTAGAATTTGGAAAAGAACATGGGTGTAATGGAATTTTCTTTGACAAGAGCAAAATATGTGTGTGTATGTGTATGTTTTTTGTGCCTGGCTTTGCAAAATTTATCGGCCACATTTTTTGGGGCAAATTTGCGTACTTTATGTACCGCAATTTAATCAAATATCCTGAACCTAAGACAATGGAGGTGTTGAATTGGATCCCGAGAAGAAAAAATTAAAGCTTTTCCGCGAAACTTTCTCCATGGGCCTAAAGGATCATGAACTGATGGTAAAGGAATTTAGTCGTTTTAACGGCTATGTGGCTAATTATTTTATAAGCGCTAACGAAAACAATCCTAAGAAGCTAAGTGTTTTGACGACAGTTTTTCATTAAAATTTTCTGCCACATAATACAATTTGCACATTTTCTGTAGTGAGAAATTATTGCTCCGAAAATATTGAAATTAATCTATTGGAAGAGCAATTTTTATTATCCTTGGAGCATATCGTTATGACAGAGATATTTAAATCTTTTTTTGAATATTTTTCTCTTCGCTTTCACATATTAAAGTTGAATTTGAAAACTGTTAGCAGCTATGATAAATGCTAAACGGGTCGAGAGAGTGCATGTACGTTGTTGGGATTTCACTGTTGAGAGAAAGCAATAAAATTCTCTGAACCTTTTACGAGGGTACGAATTACGATGGGTTGTGTTTGTATGAATTAAAGCCATTACTATCATCAGGGTAATTTTCGTGGTTTGTGGCTTAATTTACAGAGCATAACAGCAGCATTGTTTGACTGGTCATTTTACGTTTCATTCTGTGATTTCCAAAAATAATTTAATTTTCATTTTTATTGTAATTGAAGGTTAAATCCTCTGATTTAAGGATCAAAGGATACAAATGACAACAAATATTTGTTTAACAAACCCACATCGCATCTAAATGGTTCAGCTTAAGGACAAAACTTGAATCCAAATTGAAATTCCTCTGCAAACTTTTCTGTTCCATATTTTGAAACCGGACTTTAAGTAATTTTTTTATTCATCATGCTCCATCCATTATCATTCACTTTGCCATCACATCGCTCATAATTCCATTAAAAAAAATAATAACGAGCTTAATAACCTTTTATCAGTTTTATCTTGATCGCAATTCAATCGATTTTATTAAGCATGAATTTACGGTGTCATAATTTAAGTGTTTTTTCTTCAATTTTTTAGTATGTTGGAATTGATTTCAAATAATTTTCTGAATTATGTTGAAGGAAAAATTTAATTTTTGAGTATCAAATTGTTTGTGAAAAATAGTACTCGAGATCTCTTGGTTTAGCTTTTAAAGATAAGCGACCACCTCAAGTCACGGATTGCCACTTGTCAGTTATCGCAGAACTAAACGTTATATCAGTCTTTGAAGTTCATTGATAACTTTAGTCTGTGATTTGCTTTGCGAGAGTTAAGACGATAGTGAATTCTTAAGAACATAATTTTTCAATAATGACTAATCCAGAAAAAACGCAGTGGCGAGATATGACATTTTTTCAAAAATGTGCTCATATAGGAAAAAATATAAGTGTAGAACCAACTCTCGTTTTATATGTAACGCCAGCCATGCTGTCCGCTTTAGCCACGCAAAATTTATTTCTTGAGAAAGCGTGTCGTGCTAATCTTGAGTTTGATGATGAAATTTGTGACGCGTTAACAGCTCGCAATACAGCAAATTACACGCAAGAAGAAAAGTCAGTGCAATCAATTGTTGCGACATTGCAAGGATGGAAAACTGTTTTTCAGAGTTTATTGCCGTGCATATTTATTCTTTTTTGGGGTTCTTGGAGTGACAGGCATGGCAGAAGAAAGTAAAGTAAACGTTTAGAAGTTTATAAAATTATTAAAATTCAATTTTGTGGTAGACCATGCATGATCATACCAATTGTGGGAGAAATTTTGTCAATCATCAGCTTGATGCTCAACACGTACTTTAAGAAATGGCCTATGGAAGTTGCGGGTGTATCTGAAGTGATTTTTCCTGTGAGAATTTATTTTCAAAATTAAAAACACGTTTTGATTAGTTTTATCTTTTTGCTATTAAATAAGGGCTTATCAGGCGGTTGGTTTCTTATGCTACTAGTGAGTGATAATTCTGAAGTGCTTGATTATTAATAAAAACAAATTTTCTTAGGGTATTTTTAGCTATATCTCAGATGTGACCACTGAAGAAGAAAGAACATTTAGAATTGGAATTGTGAATATTTTTTTCAGCATCAGTTTTCCAATCGGAATGGGCTTAAGTGGAATTTTATTGAAGTGAGAAAATATTTTTTTTAAAAAAATTATAAAATTTAAAAATATTTTTTTTAGAAAATTTGGTTTTTATGGAGTTTTTGGAACATCTTTGACTATCCTCATAATAGATCTGTTCTACACGATGATCTTTATAAAGGATAAAAATATAAAAAAAGGAACCATCAAAAGCAATAAAATTGTGGATTTCTTTGATACCGATCATGTTGCAAACACTTTTAAAGTTGCATTTAAGAAGACAGCAGATGGGAGGAGACAAAAAGTCATTGCTGTTTTAATTGTGGCAATGCTCTTAATTGGACCGCTTCATGGAGAAATTGCTGTGAATTATCTCTTCACTCGATATAAGTTTAACTGGTCAGAAGTTGAGTACAGCATATTTTCAACATATTCAATGGCTCTTCAAATGGTGGGAATATTAATCGCCGTTTCATACTTTTCAAAAAAGCTCAAAATTCGCGATAGTGTAAAAATGGTATTTTAAACATATTTGCTAAATTTAACCAACATTTTTTTAGATGATTGGAGCAATTTCATCGACGTCGAAAATTTTTGCGTGCTTTTTGTATTGTTTTGCTGTCACTGGTCGTCAGTTTTTCATTGGACCAATAATTGAAATTTTTAAAGAGGCTGGATTCATTTCTATGAGGTCATACTCCTCAAAGCTCGTGAAGTCAAATGAATTGGTTAACTTTCTAGTCAATAATCTAAATTCGAAAAATTAATATTTTATTTTAAGGGTAAAATTAACTCTCTAATTGGAATCGCTGAGGGTCTAATGCCGTTGATTTTTGCTCCAATGTACACACAATTGTATCGAGCAACTTTAGAAATTTTGCCAGGTGCATTTTATCTGCTTGGTGGTGCATTTACAATTCCTCTAGTCGCCATATTTTTGTAAGTAAAATTAAATTTTGCACATGTGAAGATAAGCAGTGAATAAAGAAAATTTCTTTATATTTTTTTTTCTTATTTAGATGGCTTAACAAAGTTCAAAAGAGAGATGAGCTCAAAAAAGCAGAAGAAGTTAAACTAAACAGTAATCCCGAAGCCCAAAACTTACTTAACGAAACAGAAATGAAACCAGAAATTATGGGTAGTACTGTGGTTCTGAACTTTTAAAGCTTCAAATTTATCTCTGATTAATTTTTCATTAAATAAATTAAAAGTGACAAATAAAAAATTAATTTCAAAAATTCAATTGACACTTTTGAACTTTTCTTATCTTAGCATAAAAGTCATTTTTGAATTTGCTCACAAACGAAATAACCACTAAATGAAGTCAAAGGCTTAATTTGAGTAATTTGACAAAAGAAGCTTCCTCAAGTCATTAAGATTGTAATTAGGATGTAGAAAATTTGCGGTCTCATGAACTTTCATTTTCTCATCACTGATGTACAGAGGGTGAGAAATGGGTGCATTAAATATTTAATAATTATGAGGCCAGATGGATACCGGAGGCAAATAGAGACGTAATGATAATGAGTTTAATTGACTTGAGCTAATTTTTCAAACTCTAGCAAAAAAATTAATAAGTTTTAATTCCATTTCTACTCACTTTTCTTCTTCCTTCGGACTGGGTATGAACTTGATACATTCGCGCTTGTAAAAATTGGCCTCTATCCAACTCCTTGGTGTGTGCTGCAACAACAATGTCATGGAAAATGTCATTCATAGATATTAAATAGAAAATGGGTAAAAGTCCTTTAAGAAGAACCTTGAGAGAGAGACACACATAAATAGCTCTACACAAACAAACATAAAACATCCATTAATAAATATTATGCAAGACTTTTTTTGGCACAGAAAGTTATGCATGAAAGACAGAGGCTTGGAAGTAAGGAAGAGTTCTACAAGTTTCGACCTTATTTTCAAACCTTCCTCTTCTACCATCACATTTTTACCCCACATACATTATGGCTGTTAGTTAGACTACAACACAATTTGTAAAAAAATAAGTCACTGTGAAAAGAAAAAGTATTTCAAACATGCAGTGGCGAAGGTTACACTTTTACAATTTTACACTGGGAGGGAGAAATTTTTGAGGTTAAATTTAAGTGGCGGATATGAAAAATGTTGATAGTGAGATTTTACAGCTCATTACTGATGCAATAAGCTCCAAATATTGCGTAACAAAAATTTATGCCATACACTTTTTTTAATTAGATTCCTCGCACTAAGGGTGACAAAATGTTTAAAAGAACCCCGCAACCTCTCGTTGAATGTCCTCCTATCAATTTTTTTCACTTTATTTTTTGACATAGTCATTTCACAAAGACATTCCACAGTTTAATAGATTTCAGTAGAGATAAATTCTGTAGACTATAAAGAAATTTTTACATCGCAGCGAGAGATAATGAAAATGATGTTTGAACAGTTTATGTACAAAGCTGTTGTACAAGTTAATTTATGAGTGCTTTCATATATTATAATACCCTTAAATTTGCAGCATTCAAATGGAGAAGCTTGCAGCACACAACGTTTATTCGCGCTCGAATTAGTTGCTGATTAATTTTTAACTTTATCTTCATGTCCGCGCACCAAAAAATTCAATTGAAAACTAAAATCGAACACCTCCGATAACCAAAAAAATGATGAACTCGCTAATTATTTGCATTCAACCAGATGATGTTGATTATTGACTGGAGCGATTAATGTACAACAGAGATGAAATTGTGTTTGTGCCTTCGTTTGCGTCATTCAAAAGCTTTTTTCTCGTGTGTGATAAAGAAATAAATAAAATTCAAATCATACCTCATCAACCAATATCATGCTCATCGAACGTCGACTATGGAATGTACGAAGAAATTCTGAAAATTTTGTCGTCATTTTGACGCGCTTGGGCTTTTTTATTTTCGAATATCGTCTATCCATTTTTTTGTGAGTTTTTAGCAAAAACTTTTTACTTAAAAAATGTCTGAGGAATTTACTGAAAAAATTATGAGAGGGATGGAAAAAAATTATAAAATAAAGTTAAATACAAAATTAAAAAAAATAACCATCAACCTAAGAACTTTTGTGCACTTAAACATAATTTGAAATTCCAAAGAGAAGAATGTTACAAAAATGAAAGACTTCTTGTGCTGCCATCCGAAATTTTGAGAGCTTTTTAAGGAATTTTGAAATTTGATGGCAGTGAAAAGCTTAATAACATGCTTAAACATTAAGCTTTCACGCTGCAATAAATCTAAATATGTTAATGAACTTCATTAATTACAAGGAGCAAAATTGAAGAATTTTGAAATGAATTCTGTTGCAAATGAACATCTATGTCAAGTTGCCGGAAAGATCCTGAGTAATTTATGAATATTTGAAAAGTGAATTTGAGCGTACGACAGTTGACTTAAATTCATGAACAAAAAAGATGTCAAGTTATGCAAGTACATAAATATAAAAGTTGCTCGGCATCTTGATGGGTAAAAAAAGAATTCATCACATAAAATTGTCATCGTCAAAGTGCGTCAGATGGCAGAATAAGAAGTGACATAAAAAGGAGTGACATCTAAATATATGATGGAATGATTCAATGTTAAATTTGTCGCTGAGAGAGTTCACATTTTACAACTTAACTCAGATGTCGATAAATGAAACACAGAAGGGATGGAATCAAATGAAGGAAGTGCGCTAAAAGAAAAGCTATTAAATATGCAGTGTAACATCAGATTTGACGATGAAAACGATTTTTAGCTTTCTCTCCCGCTCTCTGTCCAGCAACATAACAATGGATAAAAATGTATAGAAGTTGGAATTATCGAATGATGACGAAGAAAATTGTTGTGTGTATGTTTTGTATTGAGTGGGGATTTAATCACTGGCGAGTTCGGCTTAACAACAGATTTCCCATTTATTGAAGTTCTGCTTGACATTTCAAGCAATAATTTTTTAAGACAGGGAGAGAAAATCGCTTGTGCAAACAAATTTCAACATGGAACGTTTAAAATCTGATTCGAAAAATGAAACGCGTGAGTAAATTAAATTTTTGAATGGTTATAGAGAAATAGAAAATATAAAATTCAAACTTTTAAGAATAAATTAAAATCAACAGAAAACTCAAACAAAACATTTTCATGAAATGAAATTTGAAGATTACATTCTGAAAGTTGCGAACGTTTTTAATTTAAAATTTTATAAATGAGAGTTAAAAATTTTAGAAATCTAAAAAAATTCAAACTAATTTTTGCATACTTTGAAATGCTTAAAATCAACTATTTTAAATTAGTTCCAGCATTACTCTCTAAAAATATAATCAACAAATTATCTTATCACCAAACACTACACGCATAAATATTTCGTGTTCTAATTAAAATATTTACACATTTTACCTAAATTTAATTGAATATAATTTAAACAAAAAATATAAAACAAATTTGGAGATGAATAAAGAAACAAAAAAATGTTAGTTTTTAACATGAAATAAAAAAGATGAGAATTAAAAAGGTTTTTCTCTAAGAAAATATTTACCCGAGGTACAGTTATGTTTATTAACCCCATACAGATTTTCTTCAAACCCCATCGTATCTAAAGGAGGATAGATTTGAGTGAAAATGTTTAGAGAGAAGAGTAAAAAAGTTTGGCTTAAGCTTAAGTATGGAAAAATTATCTTTCTAGCATAAATTTTTCTATATGTCATCTTTTACTGATTGAATTCAAATTTTGTTTTGTGATTTTTCAATAAAAAAATGTTGAATTTGTGTTTGTAGAAATAAACGGTGCCATAGGAGACTAATGGTGTACTTAATTAAGAAAAGGTTAAATAAGATAAGAAAAAGTTTTGGGAAATTAATAGAAATTTTTGGTTTGAAAATATAATTAGGAAATTTAATTTACAGATTGATTTTTCATGTGATAATTATAATTAATATTTCACTATAATGATGTAACTAAGCTACTCGAATTTTACACATTTAAAAGGCCAATTTTAGTAAATGGAATGAAATTTCTATTCTATGAGATTACTTAAAAATAATTTTGTTTAAATAAATTTAGTTCTGCAAATGAAAACATAATAAGGTTTGCCTATCTATATGAAAAGAAAGAGGCATAAAAATTATTCATTTCCTCACTTTTTTGTCCTTCAAAATCTGTGTCGTAAAAGTGAAATGTAGAATAAAAAGTTTTAAAAAATTTCCTTGGCGATTTTCCTAATGATATCATGTTAATTTGAAAAAGAGAAAACAAATTTTTACAACTCACCGGCTTTGCGTTTCGTTTTTGTTTCAACATTTGTAAATGATAGCAAAAATCGATTTAGATTCTAATTTTTTGGATATGCAAAAAAAAATCCGTTACATGCTCGATTAATTTTTAGTTTTATGTCGAGCACTTTTAATTCCTTGTTAAGCACTTAATTGTTTGTTTTTCACTTTCTCCACAACAATTATCCGTTATCGAGTTGCATCCTGCTATAAGCTTTAATGGAATTTAATTTAAACTCTTCACTTTACACACGTTTTCCATGGCAAACTATGCTGCACCCAATCTGGTTAATTGCAACGTGATTTTCTTCTCTAAGTGGCCTGCAAAATAAAATTATAAAAGCTTTAAGTGGTGTGCTTATAAATTCTACATTGGTTATTTACAAATTCTCAATGCACACTTAAAGGTTCATTCACAGTGTTTATAAAGTTTTATGGGTTTTATATAGTTGGAGGGTGTAAAAATGGACATTGTATATTATTAAAAGTCACGACGCATATAAGCATGAAGTGATTTTCTACGGTGCACGTTATTTTTTAACAGTAAAAATTTATTGTTGTGAGGTTAACGTTTTTAAAGCTTTTCCAGCATTGAGCACGCTGAGCTTTTTATGGGAAAAATTAAAATTTATTCAATTTTTATTAATAAAACGGAAATGATCAAAAAAATTTAGCAAATCTCAAAATTTTGAGTAAAAATTCTTTTGCAATTCACTTTCTTTAGACTTCCACTTGAGCTTTATTCGTTAAGAGAATTATATTCGTTCGCAATCATATTGAATTACTAAATACCGTATTTATTTAGCACAAAAGGAATCATTAGACGATGCGGAAAAATTCAATCAACTAATTACCTTTATGTATTAAGTGGAAGCAAAAGTGAATTTTCTCTTTAGAAAATGGTGTGCTTTTCACACAAATTTCTACCTTTTAGATCGTTCATAGCATGAGAGGGTAAAAATTTTCAAAGGGTAAAATTTATAGGTTGAAATATTTTGCAGCATTCATATAGTAATTTTTTTCACAACCATATTGAAATTTTTGCAAAAGTAACATTTGAAGTTAGTAGTTCAGTTTGAATTCAGAATATCAATGACTCTAAAAAAACATATAATAGAATATTGATATGCAAAGTAAAGATTGGTCAATGGTAATTTTAAAACCGAATTTTTAAAGGTCCGAAAAATATTCATGTCATATGACTAAGCTTAAAATTTCTACAAAAAATGATTATTTTGCAACATCTTAAAATTAACTTAGAAAGCTAATGATAGTTCCCACCATATGATATTTTATTTTATAAAATTTCACTTTTTGCCTTTAAATTTTCTTCCTTATTTTGAAAGCTGTTCAGATTTTTTTGGAGTATTCAAAAGAATTTCCTTCGGCATATTTTAAACATAAAAAACGTGACAAAAACAACTTATAAATTCTGAAACCAAAAGATAAGCGAATTTTCGGTTGTAAAATTTTCTTCCTTTATGAACAAGCAACAGAAAAATATTTTCACATTACATTTTGATCACTCGCACATGGTGTGTGATATGGATTGAGGCTTTAAATTCAATTTTTATTACACACACGATGAATGAAGGGAGTGATATGATTGTTTTGCACATAAAAGCAAGGAGCAAGAATAATTTTAGAAAACTTTACTATATCTCTTTCTCGCTTCTTGAGAAAGTTCATTGAGGAATTTAATTTCATGAAAATTTAAAGAACTCAAAGGAGAAGGAAAGCATTTTCATATTTTTTTATTTCCTATATAGTTCATTATGGATGTGCGAGAAGTACGCGAGACTTTTTTTTAGATCGGTCTGAAATTTGGATATTTTATCGGCCTTTTTACGGCCATTTACGGCCTGTTTTTAGTTTTTTTCGGCCCCTCTTAGTTTTTGAGTTATGGACTTTTTAAAATTTTCAAAAAAGTCTCGCGTACTTCACGAGAACTATGCGAGACTTTTTTTCAACAACTTTTTGATTTTTATTTTTTTTATTTATTTGGCATTTGCTCTAAAAGTTTTGAAATTAGTAAAAATTAAAAAATAGGTTTGAAAATTATTGAAAATTAATTTTTTATGAGAAGAGAGAAATTTTTTGAAAATAGGAAAAAAAATTTCATTTAGCATTTATTTCGCATTTCCTTAAACAGTTTTTAAATTTTTCAAAATTCAAAAGTTTTGTAATTTAAATTTAATGGGAAAAAAAATTTCATAATTTTTGAGAATACCAGAGATTTTCAAATTTAACCTAAAAAACTTTTAGCTTTTTTGTTGCATTTAATTCGCTATTTCCCTAAAAAATTATTACATCAAGGCTTTGTTTAAAATTAAATAATTAATTATCAATTTTCAGTGTTTTTGCGCATTTTCAAATTTAACACCAAAATAAAAAATATCGAAAAACTTTAAAAAAAAGTATTATTTTAGTACTTACTACAAAAAAAAAATTTAATTAACATTTTATTTAATTAAATAATTTATAATTCCTTACAAATTTTATAAGTTTTTTTAATTTTTTCATAAATTTTTTAATTTTCATATATAAATTCTAATACCAAACACAAAAATTATAATTCAATCTTATTTAATTTTTAAACAACACTTATCGAAAATTTTTTAGCCCAAATACCAATAAATCCAACAAAAAACAAAAGTTTTTTCAGGTTAAATTTTCAATCCTCTACTTCCAAAAAATTAAAATTTTTTTCCCCATATAAATTTCAAATTACCAAAACTTAGACTTTTTAAAAATTTCAAAAACTTTTAAACCAAATGCCAAAAAATCAAATAAAAAATTTTCACATAATTTAAAAATCTCTCCTACTTCTCATAAAAAATAACTTTTCACCAAAATTTTCAAACACTATAATTTAATTTTACAATTTCAAAACTTTAACCAAATGCCAAAAAATAAACAAAACATAAAAAGTTTTCAAAAAAATTTTTTGAAAAAAGTCTCCATAATTCTCTAAGTACCAATTTTAAAATTTAAAAACAAAAAAACAAGAGGGCCAAAAACCCGAAATGGAAAAACCAAAAAAAATTCAGACCACTAAAAAGTCCCGACTTCCGACATCATTATGGCTCAACTATCGTTTCTCCTAAAAACATAAAGTTGTTCTTTATCCTGCGTAAACAAGTAAAAAATAAAGTTCACCTCATACTTTATGCATAAACGTCCAATAAATGTTAGCTTGTCAAAACATATTTACGAGAACAATCGAAGCGTGCTACAGGAGTGACAAATTAATTGGCATCAAATAAGTTTTTCCGCATTGAATTTGTTGAAAGGAAGACCGTAATGTAATGAAAACATGTCAGAGTGGAAAATAAAGTGTAGGAAGTGCTTGTAAATCAAATGTTTTTCTTATAAGAGAAAATAAAACGGCATCAGAATTATAAGGGCAACTTGTGAGGTTTTTAAAGTCTTTGGTTAATCGTACTGAGTGGAAAGGAAATGAAAATGTATTATATCTCGAGAATAATTACTAGAATTAAGAATCCATTCACATTTCGTTTTCATGCATGACTTAATTAAATATCCTTCTCAAACTTTTTCGCTCTTTTATCGCTAAATCATTATGAAAGCACTAATGAGGGTGAAATGCAGTTCATTTCATGAATACAAAACTTCTTCTTAATTGCAATTTAAATCCAAACTTAATTTCTTTCAATAAGTTTATTTTCAACTTTTATCATATAATATAAAGATGAAACTCAAAGAGCTGCATTTTCTAGTTTCTCATTTCTCCACGGATAAAGGTGTGAAGCTATTTTTTTATTCATCACATTCACATATGAAAGGATAGTCGGAGTTATCTCACATTCGAACACGTTTTTCAAAGAGGTTCATTTTTCTAATTTGCAAAGCACGAGTGAGAATTTTAGGAGTGCACCGGAATCTCTTTTGAATCTAACGATTTTTGTACTTTGCTCTCCAAATTTTTTTTATTACAGAAATGAAAGCACGAAATAAATGCATAAAATTTCATTAAGAAGAAAAAAGCGAGCTCATTCCTAACCGAGAAGGTATGCCGCCAATTCATTTGGAACTAGGACGTCATTATAAACAGTTTTTTATACCTTTCGAGTAAAAAATTATTGTCGTGCATATGTGAATAGTTAAAGTAATTTACACAATGCTCGCCTTTATATCCAACCGGTGCACGTTTTTAAATTTTCAATGTGAAATTTGTAATCGATAAAATGCAGTTAAAAAAATGCAACGTCCAGAACTATGTCACTCGGTACAAGCAATGAAAACGAAAAGTTATTTACGATGAAAGTTTTTAAACATAAATTTCCTCTGATCTTCCTGGACACAAAAAATTTTTGCATGCATTTAAAGTGCTTTCATGCTGCACATTTTCATAACTTTGAATAAATAGGTCTGCACTTGGTGAGCATTAAATCACAATCACATGTTCACTTTCATGTGCAATATATTTTCAATTTGCATAAATAGTAATAAACACAAGTTGGTTTAATTAAATTATTCTTATTTTCGTTCAAAAATATTTAAAAAATTCAAAATAATTTCAATCCCTGTTCGTTATTGCCGTCACTTAGTACATGTCTTCACTATGTGATAATTTAATTTGCAAATAAAAGTGACTAAGCGTGACGAGTAAACCGATATTCAAATAAATCACAGCTACGTATCTATACTATTTTATTAAGAATAATTCGTACGGGTCAAATTTAAAAATAAATTAGATGCCAATTGTTATTGATTACCTAAAATTATTTCCTTTGTTTGATCACTTTTGTTAAGTATCCAAAAATTTAAATATTGCTCAACGATTGTCGTTGTCAATTAATTTTGTTAACGTAACATCTTGATTTTGCTAATTAAGTTTTAGAGTTAATTATTTTTTTCACGAAAGAATCAATCACGCATTTTTTTTAATTCATTTCAACTTTAAATCTATTGATTTTATCACTTTTCACTTTTTTGATAAAAATCGTCTCGCACAAAATTTTCCTTCTTCCACATTCAAGCAGCGTTTGTTTGAAACTGAGAAAGGATATTCGGAAAAGCTCAATGAGAAGAAAATTTGTAAAGAAACACAAAAAGAGAGAATGAGAATCAAAACAAGTCTAGCAGTGCTAAAAGACAGTAGCGCGCATGCTGTATACTGTTCTAAAGTGTTTTGAAAATTTTAAAAAGAAGTAGAAAGAGTTTAATAAAAAGTTTGAGTGTGTAAAAATATAAGAAAATTATTTTTAAACATAGTTTTTTAGAATTTAAAATTAAAAACGAGAAAGATTAGAATATTATAAAAATTTGTAAACAATCATCACCAGTTGATTTTTAGCTCGCAGGTAGCTTTTTAGCATACTAAAAGATTTAAATTATTGGAAAGAAAATACGTTACAATAAATTGTGAATTGTCTTGTTAAAATCCCAGGCATTTGCTTTGTCTGAAAAAAAAACTCATCTAAAATTTATTAAATTTAATTTTCATTTAAAATTGATTTTTATTTAACCAAGAATTTCTCATTCTACTTACAATTCACATCACATATAAATTCGAGAAAAAATAATTGATAAAAATTTATTTCCCACTCAACAGGTTGTTGTTTCCACTTATTTGTTCTATTGTTTTACATTATCAACCCAACAACACAAAATAAGCATAAAATGCAAAACCCGGCAAAAGTCATACTGAGAAAGAATATTAAAAAGTTGGTGCAACAGATGAGTGCTGAAAAGAAGGCAGAGCAATCAACAATTGTAATGCAAAAGGTTATCAATTTGTTCCGTAGTATTTGTGAAACATTAATTTTTTAATGAAATTAATATAAAATTTTTAATCAATTTTTTTTAAAAATTTCAGCTTTTAACCATGCCTGAGTTCATAAGCTCAAAACGTGTATCGTGCTATCTAAGCACTGATAATGAAATCAACACCATTCCTTTATTGAGTGTCATGTTTCAACAGAAAAAGCAGGTATGCTCCTCAAATGGGGTGAAAATTGCATTAAACATGTAAACAACAATTTATTTATAGGTGTTTGTTCCAACATATTCGGGCAACGAAATGAAAATGTTGAGTATATTGAACATGGAGGATTATGAAAAATTGCCCATCACAAAGTGGAAGATAAAACAGCCGAACCCAAACGATGTGACTCGAGAGAATGTCATGACAATGACAGGTTAGCATGTGAGGATTAAAAATAGCATATATGTGTGGTGACAATTTCCTCTCATCATTTATTCAGATCCATTAGATATCATCCTGATACCAGGCGTGTCGTTCAGTAACAAAGGCGATCGACTGGGACATGGCATGGGATATTATGACAAATATTTGCATGCCTATTTTAATCGCTTCCGAAATAACAATCATCAGACTGTCCTAATTGGCCTGGCATTTCGAGAGCAAATAGTTGAAAACTTGCCAACCGATGAGAACGACTGGAAACTTGACATCGTGTTGAGTGCTTAAAACTCTTCTTTTTGTGTGTTTTAAATACATTTTGACGAATCAATAAAAAGAAGAATTTATTGACGAAGATGATATAATCGAAGCGAAAAAAATAAATTCATCCTTGTGCGACCTTGTGTGAAACCTAATTCCGTTTTTTTCGCGCATTTTACCACACATTACTGTTCCATTCAACTCGAACTCACATATATGCGAAATGCATTTGAGCGAAAAAAACCAAGAGGAGAGAGCAAAACAGAAGCACAGAAAGTGTAATTTTCAAATGACCGCAAAGGACGGTGCAAAAAAGAGAACTTTTATTGCAGTCGCAAGTGTAAAATTATAGTACAAAAAAAAACTGTTTCATGAAAAGTTTCTAACCCTCTCGATCAACACTTTAAGAACGCTCATTTTTTGGGTCTGGTAGCTTTATTCGCCACAGACAGGCAACAACTTAGAGTGCTAATTTCCCTGATAGTGTCTCTTTTTATCATCTTCTTTATTGTCATGCAACTCCTCCTTTATATTACCCGATACACACAAAACAAAATTGCCGACTTTTAGTTGTAAATTAGTCACTCGATCAGACGTCGATGGCGAGAAAGAAGAAGCTGCTTATATAATAACACAATTTGTCCCGAAAAAAAAAATTATCATCATTTTCGTCTAGTGCACGTCTGCGAGATGAGAATACTCAGAAAACAGTTTTTTTGTATCGCTCTATACAGCTGTATTTTAAAAGCGGCTCATATTGATTTAACACACGAAGCTCGAGTGCTTATGTGAGAAGCTCCGAGAACAATTTCATGCCCATTTCACGACAACCATCCACACTAATTCGCTCGAGCATAACAAACTTCTTGCCTGCAACAATGTTGTTGCAAAATATTCATGCGGAGGATGAGAGGCATGGAGAGAATGAGTTATGTAATCAAGAAAAGAACGCGCGAAAAATAGAATAATTTTTTTTACTTCGAGAAAGAAGAAGGAAAGAAACTAACGATGCGATGTAGAAAAATATATTCTCGGAAGGCAAATTTTTACGGAAACGTCGCAAATTCTTTTTGGGCATTCTTAAATACCTTGACCTTGGAGTGACTCTTCATGAACTACATTGTAGCCGTGCCGGTGTGTGCGACTCACTCTTTGCATATTTGGCTTCTTCTGTTGAAATGTAATTGCTCTCTGCCTTCTTTTTTCTGCATATTTTTTTATTTTTACGCATTACAATGAAATGTCTTAAATCATACTCCCGTGCCTCTTTTTTTCAAGAATGAATATTTTCAACATTTAAATTGGAATCATGAATGAAAAAAGACGGGAAAAAATTTAAAATGGCGAAAGTGAATCGTTTCAATAAAAAAAATCGTTGAATATTTTAATAATGTTAAATTTTTAAAACCTCATCCCTTGACTTTTGTGAAAAACATTGTATTTGACAGCGAATGAAGACGCGACTAATACGAATCTGATACAAACGAAATTTGTTTTGGCATCTTCTAAAGTGATTAATTTATTTATTTAAACTGACTTTTTAACAACCGTCCTCAGCTGGAAGTGCAGTGATTTCATCGCATGTCAATTCTCTCTTTTCTCACATTCTTACTTTACTTCCTTTACAGGTGCATTTATAAAAATATTGTGAGTTCGCATGATGCAACCTACCTAAGATCATCCTAAAAACGTGGGTCGTAAAAAAAGAAAAAAAGATTATGAGAATATACAGCGAGAGAGAAGGAAGAAATATTGATTTCCGATAACGACTTGTTGCTTCTGCTTCTTCCACGCAGACTACTGCTGTTGATCTCTCAGAACAAAAAAAATATAAGCTCGATTTATCGCCTTTTTCTTCTTATGCCTCTCACATATCGACGAAAACCTTTTCAGGCTAAAAGTTGCGTCGCGTGCTTGCTCACTCACGAGGAGTCTCTCAGAAGTGCTGAACAACAACAATCGTGTATGGGTATTTTAAAAAAAAGAATCGAAAGGCAATAAATCACCGAAAACGTCTTTATAAATCGCCAAAATGTTGAGCATGAAAAAAAAATTGAGTTGACGGATACAAATTGAATGTTGACTTAAGTAGATAAGGCTAGTCGAGGTGTGCAATATATTTTTCTCACGCTGCATGAAAAATTCCATTAAAATACCATTATTTTATTATAATTTATTAACGGCACCAGGAGTAGCACCATCGCTATGTTCGCTTATTAATATTGCATGGATTTATGCAAATATATAATACATTGTCAGTGACTTTAATGACATAAATTAACTTTATTGCTACTCATTCATCTGAAAGATGAGGTCTCGTCATTATCAGCTCTGCATCCGTCATCTATTAACTGAAAATGACTCTATTTAATTCAATTAAAATTGCGCCTCACTTGCGGGCAGTATAATCATCGGAGCATGTCAGAGGATGATGAATAATGCAATTATTTCGCGAGCTATTTAGAGAACATTTTTTTAAAAGAAATTTTTTTGTGCATTTACTTTTTATTGTCATATTTTTACAAACAAAAAAATCAAATTAAAACTTTTCTTTCTCTAGTAAATAGAGTGTTTATTTCTGTTTGAGAAACTGAATTTCTCTTACATTACAATTTATTGCTCTACTCTCAGTTTGCAAATTACTTTTAATGTGCTTAACAATTAGTTTATTCCTTCCTTCGCTCATCATCATCTTTCTCGCAATTGCAATCAACAACTAATGATTGAGACGTGATGTCTGATGGACGAGTGGGAAATTATTTTTAATTTTTACTTTAGAAAAAGTAGAGATGGATGATGTTTGTGTCTATAAATATTTACAGTGAAAAAAAGTTTCAATTAATGAACGACTACGCTTCTTACTACTTAAGTCTATTAAACCCTACAGACACAAATTCTAATCACAGCCATATGAAAAAAAAAATTATATATAATTTTCTAAATTAAGGAAGTTCTTAAAATTTCTTTATATTGCGGAACTTTCTATTTAATATAAAATAAGTTGATGAATTTAGTTTTCTTCTGATTCAATAAACATTGAAAATTTAATAAGTTATATCTTTACCTCGATTAATGTTATACATTATATAAAAATTTATAGATCCGCCAAATTGATCTCACTGAGAGATTATAATTGTATAATTTTATGTGCTCAATAAAACATAAAAAAGAGAATGTTAAATTAACTTTTAATGGCGATGTTACTTAATCATAATTTATCGAAGACAAAAAAAAGTCGCATCCCTTAATGATAATTTCAGTTCAACAATCATGGTGTCGATAGCTTCCAAGCTAGATGAGAAGAAAATTTATAGTCTTAAAATTTATTAAAATTAAAATCATTTACCACTTCCAATGTGCATATTTTGATTTTCATCTCTGAGGAGAATGTACATGTATCAAGATCTACATTTCCCTTCATGTTGTACGCCAATAAGAAAGCCCGTATTACATGAGTCCTTTAGCAAGTGACATTTCGAATGATACGTTATTCCGTTGTTTCCACACACTTGACTCGATATCGATCGCTGGAATGAGAAAGAGTAAAATTTATTCTCCATGGATATTGCATTTCATTCATCAACTTATGCGGTAGTGACCTTCAAAAAGTTATGTGTGTATGCAAAAATTCTTTACTTCATGCACACATCATCATTCATTTTTTGGTGCATAAAAAATGCTACAAAAATTTATTCTCTCACAGCTCTGCCGTGATACACCTGATCACCTGATAGTGATTTCAATTTAAAAAAACACAACGAAAAGGAGAGCGAAGGAAACTGGATGGATTTAAATCTTTCTGCCTGATGGCAACAGATGCATGCTGCATGTAAGTGTGCAATTAAAATCCAGTTGAATCTCAGCTGAATTTGAAAGTGAATTGATGAATTTATTTTACTCGAGTCCATTACACACACACACCTCAGTGTATAAGTATAATTTCAACTGCTTCCTTTTACAGAGTGAGTGCAATTTTTCACGAAAAGAAAACATCTGTCCCTCAACACATTAAATACGTCATAAACTCTGATATTTACACTGGATATAAGGTTTTTTCGTAAAAGAGTCAAGGGATGGAAAACTTAATGATTTATTGCTTCAGATATTCCGTTTAAAATTGACGGAAATACAAATAAGAAGAGTTTAAGTAATCGCAAGTCCATTTTTTATCCACGAAACAGGTTTTAATTGTTAATAAGTTTTTTCTTCTTTCATTTTTTTTGTGTGCACAGCCGGCTTTATCTTTCAGAATATCAATGTTATGTTGCGGATACAATTTCATTTTAATTCTTTTCTTACACTCATCTTTCTCCCAATGCAATTGACTTTTCTGTTTTTTTTTATTGCATTTTCATTCATCACCAGACGTCATTTGAGTTGTCGGAAAGAATTTTATGAAACATATATCGGGAGGAACAGCAGCATCAGAATCAAGTTCAATGTCAAAGCGCGCAAATGTTTAATGAATGAGAGAGTAAGAAAGAAGAAATGTCAAGTGTCGTGTGTAAATTTTTTACGACAACTCATGTGCAAATACGCTAAGACGTTGATGAGTGATGCAATTAATTACCAACTTCATTAATGCTCTTCCCTCTCTTGACACTTTTTGCAATTATAATTATTTTTCTCGAGTCTTAATTCTTAGCGGGATTAAGAAGGAGGAAATTGAGGAATAATAAAAAGAAAGACGAGAAAAAAATAATTAAAAGAAATGAATTTAAAAAAATGTCATGGTCAACTATCGAATGACAAGGGATGTAAATTTTAATTTACTTTAAAAAAAGAGTTTTAAAATTTTCGCACAAAATAAAATTGTGGTGTGCGTCAGCTTGGAATTAGCATAAAATTCAATTATTCTTCGCGCGTAAATTAGGCGTAAAATTAATTTACATGAAAATATTTAAATAATTTAAAATGAGCAAAATTAATGTAATGATATGCATATAATATGTTATATAGAAATTACATATTACCTGCACTGGGCACCGATTACAGCTAACACAAACAGGTCTGTTTGTTATAAGATCCGGCAAGCATTTTTGATTCCTCGTGCAGTGATTGCAACTTAAAGACTCTGTCAAATAAAAGTAAAAAGAAGAATGTTATTGATGGACATGAGTCATATCATAAATATCACAGTTAGACATTGATCGTCTCGTATGGCAAAAAGGCAGCAACAGCAGCATCGATCTAATTTGATGTGCAAATAAAATAGCATGAACTTGACATGACAGAGTAGTGGCATGAATGTAGTCATCAATAAATGAACATTTTTTCACAGTTTTCTGACAGTCGAGACACGATTACTAAATTCTTTTTTTTCGCATGTCTCGCTTCAATCATTAATAAGTCTCATTTATACTTATTTGGTCTTCTTCATTTTCAATGTCAACGGAGTTGCTCTTTGAAGAGTAAGCAAAAAATTCCAAACATTGTTCAGTGAGTCAAAAGTTTTATCAAAAATGCTAACCCCCTCTCCAAATTATTCAAAAAATTTTAAAATCCAGACAATCATTTCAGCATAAGCCATTAAAAATCAGCGGTGAGTCTCGAGTTAAAAAAATATTCTGTAAAACACAAAAATGAAATGATGAAAATAAAGCAAAAGGAGAAAAAGGCAGAGTGCACTCATTAATGTCTGGCGAATGTCTGGCAGCGAGAGATGCAGGCACTTTTTCGGGAGTTTTCAATTGTTACAAAAGCTAAATAATTTTTGTTAACCAAAATGAAATTTTACAATGACGACAGGTCGCAGTAAAAATCTTAAAACATCATTGCGGAAGCACATCAACAAGCTATGCTATGTATAGCTTTCTTCATTATGTTGGCATGCCAAAGTGATCCTTGATAGACATTCTACAGACATGGTGCTTTTTTTGTTAAAAGAGAATTTTGAGACAATCTAAAGCATGTACTTTTAAAAAGCACAAAGGAATTTTAATTCAACATTTTCAAAGTAAGTCTCGAGAAAGGTCCAAAAGGGAAATGGCGAGGAGAGGCAACAAAAATGTTCTTTTATTTCACAAGAAATGCCGGAAGTATAAAAAATTTATAACAACTGGTAACGTGTACCAGTGTAATTTTTTTCTTTCGGATCTCTGTCTGAGTATGGATAGTTGGCTGGATGGTTCACTTCAATTGTATGAGTCAAAATTATACAATTGAGAACTGAGATAAATGACAGGATAATTTTTAGCACACTCAATGAAATAAATGCGAGTGATTTCGTTTCAGTTTTCAGCTGCTATAGAAACAGAAAATTTGCGCTTTTATCGGCCACAAGTTTCCCGTTCAAGAAAGAGAGAGAGATGTTCACCTTTCTTTTTTTGAAAATGAAAGATTACAACATAATAATGAATAGTATGGAGGAAATATGCTCATTGAAGAGGTAGTCACTTGAGTGTTGTTTGACAGCTCTTGTGGATCACGCGAGAAATGAGAAGAATTTTTAATCCCAGTTTCGAGCAAGAACAATTTGACGTCAAAAACTTTGAATTTCTATTTGAAAGTTTTTGAGTTATTTGTTTCGCGATGAGGAAGTGAAATTTCTGTCTCGATATGTGAGAAACGCATTCAAAATATATTAATTCGAATTTTGTTACACTTTTTTGCTTTATCGCAAAATCTCTTAAAGAAAAATAAAAAATTACACAGCACGATCACACCATGAGTAAGCGAGAGAGGTTTATATGGGTTGCTTTTGGTGTGGGAAAGTGAACGAGAACGGGCGATTTAAGCAAATTGCAGTGAAGGTGTTTAACGGCTTGTTTCAATGTACCGCAAAGCGTAGAAACTTTGGTGCACATGCCAAAATATGTGTACTATAAAATTAAATTATAATTTATTGAATTGATGTCATTTAAAAAGTCGCAAATTTTTATTCAATTTTTTTTCTTTGGCTATGTTCGATTAATGATTGCTCATTGATTGCAAGAAAGGTGGAAAAAACGAGAAGCGACAATCATCATTAACGTATTTAAATTGTTGCAATAACTTACTCCTCATTCACCCAAATTTGTCTGTCTTTTTCTTTATTTTATTCTTCACTCTTGGAAGAAACACAGACGACACATCTCACAACACACCGCATCGTAATCTTTCCAAATTGGACTTCAAAAAGGAGAGAAAAAAATTTTCAGCTTGTTATTAAAATTTCGCCCACACAAAATCGTCTCGCGAGACTTTTCATATCAATCTCAACTCTTCGCTGGCTTCAGACGCGACATCATCAGTGTGTGTAAAATGTACATATATTTAAAGAAAACATCATGGGGTATAAAATATGCAAATTTTCTCTCTTTCTCGCGAACATTAATTTACGTTCAATTAGCAAATTGTCTGCGTGCATTGCGTATGTATCGACTTGTAATTTATTCGAGTTTTTATTGTTTTTCTGCTCTTACTCATTTCACGCAAAACTCGATCCTCAAAAATAATTTTTTTGTCTTCCTTTTATTTCCATGAATTATTTTATGAACGCTGTAAATTTTCTTGACTCGAAAGAAGAAGAGCAAAAATAATATTGGGGAAATGTCGGTCGATCGTGTGTACGATTGCAAGAGGTGAATTTCTAAATTTTTTTTATCAAATTTTAACAAAGCTCTCATATTTATTTCCAAAACATCTAAAGATTTTTAATTTTTGAAATCATAAAATTTTTCCCTTGCTCTCATCTGCTCAGTGAGAAGGAGAAAAAAATTCAATTCGAATTAAGTGAATTTGCATTTTATAGCACTTTTATTGCATCCTCTGCCTTTATGCTTCTCGCGTTCGCTCTCTTGCTCGAAACCTAATATCAGTGCAATAAATTTGTTTGTTTTTTCTTCTTAATATAATTTTCCTTCCAATCCTTTTATTAAATAAGTCGTGAGGTCGATAAATAAAAAGAACTATCATGCTAAGAAAAATGAAAAATACAAATATATGTCGAACTAAATATGGTTGACACTGAAAAATGAAAATGAGCCGAGCAGCTGTAATCAACGAAATTCTTAATGTTCTCATTTGATTATTGCCTCTGTCTGTCGTGACTGCCTTTTTTTCGCATTCGCCAATCAATATGAAAACAATTAACTCACAATTTTTCTTAATTTTCTTTTGCTTTTAGAGCGCGATTAATGGTCGGTCAAGCGAACCACAATCATTAAAAATATATTTGCCATGAATATTTTTGTAATTAATCATTTGATAAAAAAAAAGAAGTGATTCCCATAAGTCTTTTTTTTCTGGTAATTGCAGGCAAATAAAATATTCAATCGGCATAAAGAGAGAAAATAATCGGCACAAGGTGCAAGCGAATATTTAGTGTTTATATAGGGAGGGTCAGTGAACATCCTTTTATGTATTTTTAACACGTCTCTTTTCACGCAAAGAGAGACACGGAGATTAAATATTGTCATGCGCGATTTTAACAACGTTCATCGTAAATTGCCGCATGAGCTTTTAAAATAAGTCATTAATATTGCATCTTTTAGCTCACACATGACTGCAAGTTCTTCGTCTGGAGGGTTCGACTTTAAAGGTATTTATGCAAATTTAAATTAGATATTCGGCTGAAAGACGAGAAATGTGATGTCTAATTAATCGAATGAGAAGATAAGAAAATTAATGATGTCTGCATAGTTTAAGATTTGAGATTAAATGACGATTTGGTTAAGTGTTTTCGGATTTGAACTTTGTGACTTTGAAATACAAATTGACATAATCTTTTGTAATTCGCAATATTTTTTTTAAATCTCCACCAAAAGTCAATGTCTTATCAATAATGAAATTTATTTAATGCTACCGCCAAAATGTCATCAAACGACATTGTTGCTTTAATAATGAGATCATTATTATTTAAGAGGACAAATAAAAATGTAGTTAAAAAAGTCTTACCTTTGCATGGTCCACGATATGCGAGTCCAACGCTTTTGCCAATTTTACAAGATTTCGATTTCAATTCGCAGAGACTTCGATACGACACGCCGTCAGTTCCACAAACAATCTTCTTCAAGTCCACGTGCGAAGTTGTTCGGTTTTGTCGCCTCGAGCACTTGGGACATTTCACGCATTCGGGCATGAGCTGACTCTCAATGCACTGTTTGCCATTGAGACAGTTGATAAATTTGCACGATGCTGTCGAGGGAGAGAGAAAAAAGCTCGTAATTAATTTTCATTTACAAGCTCAAGCGCAATTATGTGGTTGCAATTATTACAGTTGTTGAAATATGCGCGAGAGTGAGAGTAATTTGCACAAAAAATTTAATTTTTTATAATTCCACTTTCTGTATTATTAACGTGTTAAATTTTAATTAAATGTAAGGTAGTAAAAATTGAGATGGTTGATGTGAAAAGTTTTAACAGTTTGAGATCGGCAAAAAAAAGATTTTACAAATTTACGAAACGTTGCTTAATTAATACTACGTCAGTGACCGAAAAAGGAGCGCACGTGCTTGATTCATTCAAAAAATAATAATTTCACTTCTCCGAAAAAAGTTTGAAAATGCATCAAATTCACAGATTGCCAAAAACCAAAAGAAAACTTTTCATTCTTGATTTGTAAAGTGTGCTCGCACCTTTTAAGGTTATATACGACCAAATATACACTCTTCAAAATTATTGACCGTTTTCATTAAAGTCAACTGTTCTTGCGCGAGACGACCAATTGCTTGTATTTTCAATTAATTTTACTTCTGACTTTCAAAAAAATTTAACTTGCAATTTTACAAATCTTTAAGTATTTATTTCAGGTTTTTTGAAAAAAATTAAAATTAAAATTCTCTCGAAAAAGTTTCATTCAGAAAAAAAAGTCATGAAGAAATTGAAATGTAAAGAGACTCACTTTGACAGAATCCCTTGTGAGACACATCCAGTTTCTTGTTCTCCTGTCGACAAGCTCGTTTCCTTAATTGACACTCATTTTTGTATGTTTTGCCATCGCTTCCACAAACGGGATTGTAATGGACAAAATTTAGCTGTTGAGATGAGGACAAAAAAAATAATTATTCGGCACTAATTAAGGGAAAAGAAAACTTACCGAAACACCCAAATAAAGTTCATCATGATATGTTGGAGAAAAACGAATGTCATTGAAAAATCCGCTTCGAAATTTCATTTCAATTGATCTCGCAACATCATCAGTAGCATTTTGCTGTAAAATCAGTGATCGCACGGTATTGATGACTCCGACATCTCCATTACTATGGTTAAACTTTTGCTGTCTCAAATTACGTCCACGACCGCTGGCAATTATGAGTGTAGGCTCATCACTTTGCATTTCTGACGCAGATCGTACGACGTTATATTGTCGATTAACACTCTTCATTTCTGGCAATTTTATGACTTCAATACCACCACCTTCTCCGCCCACTCGACGACGATTTTTACTAATTGCCGCACTTGCTTTACAATTTGGTGCACATATGCATTTCGGTTGACCCTTCTTGAGAATACATCTCTTGCCATTTCCACATTTTATCGTGTCACAAGTTGATACTAAATTTTTTAATTTTTATTTCATAAATCGATTAAAAATGTAACTATAAAATTACCTTTGCATGGTGTACAATTTGCTTTTTTCATTCCAGCAATGAGCATGAAAACAGCTTCATTAGAGATTGGTTCTTCATACGCAATTCCTAAGCCATTGCAACATTCCTCTTTACTCATTTCATTAGACACGAGACCATTACATTTACCCTCTTGATCAATTAGTTCGAAACATGATCCGGCTGATCATAAAAAAAATACGAGAAAGGAAAAGATCAATAAATTAATTAAATTTCATTTAATGTCAATTAAATTTTGTTACTAAAAAATTATTTTTAGACATGTAAGCTGCACATTTTAATTAAAGCGACGGCATTTTCGCTAATTTCCCATCGAATGCATCGCCAATTGAAATTTCAAAGAGAAAAATCTCCACAATTTTAATTAAACTAAAATTTTTGAGCGTGGATCATCTCTCGATCTCGTTCTCTCCATGATGCTGTCGCTCTTAAATTAATTAAACTTAAATGTATACGCGGTAAGCAAATAATCATTTGTGAACAGGAAATCTGCAATCATGAGACTCATGCATATGTCTCCAATAATATTCTGATTACATTCATTATCGTCCCGCAATACGCAATAAGTGAATATTCGATTACAGATTCGCATTAATGATTTTCTGCTGCTTCTTCTTGTTCTTATTACCTTTCTTCGATCGTTTACATTATATATATGTTGTGTAATTTTTTGTGAGTGGAAGTCATCATAATGATAATACTTTGGAAAAACGAAACGACAAATGTGCGGCGAAAAGTTTTTTGATCGTTCCTGCTAATTGTGAGAAAGACGCCAAATTTTATTTAAACGTTATATTTTTTAAATAAATAAAATCTATCAAAGCCAGAGTTCCAAGTTATCACATAAATAATTTTTCGATCCATTTAAACTTAGGAGCACGCTGTCACTTAATTTATTTTCCACCGTTAGCTATTCGCAACAACTCAACGAGCAATTTGTTATTCTCATGATACGGCTTACAATCATTAAGAGTCTAATGATATGTCGTATCCAGCTAATTGCAACGCCTTGACTATAATTATTTATGATGTAAAAGGTTATTAATAGCATTTAACCAATAAATTAGAAGTCGATTAAAAAATCGTCATGTACAGCGCTTTTACTGCCAGCTCTGCCTCCACCCATTTCATTTTTACGGACAAACACAAAAACGTGACTTTGCGAACTAATTGGTAATTTTTTTTTGAAAAATATGTACATGATTCAATTTAGATGCACATTCTTTTGTTTTCTCGCGAAAAAATAACAAAAACAAATAACTTATTCCGAAAGGCGTGTCCAGACTGATAGACTAGAGATTTTTTCCCTAAACTTTAGATCTCGTTTGCTCTTTGTAACTCAATATCTCCAATTGTCTCATGTTATTTTGCAAAGGTTTTAAAAGAGAGAAAAATGAGTGTAAGTCTGGAAGTTTAAGTGCTTATGATGGTAAATTAAATTTGACTTTTAAAAATTTAACCAACGTTTTTTTTAAATGTTTTTTTAAAAACAAAAGCTAAATAAGAAATTTAATTTAAGATTCCTCTCCCTTGATCAATGTTTATGTGCATCATTAAAAAAAAGTAGTGACGAACTTAAGGTGCATTACAACGAGTATTAAGTTCTAAAGAGAAAATTAATATGAGATATATATCTCACTCGCGAAATATATAAAGCAGTGCGAGTATAAAATATAAGAAATGCAATTCAGAAATGTGCAACAGCGCGCACGAGATAAACGTGAATGAATAGAAAAAAATATCCAAGAGGAGCATGAGAGTGAGAGAGAGATGGAAAGAAACGAGTAAGTCAATAAACTCCACGGTGTTCGCGAGTTGCGAATGAATGGAATTTATACACAGCTCGCCGCTCAATGGACTCGTATGTATTCACTCACATAATGCACGCTAGATTGCATTCGCCTCAGTGTAAATCTGACACATGCCAGGACATATTAAGAGAAGCCTGAACTATCGAATGCACTTTCAATAATAACTGTTTTATGTGTTCTGCTTCGAGAAATGAAAAAAAAATATCACATGCAATGCTGATGACTTGCGATTGTCATATCAAATCGACAGACGGTCGAGTGAGTTTTTTTGCGAAGCGATGAGGTTGAGGGATAATATACACACAAGCACTTTGCATGGTCAATTTTACGCTCGAAAAGTAGAAAAACTCCCTTTTTTTCTCTATACTTCATGCCACATCAAATTAGCGCCGACATAATCAATGGACTAATCATAATTGATTATGATCGCGATAAGCCCTCGCTTGGGGTGCACTCAATCAATATAACAAAATATTTCCTCTCATCTCAAAGCGATTTGTTTAAAATATTTTCACCGTTCCGCGAATTCTTTTTTGTGTATCTGTCCAGCAGCAGCGAGGCGGCGGCAGTGAGTTGTATACATGTGTTTATATCCATGCACATAAGCACATTCTAATGTGGTTAGTGGGTCATCGTAAAATGCGAAATATTTTTAGAAAATTATTGCATAACAAAAAACAAACGGGCGCGAGCGTTGTCTGTAGTGAGAGAGAGAGAATATCGGCAGTCAATATTGACGGCTAAATTATGCAAATTCGATGATACTTGAATAATATTTTTTTTATATTTATATTTTATTCTTTCTCTTCTTTTTTTGTTGAGAAAAAAAAATAAAAACGTCACTTTTTTTCGTCTGCAGAATTTAAATTGAATTTTTTACGATGCTTTAAAAGCATTTTTAGTGAAATTTAATGAGAATATCTCTCGCACATTCAAACATCTCGTAAATCATCAAGTGCGAGGGATGAAATTGATGTTTGTTTCTTCTCGCGATCTGTGAGGTTGTAATTAAAAATATTGATAACGATTTTATTGCGCAATTTTCTGTGTCTTATGGGATTGGCGAGAGCTCAAAAAGTTACTTTTGATTGGTTTAAACTCAAAAAAGTTTTTATGATCATTTCTTTCGTAATTTTCATTTAGTTTTCTTTTTTAACGGAAATTTTCACCAATAATTTTGTTTTAAAAAATAAATTTTTTAAAATTTTGATAAAAGTTGAATATTTAAGTCAAAAAATAAATTAAACGCTCAATTTCATTCTCGTGCCTCTCGTGCACTTTTTTGATTCTTCAAGAAAATGATTTTTTTTTTGCTTTCAAATATTTTGGTAGACATTTGGTAAATATTTGAGTTGCAAAGCACTATAACATGCAGACTTGAATCGATTCGCTTATTTTTTGCCATCGCTCGGCTTTATGCATTTTTCTTTCCCTCTCTCTCACTCACTCTTATTTCGAGCGTCGTAAATTTGACTTTTTTCTTCTGCTGATAATTCCAGCAAACAATATCTCGATAAATAATCAGCTAATTTGTCCGCGAGCGCAGCGAAAGAAAACGAGACGAGTGTGTCGAGTCACCAAATCATGATAAATGATTTAGTCTGTCTGGAAGTGGATTTTTTATGTGAATGTATGGCTCAAATGCAATAGATGACCTTCTCAAAAAAATGACATACAAAAAATTATAATAATATTCTTCATAAACGCGACAGACATAGCGCGAGTGTGCGACACTTCTTCTTTATCACTATGCAGCTCATTAATGAAATTATTTATAAAAAATTTAAAGTTTTGTTCACACGCTTAGAAAATATTTTCCAAATATTCATCAATGGTGATTGAATTGAGAGATTCATGAAACTAATTTTAGTGGTTAGATCCTTCTTAGAAATTTATAACTCAAGACGCAAACTATTTTTTTTCTATGTGACTCACTGAATCCTTCTGAAATATTTTCTTGAATCACATTTTTAAACGCATAAATTCTTTTATTCTTACTCATCTAATAAAATAATTAGATTTTTTTAAACTTACCGTGACACTTAAAAATTTTGAGAAATAAAATTAAAAGAAAAACGAACGACGAAAATTTTACACTTCTCATTTTTAACTTTTTGGTAAATTGAGTTTTTTGAAATTTTTTATAAAACTTTTAAAGTTAATCACTAAATATTATTTTTTAGCCTTCTTCGATTATGTTCACTGCATGCGAAAATCAACAAGTTGCATGCTCTCTTTAAACATCACTTTTTTCAAATGCTTTTTTCATCTTTTTGAAAAAATTTCTATCAAATGATTTCACATGAAAAAGTTCTAAGGGACAATTTTTTATTAATTTTTACTTCTTAACGACATTCACGACCTTTATCGCACCGACGTCTTTCATCCAACGACTGGCAAGAAACTAAGTTCGAGAAATAATTTTTCATGTGAGGAAAGAAAAAAACGTTGAAATGAAAAAAAAGTTCTGGCAGGCTATATGAATGTGTATTTGTGGTTGTTGTTGTAAGTAAGTCTCTCTCACTCTCGCTCATCATCCAGTAGTGGATGTACATGTACTTTTTCCATATTAATATTTACGAAATTTTCCTTTTTTACAAGAGCACTGCTCGGGACATACTTAATGGATAACTTTCTGTGTTACCTCTTGCTTGCTTTATCCTCCAATCGCTCTTTCTCTCTCTCTCTCTCGCTCGCTCTTTTTTTTTCGTCTCGTGGAGACTCATGTGTGCTCGAAAGTGCATTACACAATTACAGCAAAAAAAATAATATGTGCGTTGTTCATGAACTTGACTTTGAAAAAAAAAGAGTTACAACGATATATGCAGTGCGACGGGAATTACATATATAGAATTACAATGAAAGCAAATTGGCAGGTGGTTTTATCCACGTCTGTCGCACTCTCTTTCATTCATTCGCACTAACCATCATCATCGCGCGTTAACTAATCTAAACGTCTCATTTTTTTTTCAAAAATAAAAGTGAATGAGAGATAAAATATCGAGTAGAGTGTATGATATGCAAGCATAATGCGCTAGTTGGGTTTTGTATTTTTCCAGAAAACATAAAATAAAAATTTATAATTTCATAAATCAGAGAGGCAAATGACTTTTGAACGTGATCTTGTCCGATTTGAGCTTTTGAATTATATAAATTGTTCCAACAATATAAAATAAAATTGCATTTGCACCATGTTGCGCCTTGTTACAATGGGGTCGTTTCACACGTTTAGAAGAGAAGCAGAATTTTATTTTCCTTTTAATTTAACTTTCTATTGTTTTGTAAGTGAGTACAAGCATTCAACAATATCGAGGAAAACTTTAAATTTACACTCACTTCTTTTGTCAAAGTTTTTATCAAAGTTAGAAGATTTGCTGGTATTGGTATTAACAAAGGGGTAGCTCTCAGGCACCTTTCGATCTTGGCCGAGCTTGAATTTTAATAAATTTGAGCTATGAATTTTCTTGTCACAAAAAGACACCATTATATGCAAATTTCATGCCGTTATTTTCGAAAATCCATCTAACTTTTATGTTTAAATCAAGAATTCCTTTAATATTCGGAACCTTCTATGCACATTAAAAAAATTGCTGTGCACAGTGTGCAACAATATAATAGAATTTCCTTATATTATTATTTTTAAGGTGCAATTGCATTGTTTAAAATATGTACAGAAAATGGTTACATGTTGCAGCAATAGAAGAAAATAATGATCTTTCCAATTATTTCCTCTCTCTATCTCCTTTTGCCTGTTAAATCGCGTCTTGTAAAAAGCCACGTTAATTTTCTTTGGTCTTTTTTTCCAGTTGAGTAAAATTATTTTTTTGCAACAAACTCTCTGCACAATTTTTTGAGATCAATCACACGGGGTTTCACGGACGCTAATGAAAATAAACTTTAAAGTCATTTGCTTTACATCCCAGTGAAATGCGTTCATTTACTTCCTTATTCACATCATTGAACTCGTGTCTGAGTGCAGTGAGGGACTCCATATATAATTTAATGCGTTCACATTGCATTGGTCAATCAGTACTTGACATGCATATGAGAATATCAGAATACGTCATACAAAACACCAGAAAACGTCATTGAGCATCCCAGAGTACATTATCGAAAATGCCTCTATAATTTGATGCACTCACATAATGGTCAATCGGTACTTGACATGCTTGAAATAATTTCATAAGAGCATATCACTTTATGTGTCTGTTGTAGAAAAAATACGTGCCATGCTTGGTGGTTAAAAATAATTCCGATTTAGGCCATAAAAAAGGGATCAAAAATTAAAAGCATTTATTTCAAGCTAGAAAACATTTAAAGAAAAATTTCGGCCAAAATAAATTCATCCTCGAACCATTGGAACGCCATGAGGATGTTCAAGTTTTATTGGTTTCTCAATTTTATAGTATTTTTACATGTGAAACAATCTTAAATTATTTTGAGAAAAAATTGATTCACTGCATGGCAAAAACATTCATTCGCATAAAACTTAATGCCACAAAAACTGACATAATTTTAACAAGCTGTAAAAAATTTCAATTCTCGCTCAAAAAAGGTTATGCAATAAAAAAATTATTATTTATTGTAATAAAAGTATCATATTTTTTAATATAGCAATCAGCATACTTGACGTGTGAATGCAACAATGTTGTAGGCATTCAAATCATTCAAATATCTGTCAAACAAATTAATCACCCTCGTTTTTCTTTAATTTATTGTAGCGCTCTTGAGTTTTGCTCCAAATATTTTGTTTCTTCTTGTTGCCATCAGTTGAGAATGATGTTGCAGCCGCTTCGTGACCTAATCCGATGGTTCCCTGTTGTGTTTTCACTTGAACCGGCTCTTTGATTCCGCTTTCAGTTTTACCAATCGAGCTTCCTTCACTCCAGCCCATTTTTGCGAGCATTTTAAAACCCTTGTTTTCGCTACTTATCGATTTATCGACGGATGCTTGAACGGTCTTCTCTTTGTCATGCGAACTGCCCACTTTCTTTCGTCGTTGAGATGCTCGATCTTCATAATTCTTATTACCCGTTCCCGACGCAACCTCTTGATATTTTTCCGCTTCTAATCCATATCGTTTCTGAAGCAATTTGAGTTGTTCTCTATGCGACAATGTCGGAGGCAATAAATCGTCACTTGTCGACTTTGCTGTCGGCTCCTGTGGTTTTTGTGCATAATTATATGGCTCGCAATCGTTGCAAGTAATCAAGCCCTCATGAACATGAGCCAGTAGTTGAACGCGACCACCAATTTCTAAAACATCGCCATGTAGTAGAGTTTGAGGTTCACATTCTTCTTGTTTCAGCAATGACACCTGTTTGCCATTTAGGAGAGTTCCATTTCGTGATTTATCAATGAATTGATAAATGCCTTTCTTGTTATTGTAGGTAAATTTAAGGTGCTCTTTAGAGACCTCTTCGACTGGTAGTAAAACATTATGATGACTACCTTCTCGTCCCAAAGTCCCACCCTTAAACGTGACCATAAAAAGTTTTCCGACCTGAATCTTGCCAACTTTTGACTCTGTCACAATGAGCCGAAGGCTTGGGGGATATTTCTTGGCAATTTCTGTAAAGATAAGAGGTAAATTTAAGACAGTTAGAATTAACTTAAATAAATGTAATAAACTTATAAAATATGTTTCGATGATGAGAAGGTCCCCTAATATTAAAAAAATACCTTCATATTCATTTCCCTTCTTTTTCTTCTTTCGTTTCTTTTGAAAATTTCTATATTCGGACTCGCGTCTTGCATCCTCACTCTCAGTTGAATCTAATTCTCCATCCTCTCTCAGTCGGCAGCCTCTACCCTTACTGTGACTCCTCGACCGTCTTCTTCGATGATTTCTATGTCTGGAACGTGAGCGAGATCTACGACGACGATAACTGTCCTCACTCGAAGAAGAGTCTGATGAAGTGTATCGGCGAGCTCTCTTTTCATCGCTATCGTTATCCTTTTGACCACTTTTAACAGGTTGACGGCCTTCATCGAGGATCTTACGAATGGCCTCCTCTTCGTCCTTTTCATTCTGGAAGAAGAAACAAAAAGAGACACTTAATCTCATGTCCATCCCCTACACACCTAAGGCATTTTTCTGAAGTCGCTTGATTCTAAGAGTTTTAAAATCATTTAGGAGGGAATCTATAGATATCTCGTTTTGAACCTGTCAATGAGAAATAATTGTAACTGAAAGAACTCGAAAATCTCTGATTGGATGCTGACCTTTTTGGCAGCTTTCGCTTGCTCGGTTGCCGAATGAAAGATAAATTCATTTGTGATTGGATTCAAGCGATACCAGCAAGCGTCATTTCCGTTATAATAAAGGTCACACTGTGGATTGTAGTAATAGCCGCTTTTAGAGTCCCTTTAAGCCAAAAAAAATAAAAGTAAGCATAAAGATCGAACAAAGGAAACGGATAATGGTAATTACTCACCAATAAAGTCCGCTGGTTGGTTCATATATGAATCCTGCAAGCTCATAACTGTTTTTCAACGCTGTATTTTTAATTTCATTCACAAAATCAAGGACATTGCTGTCCTCACTCTTCTTCTTATCATCCACAACTGGATCTTCCTTTTCAGCGTTAGAATTTTCTGTTTTGACTTCTTTCTGCTGGGTCTTGATGAGGGCATCGAGTTTGGAGAGGAATTTCTAGAGTGAAAGAATTGCTTTGTATTTAAATAATCTATTGATTTCAGTTCTTACCATTTTCCTGATTTTCAATTGCAATTTTTTGATTTTCTTATTTTGTATGGCTATGTGCTGGTACAGCTTCTGTACATGTTTGTAAACATCGTTGACACTTAGGCTTAAAAGACATGCGGTAGTAAAATATTTCTTACTTCTTATCTTTTTCATTTTTTAAAACACGCAAACAAAAAAAGATTTTTAGAGACTTGTTTATCACTTAATAAGAAGAACAATAGACTCTCAATTTAAGATTTACAATTTTATTTAAATTCAACTGGTTAATAAATGCTAAATACCTTTTTATTCGATTTAAAGTTTCTTAAATTTTAAATAAAATAAAGTTATTGTTTTTATTAATGAAGTTAAATTTAAAAATATTAAAAAATAAATAAATACCTAAGGATGCAATTTTTTTAACGGCTGTGAAAAATTTGAAAGCCATGTACGAGAAGCGCTGTTTGTTTGAAAGTGTTAGTGCGAGTTTATGTTCACATAATGTGAAAGAAGAACTGTTTAATGTATAAAAAAAATAAATTAAGTCGGGAAAAGAGTGATTAATTGGAATGAAAAATGCATTAACGTGCTCATTAGTGATCGAATTAAAGGAGTTAATGCAATTGAAACGCTAAAATCCATCCGGAGTGCTCAAAAAATGCACTAAAAAATCTCGAATGGCTAAAATGTAACTTTTTGCGTGTGTGCGTGAGTCTATTGAAGAAGCGTTTCTCGAGAAAATTTTGTGTGAGAAAAATTATCATAAGGAAATTTTTTTCAAGTATAGTGAGTGGATTTAGTCGAAAATTAAAACATGGATTATGAAAATTTATCAACTTTTCTTCATCGCATTACATCATAAACTGCATTAATTGGCGTGAAAAAATCCCAATTGAAATTTATTTGAAAGGCCGCGAAGTGAAAAAAAATTGAAAAAGAAAGAAATTCGCATAAATAATCAAAAAGGAACACGGAGAAAAGAAGAAAGAAATTTTGAGAGAAAGAGAAAGAGCGAGTTAGTGAAAAGTGAGTGAGAGTAAAAGAAAAACTTCCTTTCTTTTCTTCCTTTCGAGAGCCGCCGTTGTGATGCACATAGTTAAGCATATACTCGAGTGGGAGAGAGAGGAAGTATATTAAACTATAAATATGAAGTGCACAGTGCTAGGTAAAATGAAAAATCCATCAATAACGTCCATCATCAAGCCTCTATTTGAAAATTTGTCACTTCTAAGTGAAATGATACATAAATCTTCAATTAATGCTCTCTCGCATGTGTGCGCCCGAGTGTATATATGCGGAGAAGAAATGTCAAAAGAGAGCGAGAAAAGAAAAAAAAAAGCAAAATGAAGTTAATTTATATTGCGCTCATCATCATATAGTAAACTCTCACCATAGTTATATGGTCGCGCGTTGTTGGAGAGATTAAATGAAAATGTTTTATTGTTTTTTCATCATCAACTTTTGATATTGGCTAATTAACTTGAATAATCTAATCTACTTATCGCCTTCGCTTAGCGTATATATCATTATTTTCTGCGCGTGAGAATTTAAGCATTAAAAATTGCAATAAATTTCATCCCCATATTCGAAGACAGATTATTAAAAAAAATTGTTCGATGAAATTAAAAAAAGAAGAAGAAAGATTTAAGACCCTCTTTTTTTTCTCCGACAACATATAATATGTATGTGCTTAGTGAAAAAATTAACAGATTAAATTTACAAATCGTTATTGTATTTTTATTTGTTGTCGCTCACACTTTATACGGATACATATAATATCGAAGTTTGAGTGAAAAGGAGAGAGGGGAGAGATTAATGGAAGGGGTTTGCACTTTGGGGAATTAACATATCGATTAACTCTAAATGTTCTTGGTTTTAAAATAATTTATAATTTATGACTTAAATGTTTCCTACCTGAAAACTATGCTTGAACATTCTTACCTGATTCCCACACCCCATATTTCATTTCTTAATAACTTACCGTAATATTAATTTATTTTATTATTTTGGATCGCGCTTTTTGCACTTTTTTCTGTCTCCACTTTAATTTTTATTTTGAAACCACACGTCGATTCTTCTCTCCGCAGCATGTCTAGAAATATTTGTATTTTAAAGCCTTCTTTTAACCTTACACGAGTTTGAAGAATCTCTCTTTTGGGTCCATAAAAAAATTATCTACACTTCTCTCATTCTTTTTCCTCTCGTCCATCTTACAAGAAAACATTTTTTACTTCCATATACATGTAATTGATTCTGTTTTTTTTTCACTCAACAAATTTTTACTATAATGGAACTAACAATAAAATAACAACGATGGGTTACATGTTAAATAATTCAGGGCACAAATTAAGTAATTATTCAAATGAAACATAAATTATGGTATGATTATTTACGATGCTCAAGAAAAAAAAATCATATTAAACGCGTGGTAGCAATAGCGTAAAAACTCTTGAATGAGGTACACACCGAGTGTTGAGGAGAAAAGTTGTTGAAATTGTTCCAGGAAATTTATGGATTCTCCCTTGAACACCCAACATGTTCTACCAACAACTTAACAACTGCACAATGTACATTTTCTCTCATACTCTTCTCATTGAACAAAAATGGGGTGTAAAAAGCGTCAAATTAGGGTCAAGCACTTTTCATTTTCTCTCCTCACACTTTTCCTATATCTAAAGTGCAAAAAAATCATGTAAGAAGAAAAAGAAATAAAATTTGTGTTCGCGTTAGCCACTTTGATGCTTTCTGGTTGCTCGCTCGCTTGTTGGGGGGCAGCAGCTCGAAGAGAGAGAAAGCAAATGAATTACAAAAGTATTAATCAATTCTCTCTCACTTTTTCAATATTAAAATATTTTCATTTTTCTTCTTTTCTTTCATTTTTTTATTTTCGGCTTGCGGTAAACTATACACAAAAAAAAAGAGAAAAAATAAACACTCGACGATAATTTGTAATCATCATATTTTATGCTGAGCTAATTATTTAATTCTTTTCTTCTTTCTGATTTACAAATTAGTACTTACTTTTCGCTTGAAAATCATCGTCGTTTGTCGTTGACTTATTTACACATCATTTGATGTTGTACGAAGTCAAACGACTTTTTTCTCGCTTTGCGGAAAAATATGCGAGATGATGAAGTAAACTACTAATAATCCCTCATAAAAATAACAATAAAAGTGAAAATAAACCCCAAATGCATGCACAAACACACACACACAGCATCTCGACACGCATAAATCGTACATATCAATCAACCCTCTTTAATACTAAGTAAAGCATTTATATGTGTTAAACCATCCTCTCAGCTAGCATGCATGCTACACCACACCATATATATTCATTCGTTGTCGTAACCTTTTTTACAATGTGCATTATTCCGTTTTAGATATTAGATGTGTGGTTTTAGTGGATGGTTCGTGATACAAAGAGAGAGAGAGAGAGAGAGAGAGAGAGAGAGAGAGAGAGAGAGAGAGAGAGAGAGAGAGAGAGAGAGAGAGAGAGAGAGAGAGAGAGCGAAAAAAATCGACAGCGAATTAAAAAAAGTATTTCTAAAGTGTTATTTTGATCGTGCATTGTTTGTTTAGTAACTAATTAATTTTATTATATTGCACCAAATATACAGCTTAAAAACATACAATAGCGATTAATGTTTATTGAAGTGAGTTTGCGGCATTGATGATCTTTTGAGTTGCACATAACTTGATTTTCGTAAAATATGCAAAAGAACTTTTCAAACTTAAATGGAATACACATTCAGAAGTTAAATGCGAGAGAGTTTAAACAAACTTAAGTTTATCAGTGCAAAATTAATGATGTTGGAGAAAATAATTTTCACCTCTTACATATTGTTAAAGTTCATTCGGTAGGGAGTAAAGTTGAATTTTTAATGATGAGGAGCGTCTTTCTCAATGATGACGCTGATGTTGATGATGATGATGAGTGCACAAGAGTGAATTATATAAATTTATAATACGTTTTCTCTCTCTTAATCGTAGATGAACAATAATTAACGAAAAAGTGTGCAAAAAATAAAATAAATGAAACAATAAAAAAAGAAATAACTTTATTAAATGAGACAGAGTGAAGGAAAGTGAAAATCACTTTAGTGTCCGGCGTCAAACGAAGACGACAGCAAATTTTTCGTTATTTTTCCATTAATTTGTTATCCTGGACGAGTTTTAAAAAACAGCCACAAAACGGATCCGTCAACGAGCAAAGGGCGTCGATTTGCGTCACCAACATCAGCGAAACGGCCAAGTCGAGCCTGGATTTGCAAAACATCGCATTTCTCTCTGACTAAGTTATGGAAACAACGCCCCCAGCAGAACCAGTAATAAGAGTGGGTCCTCAGCACCAGGTAACAAAAAAAAGAAATAATCTTAATGCTCTTACTCGAACAACAATTTATATTTTTGTAGGCAATCTTGCCAGATTATCAACCAATAGAAAATTACCGTTCCGAAGAAGACGAAGCTAGAGATCTCGAGGATCCACGATGGCGACCAAATGTATTTCTTGATAATGACTTGTTGATGTATATCACGGCCGCTCGATCGATAGCTGCATTTCAAGGAATGTGTGAAGAAGATGGTTGTATAGCTGCAAGTCGTGATGATACTACTATAACTGCATTTGACGTATTACATGATTCAGATTATGATGCTGGCAAAGCATTAGAAGCATTATTAAAGTGTCCTGTAGCTAAAGGAATCGATAAGAAATGGACGGAAGAGGAAACAAAGCGTTTCATTAAAGGCCTCCGTCACTTTGGAAAGAATTTTTTTCGCATACACAAAGATTTTTTACCCCATAAGCCGACCGCAGAGTTGGTTGAATTTTACTACTTGTGGAAGAAAACTCCCGGTGCAAATAACAATCGACCCCATCGCCGTCGACGTCAGAGCTCGTTAAGACGTATCCGTAATACTCGAACAAACAGCACTGCAAGTAATTCAAGCACGAAAAAGGAACAAACGCCAGAACCTCAGGCCAACATTGCGGAAGCAACGTCAACGCGACAGTCTTCCAAGGCCTCCGGCGCTAATAACGCCAATAACGCCGAAGAAAACTCCTCGCTCTCAGAAGACGAGGCTAGTGAATGTGATAGTGATTCAAGTAACACAATTAAAGGTTCAACAATAGGTGAGGACTCTCCGTCAAGGATGAGGACTCGTAATAAGCAAACTGCTAAAGAGCAGGCCAACAAAAGGCCAAAGCGAGGCACCGAAACACCCGATGCGACAGCCACCTCCATCGAAAGTCCTTGCACGCCAAATCGTAATTCCTCCTCGGGAGGAACTGGTGGTGGGAGTGAAAGTAATAAGAAAAAATCTACGAATAACAGCAAAGATACTCCCACAAAGCAGGCAAAGAAACGGGTTAATATTGACTTGGACGCTGACATTGAGGAGAAGGATGGAATCAAGAGAAAACGTTCCGATGTAAGTAAAGCTTAAAGATTTAAAAAATTATATTTATAAGAAAATAATTAACAAAATTACAAGTGCTCTTTAAAATTTCGAGTGTTTTGCTGCTCATTCCTTAATCTCATAATTGAGTACTTTTAGAGATAAAAATTCTCAAGTAGCACAATCAATGGTGGACTCTATGAGACTATCAAAATTTATCATCTAATTCTTTCAACTGTGTACATACTCTAACTGATGAGTAATCAGCATAAATATTTAGTTCAATTTAAATTGATAAAGAGCACTATCTAATTTTTTTTCGTTTGAATGATTAAATTTGATTTACGTGACGTTAAAGATTTCTGATTATTAAAACTTCTATATATTTTTAGAGTCCCGTTGAAAGTCTCACAACTGATAGTCGCCCCGGTTCGGTTATGGACGAGGGTGAATCTAATAGTGAGCCTGCCGAAAGTATGATATTGCTCTCGAAAGAAACCGAAGAAAAGGATCCTCTATCGATTGCACTGCCGGAGACGCCCTCATCCGATACGCAGACTAAGGAGGATCACGATAGAGAAAATGATCAACGTTCGCCGTCAGATGTGGCAACTCCCGAAGATGAAGCTGACATTCCAGCTCAATCATCGAAAACTGTGGGAGATGACGGCGAGAAGAAAGTCCTGCCATCGGTTGAAATTAAGGGAGAGAAAGATTTGAAGGACGTTAAAGATTCTGAAATGCTCTCGAAATTAGCCAATATTAAGCAAGAAAGCAACTCGTCCGCAACAACTGATGGCGAATTTCAATCGAAAGAATCCACTTCCTCCTCTTCCGTGCTGATAAAGAAGGAGCCGACTGAAGATGAGTCTGGCGCCAATCAAAATCTCAATCAAACTCAACCGGCCGATTTGAAGGTTAAAATTGAGATTAAGAGCGAGAAGAATGGAAGTAATAGTGATATCAGTAATCAAATGCCAAATGAACAAGATAACAATAATAATGCAGAAAACTTAGTGTGTAAGCCAATTGAAAAGCTCTCCGCAGCAGTTCCATCGTCCAGTGACAACTCATCATCGTCGTCACAGCCACCATCCAAGGAGAATTCAGAAAACACAACTGGAACTGACTACTCAATGAAGACTTTTATGGAACACCAGCAGCGAGACGGCATTAAGATTGAACAAAATGTAAAGAGTGAACAGAACAAGTCACCGGAAGGAAATCAACAGAAGCCTCTCCATCCGTTTGGCATGCTCGATAGGGAAAATGATGGAAAGATGCCACCAAATGAACCGCCGCCGGGCATGTTGAGACATCCCTATGAACCGTTAATGATGAAGTACGATTTACCGCCACATCCTGCAATGGATCTTAAATACTTACCTCCTGAGCATCCAGCTCGCGCCTTTGCCGAAAATGTTGCACTCAAGAGTCACTTCTCAGCGGATAATCTCATCAAAGGCTCCTCTCACTATTCCTCTGAACATAACAAATATCCACATGACTCTCAACAACAACAGCAACAGCCAATGGATGTCTCGAGAGTTACACCTAATCAAGATTCGCAAGGAAGCAATAGCAATTCTCAACCAGCAACACTTCCGTCGCCTTTACCACTCACGTCAACGACATCAAGCACTTCTCATCCATCGATACATCAGCCACAACAATCGTCTCTATTCGTATCTCATCCGGGTCTCATGAGTGCTCATCACTTACCGGCAAATCATCCGTCGCTTCTTGGCGGACCTCCAATGAGTGTCGCCTCTCTCGTCTCATCATCGTCGCCTTTCTTACCCATTCCAACTGGCTTACCAAGGCCTGATCCCATTCCATCGACAGCATCGAGAAACTCTTTCAGCAGTTCAGGACTAACGACTTCCTCGATAACGAGTTCTATTTCGAGTGCAGGAAGTGCTTTTGGACCGGGCGGAAGTTCTCTCTATTCGAGAGGAGGCGGTGAAAGTAATGGCAGAGAGGGTATTCCGCATAGAAGCTCACCACTCGGACCTCTCTTGCATGGTGCGCCTCATCCTTTGCTATCGCACCCATTACCATTACATTTGGGTCATCCAGGACTCGCGGGAATACCGCCACATCATTTACCACCTCACTTACACAATCATTTAATGCAGCCACTAGGCGGGCCGAACACTCCTTTGCCGTTAATTGGAGGACCGTCACAGGGACCCTCATCTAATCCACTAAGTAGCTTGATTGAAGCTGCCGGTCGACGAACACCCAATTCAGTGAACTCAATTGGAAATCACATAGGTCAATCGTCTCATAGTCAAGCGCCTCCATCGTCTCATCACAACTCACTAACGACATCGTCGGCTGGTAACGCACTAAATGCATCTTCGCTCAGTCGAAATTCACCTCTTGTGCATCCATCGTCGAGTGGAGCATTTACGCACAGACCACAGTCACCGAGTAGCAATCATCCAGCAAACTTGAGTCGAAATAGTCCTCTACATTTAGGCGCTGGACAGCCAGTTGGTCCTTCGCCAGCTGCAATATCGGCTGAGCGAGAGCGACACTTAATGAGACAGCAATCGCCGCACATGACACCACCTCCACCCAGCTCATCGGCATCTTCTCTCGTGGCCAGTCCACTTAGTAAAATGTGAGTGAATTAATTGTATTTACAGGTATAAATCTAAATAATAGAACTTTCTTCTACAGTCCCGGTGCGAGTCCACCAGTTCGACATCCCTCGATGCCATTACCACTTCCAATCATGGGACCAACTTCATCACTTCAGAGTCCAATAATGCATCCATCACAGAGCCCTTATCCTCACCACTTGTTGGCACATCCGTCGATGTTCTACGCACACAATCCCTTCAATTCGCCTTATCCCTATCCACCGTACGGTCCATCACCTGCCGCATATTCGTACATGAAGGGTGCAAATCCACTAGACGGTGGACCCCTTCTACATCATCCCACGAGTATTCCACCGCCACGAAGCGATGAACCGCCGTCGCCACACGCCAATGGACCAAAGTCAGTAACGAACCTTCACGATAAACTCAAATCTCCGGCGCCTTCAAAGACGCCTCAGGGAAATAACAACTCGGGTGGTAATTCTGGTATTGGCAATAGTCCTTCGGGACCAGGTCACGGTCCCTACTCATCTCCATATCCTCCATCACATCCTTTCATGGAAAATACTCTGCCACCTGGAAAAACGAGTCATATTGAGGCTCTAAGAGCTCATGCTGCCAGTGCTGCTGGCATGGGATCTCATCCAACAGAACCAGTGCACATAGATGCAGTTGATATAGAGCCGGATCCTGAACCTCCGAGTCCAGTACATCCAGACAGAGGACCAAGCCCTGAGGCTAAACCAGACGATACCGAATGCCATCGATCACAATCGGCTATGTAAGACAATATTGTTTTTTAAATTTAACAATTTAATAATTAATTTTTTTTAGATTTGTACGGCGATGTGATCGAGGCGATTATAACTCATGCACAAGAACCGATTTAGAATTTAAGCCAACACCTGACTCAAAGCTAGCACGAAAGCGAGAAGAACGTGATAGAAAGTTGGCCGAGAAGGAGAGGGAACGAAAGGCACAACAAGCTGCTCAACAGCAGCAGCAACAACAACAGCAAGCACAAGCGGCAGCCGCTGCAGCACAACAAAAATTAAAACCCGAAATTAAATCTCCATATCCGGATACGCCGGCTCTCCGACAACTCAGTGATTTTGCGCGACCGCACGTTGGATTCAGGTGAGATAAACTTGTTTGAAAAAAAATTGATAAAGATATTTTATATACAAAGAGAGAAATTTATCTTTATCGACAATAAATAAATTTGGGTTCTTCTTTCCTCTCTCTCTATTTAGTCCTATGGATCATATGATTTCACCTTATCACATTTATAATCGTGAAAGGTATATATGAAAAAAAATGTCTTAATGCTGTATACATTAAAATTAGCTTGATTTTTCATCCTTAACACGCATATATCATCATAAAATTGGCATCGATTCATTCAAAAAAAATCTCTCAAAACCATTTTTATGCTTTAACATTTTCATATGTCATTTTCATTGCTGTGTGCGGAGAATTTTTATGAGCCGATTATTAAAATTCATTTTATTTTTGCAGAGAATTTGATGAATTGAAAAATCAGCAAGGAATGGGACCCGGAAATCCAGCTCACTGGATGGACTTTTACAGACGGTAAATTAAATTAATTAATTCAATTAATTCAATTTTAAATAACAATAAATTTACAGAGGTATTCATCCGGGGCCATATCCACAAATGTATCCTGGATTGCCGCAATTAGAAAGAGAACGACTAGGTCTTCCTGGTCCGCCTCATCCAGGCATGGATCCAAACGAACAAATGGTAAGTTCAAAAATATTTATTAGACTCACATCTCCCAAGCTATACATCAATTTCCCCCTCTATTGCATTGTAAACCAATTTTTTCATGTTTCGGATTTACATCATAATTTTATCATCAAATTGCGAGAGAAAATCTCTATAAGCTTCCGCACGATTTCCTCTCTTATCGCTTCATCACTTTTTTTGTACTTAACATCTCCTTTTTTATTATTATAATTTCATATCCATCTCTCTTTTTGCTCAATTATTGTTTTAAATAATTTTTCAATTGTCTTACGTCTTTTTATTTTATTTTATTTTTTCTTTATCACTCTGATGATTTTTGTAATGAATGTGAAACCGAAACTGTAATTAAACTTTATCCTAATGCAATAAAAATAAATTTTCTATAAATGGTTTCAAAAAAATATTGGTCTTGCCCGAAAAAAAATCCTATGAAATATAAATTGTAAAATTAGTTACGTTTGGCTGGTGAATTTCATGCTCATTCACATACACATTTACACCTACATTCTTCACAGCAGCAGGAAGCACACGCAGCCGCAGGATTTCAACTACCACGTGAGTTTGTATTCAATAAATCCTTCACTCGCAAGGATTAAATTATTTCTCAAGTACTAATCAATTTTTTATCTTCTCTAAACAGCGAATGTACCTCCCTATCGACCGAACCTGTTGATGCAGAGAGATCCACATTCGGATGTTTTACTACGTATGAGCTATGCTGATCAGCTTCAAGTAAGAGTAATAATTGCGTCTAACTAATAATCAAAATGGAAACTAAAATAATTTCAATCATTTAGGCCGCTGAATTTCAACGACAATCGGCTGCATTCGACAGAGCTCATTCCATACATGAGCAGTATTTTAGGTAATTAATAAACAAAATTTTATATGCAAAAAAATTTCATTTTATGTGTGCAAAATAATTTAATTCCAGACAACAGCAAGAGCGTGAAAAAATGAGGGCTATGGAAGAGGCTGCAGCTCGAGTTGGCAAACATTAAATGTGTCATAAAGGAGAAGAAAATAAATTGAGATGGAATTGACGAGAGATGATGATAAGGCACAAAAATTCAATGAAGAAACCGTAGCTTTATTCATTATAATAATGATGATGAACTCTCCTTGTTTGAATCAACATCGACAAAACTAAAAAAATGACTTAAATAGACAATGTGGGGAAAATCATGACGACACGATGAAAGAAAACAAAAAGTGTTGAGGCACGATTTAATTTAATGACTTTTTTAGGTTTATAAGATGCTCTATATAAATATAAATGATAAGACATGATAAGTTACAAAATAATATGAGAGATGAAAATTCAACATATTTACTCAATTCGTAAAATGAAAAAATTGTAAAGTTTCTGAGAGCGAAGAAATTTTTAATTTTTACGGAAACTTTAAGAATTTCCTCGTTTTCATCGATATCAAAACAAAAAAAACACACACACAAAAACAAGGAATAATCACCTTCTTAATAATTAATTTAGTTTTGTGGGGGTTACTTTAAATTTTAATCGATTATAGATTTTTTCATGTGATTGATGACATAACCATTTGAAGAATTGTTGAACCCTCTTTTTTGACTAAAATAAAAATTAGCTACATATGAATTAAACTTTGTTAGGGTCACAACTATGATTTTAAATGTCTCGTCGTGTAATCGCTTCTTATCTTCATTGGTATCACCCCAAACACTCAAAACAAGGATTTTTGCATATATCATACATTAAATGTAGCCTGAACCTCAAAAAAAGCAAATAATAATTGATGATGACAATTCAACATGATTGACTGTTTGACTGTATAGTGACAATTTTTTAGTTCAATTTTTAGTTACTCAATGACAATTAAACACCTTTTTCTTAAAATTTTTCTTCATTTGCATTCGTAAAATATGTATTTAAATAAAATTTGTATAATGTATAAAAAAAATTAAATATATTTTAAGGAAAAATGCGCCAAAAACGCCAGTAATTAATGCATATTAGATTGAAGATTTTTTTAAAAAAAAACACTGATGAATGATTGGTAAATTATAAATATCTAGTAAAGTAATGTGTTGAGGCAGAAAATGTGTAAACCAATGCTAAATTATGATTTTTTAAAAAATTACTCACTAAAAGCAAATTGATGGAATTTTTGTTTCATATACATAGTGAAATTTCTTCAACTCAATTCTATGAATAAAAAACTGTGTAAAAAATAATGTTCGACAAAAGTTACAGAAATTTTTTTAGCTTTAAGAAAACGTAGAAAATGAATTTTCATGATGAACTCTTGTATACAGTTTAAAAATTTCAATTAATATATCCTCGAAAAATTCAACAGAAAACTTTTGAACAATTTATGGGACGAAATTAACAAAGAATTTTTTGATTCGAGATCAAAAGCGAAAAAATATGAATTTTGAATGGAAGTAGCAAAAATAAGAAATTAAGAGAAAGTATGATGGAAACACATATAATATCTACTTAGAATAAAATTCAGCTATGTTAATTGAAAGAAAAAAATCAGAACTTAAGAAAACTAAGGAAAATTTATTTTTTGTAGACCATCCGAAAAGGAAATGAAAGCAAAAAGTTGCAAAAAAAATATCAAAGGAAAAAATAATTAATAGTTTTAAGATAATTTGGGAGTTTTGGTGACTTTAATCTTGAGATTTTGTTATCGTAAAATTTGAAGATGAAAATTTTTACATTGTGAAAGGCAACATTCGAAGACGAATTTTCGCAAAACGTGAAAATTTTCCATCTTCATCTTTCACTCAAATCTTTCGTGTCACTTTCGCTCCATTTAATAACACAAAAAATCTCAACCCATTTTCAATCGAGTGCGAGATAAAAGAAAGAAAAATTAATACATGATTTTTTTTTGGCAACACAAAAAAAGCATCGATTATAAAACTATTTATTTATAATGAGAAAAATGTAAGATGCGAATTTGACTAATGAAATGAAACAGATGAGAATTTTTCCACTTGATAAACGGAAAAAATGAGAAAACATTTTCGCAGGTATGAAAAAAAACACATAAATTCTTATATCAATGAAGTATAAATAATAAAAGAATGAATTAGAAAATAAAACTTTTGCTTCTTATTAATTTTATCTTTATTAAATTACAAGCTTTATCTAGATAATTAACTGGTGCTGATTAAATTCTTTATCGTAGTAAGATGTCGTCATATTTCTCCAGGAATTACTCACTTTATGATGCTGAGATTAGATCATCTTCCTTTATCATTTTGTCTGATTTTCTCACGCCGTCATAATTTAATTCAATTGACAATTGAAAACAAGCCTGACTCATTTCATATTTTTGTGGGATGCTCTAATCTAATGTGAAATTAGGTTTTTCCACTTAATCGTGATGTTTATCACAATTCTTAATGAAATGATTAGTTTGCAAACTATTTGAAATTCACAAAATTTCGTCAAAAAAAATATTTCAACCAACACGTTAATTTGAAAAGTAGGTTAAAGTTATTAATTATTTAAAAACTTAATAGATTAATTTTTCCACCCTCAACAAAACCGCAATGGCGCTTCATTGTTCAACGTTTTTCGAATACACCTGAGAGAATTTCTTTTGAATTAAACGTTCACATTTTACACAACTCACTCTATATAAAGCATTAACACATATATGCGCATGCGAGTTTAAGCATTGCTTTTAGCTTTAGGCTCAGTCAGTCTCATTTCAACAGTCAACGCGTATATCCAAGGTGAAAATTAAGAGTCGCAAAAAAATATTGTTCTAAGTTTTAAAATAAATAATTTAAAACCGATCAAGAGAGCCAGTGAAAAAATTGTGTAAGCAAAAAAATAAAGATTGAAAAAAGTTGAGATTACAAAAGTTCGTTGCATTTGAAGTACTTGAAAAAAAAATTAATTTCACATTGACATAGGACAATTTTACAGTTTCACATTGCCCTCAATTTCTATAACTGATAAAAATGCCTTTATCGATCTATTTCAAGTTCACTCGAATGCACTATCGAAAATAAATAAATTTTAAAAAAATCGTGCACCTTCAAAAAATACATAAAACAAATTGTGTATGCCGCTGGTATAACAAACAGCGTTAATTTCCGCAATGCGAGTTTGAAAATAAAAATTTTAAAAAAATTACGTGCTCGTGACAAAAATATTTTTCGTGGGTGACACATAAAGTTTAGTTTGAACAAAACTATTACATTTAACTATTAAAAGTTTGATATAAAAATTCAGATTAAAAAATATAATTTAAATATTTTGATGTCTTCACATGTCGCTCTCTAAAAATAGATTTCCCAAAAAAACTAGTTTGAGCTCTCAAAGAATTTGCAACACGTCATTGCAATTTTATATTTTTCCGACGAATCTTACTTGAAATTCTCCGTAAAAATATTTTTGCCGTGTTATCACACGACGGTTAGTCAATCAATTAACAACTTTATTTAATACTTTTTTCTCTCAACAGAGTGTTAATCCTATTAAAAAATCCAAAGAGACTTTATAGTGTAAACGTGTTTTTGATATAAAGAAAAAGTAAAGATGAAAAGATTAACGAAGAGAAACATTTGCATGTCATCGTGGTGTCAAGTTGTAGCTATTTGTATTTTTGCCACACAAATCACTGTCAATGCACAAAGTACAACAGATATGACCACGGCAGATTCTAGTGATCACACGACAGAGCTTTTAAATTCCACAAAAGGAGATTGTGAAATGTGCAACTTAAGTGAGGTGAGTGAAGTGAGGCGCCATTTCTTACGTAGTGTGATTCAGAAAATATTTCTCGATAAACTTTACGTTTAAAAATGCTTCATTAATGAAGTATTGAGAAGTTGCATAAAAATAAAAATGTGGGAATGAAATGTTGGACTTAAAATTCTCTCGAAAAAGTGTTAAATTTTTCAATCAAGAGCTTTAAGATATTTTTTGAATACCCAAATTCTTGATCGTCTAAATTCTGATCCTCATCACATGGCCTTAAAGGTTGTTGCAAAAATGTGCTTCATACAAATATAAAACTTCATCGAATGCAACAAATGTGACTGGCATAAGTAGTATGTAAAATCCGGTTTAATAACAAGAAGAATATTTTTTAATTGTGTGCAAAAACTAAATTCAACAGGAAATACTACACAAAAAAATTCACAATCATTGATGCGACGCACTTCAAAAGCTATCAAATATCACTGCAAAAAATTACAGCGAATGAATGTAATGCTGATGAGTAATAAGCAATAGTTCATTCATCTAGTTTTAATTATGCTAGTGACCTATCGGCTGTCACGAAAAAAATAAAAATTCTATAAAAATTTACACCCAAAAATTTAATAGCCAAATCACGTAAAAAAGCGTGTTAAATCGCCTCCTCAGTGGTTCATTGGTATCGTAAAAGCATACTTAAAACTTAGTAAATACTCGAGCGATGACTCATAACCGCGTCGACCGACCCTTTTCAGAAGTTATATTTTATTTTTTCATTCACAACATTTCTGTATACGCGCTTTCCATGGCAATTTATACATTTTAATAAAACTACATTGAACACATTTTTGTGTTTGACAGAATTATTTGCTAAGCGACAGATACAGAAAAAAAGAAGTTTGTACTGTCTATATACCGACACATGTCTGCAACAGGTTCACTAAACAAGTGAAAACTCAGAAGAGCGTGTCGAATTTTGTTTATGCATTTAACAATATGGGTGTGCTATAGATTATCTTGATCTTGATCATGTTTTGGGTTTTTAAAGTAGCTGAGGATTTTACTTGAAAAGAAGAAATACACTAATTTAACTTAGGAAATCACTTTATTATACTTGATCATTTTGTAATTTATTTTGCTGACAGAATTTTACTCCGATTCATTTGATAGCCCTGTCGGTGTGAGTGATTTCAGTGGCTCTTGATGATATAAATATCTTAGAACTTTTGAGGCGTTCTTAGCGTCGTCAATTCCATATGAAGACTTTCGCTACTGCTTATTGAAATCACTTCCAGTTCTTCTAAGAATGCATTTCTAGCTCTATACTCAACTGTTCTCGCCATCGTTAACTTATAGCTTTTTTTTATATTGACAAGTTTGAATTTACAACAGGGCTGTGAGCGAATCTTTAAAAAAGCTTTAACTTTAAAAGTTTATTAAAATAATAAAATTCAAAAATCAATGAAATTTTGAGCAAACGTCTACTTGAGGTTTTATTGCTAAATCTTCGTCAGTCAAATCAGAATCCGATGATGATATGTTTGAACAGAAAGCACGCCGTCCTTTATATCTCTTATTAAAATCCTCAATTTTATGCTGAAAGTCTGGAACTAAATTTTTTTTTGAAATCCATCGTTTTATAAAAAAAATCGAAAAGCATCCAACGCAGAGAGAGAAAGAGATTTGCATGATTGAAGAAGTGCCAAACCTTAAAAAAATTTCGTTTGTGTGTGGATTAAGAAATTCTTCAGTGTCATGCAATTTTCTCTTCGAGTTTCGCCTATTTTCAAGCAGAAATAAAACGCATTCAGAGAACTTATGATTTAATGCAAGTGGAATTTTTATATCTTTCAATCATTATTGACATTTAGAGAAATTTTTCGCAGGCACTACCGTTTCAATAATTTTTTAATCGATTTTCCAGACAATTACCCAGACTGAGATTTTGCTCTCTTTTTCTCTTGCGATGAAAATAAGCAGCAATTGTCTCGCTCAAACAAAAAAATTAATATGTAATACGTCTTCCACTTTAATTGAGAGATGCTTGTGGAATTTTAATTACTGCATTATAGGCAAGTTTAGAAATATATAGAGAAGTGAAAAAAAATGATTCGTATTGAAACGTGTTTAAAAAAATACCTCGACATGATTTATTGAATTTTATTAATTTTACTAATTCAAAATTTTTAAATAGTTTTAAAAATAAGTAACGAACTGTCTTGATTTTTAAAATTAACACGTTACCTAAAAGAGTCGATGAAAACATTAGAAAAATCCCATACATTCATTATGTGACTAATGTGACTCATAGCCAGCAGCTATGAATGTTAAACAAATTTATTTTCCTAATTAATTGAGAATGGCCGAGACGCTACCTAATTACGTGCGAAAAGTTTAAACGAGAAGCACCTTCATGAAATTTTAGTGATAAAAACAACGACGCGCCTCGTGCTATCTTGAAAAAAGTTAATGTTTTAAACAAACAAGAGTGAATTGGCGTCACTTAAAAGCTGTGTTCACTGTTTAGTTAGTGATAAGATATTTTTGTTCTCGTTCTTTCAGATGCCCATGGAATTGGCGGAAAAAATCAACATGATCAGTGACATTGATGTCTTCGTCCATGACTTTGTAGACACTACGAATTCTTTGTCGAGTAATTCATCGTTCATTTTTCATCCCGCTAATCGAAAAAGTGAGTTGAAAAATAAATTTAATTAAACTCTCTTGTGCTCTTCTAAAATATTATTAATGATCACCCGTTTGATATTTTTTTATTCTTCCCTCTGTATTTGTTTATTCAGAAATAATTTTTTGACATAAACAATAATGAACACAATCTTACGTGTGATTACTTACAAAATATACACAGCTTAAATGTTAAATAGAATTGCTAAATTTTGCAATTTTATATCTTTAGAAAAAAAGATATAAAAGATCATTTTGTTAAATAAAATATTGAAATTCGGTTTCATATGGCTGTGACGAGCGCTTAGAATCGAAGGCAGTTTCGTGATGAATTTGATCGCTTCATTGGAGTTGATTGCTTTTTCTCTCCAGCCGGTGCTGTGCTGATAATTTTTTCTCTAACTGCAAATTGAGTTTGACTCGATGGAGTTAAATTGACGACTGTTGCGTTTGCTGATGTCTCAACATCATCCTTAAATTCCAGCATCAAATTTCGGCGGCTTTTGATGTTGCTCGAATTATTTTTGTACACAATTAATGCTATTTGAATATCGTTGGCCATGGCCTTGTTGACTCGGTATGAGATTTGCATTTTACACTCACGACGATCATATTCATCGGGCGACGATGATGATGATGCTTGACGACGAACTGTGACAACACCAGTAGCTTCAAAGTAGTGCAATGCTGAATATCGACTTTGCTCCAAAGAAATAAATTCAGACTTTTTATCGCTTTCATCATTTTGACGTTGACGTTTTCGATCGGGTGATCGCGGAATTTGTTCAGTTTCAGCAAATTTCAGTAGTGGTCCATCGAGCGGACAAATTCCTTCTTCAAAACTTTCATCTAAAGGTCCAATTTTTTCGTCGTCTTCGTCGCTTGAATTTTTCAAGAGACTTCGACGATGCGGCGCAGGTGGGCAAATAAGTACTTGACTTGGTCGTTTCGGCGACGGCGTTCTATTGGTATCTTTGATATTAACCGGAGAATGTGTTTCACAATCATACCATTGTTCATTGCTATTTAATTCTGGTGGTTTGTGTACATTGTCTAACGGTTGATCACGGCTGTGTGAGATTTTAAATTGACAAATAAAATTTTTTAATAACGCGCAAATAAAACTTACGTTGACAAGTGTGTTGATCGTTCCTCGAATGCATCGATTGTTTCTGCATTCAACATTGAAGAATGCTCGTAGCAATTATTCGAGTTGAAATAAAAATTCACAACCTTTGATCGTCCCTTTAAAGTTCTTCCGAACCAGTCGAGAACACAATTTGAAGCCAAAACATTATTCAGTTCTCGCTGTCTAAGTCCGACGTTTAAGAGCGCATTGAGAGCATTTTCATTGTTGGCCATTTTTCTGTAAAATAAATTGATTAATTTTTAATTACTGTTTTTTTAAAGAGCGAGCAACAGCGAGTAATTTGCGTCAAGCTACTTGTCAACCCATCGACACTTTAATTCCAACAGTTCCCGCAGAAGAAAGAGACCCATCGGTGTTTTATTTTCCTTCGTGTGTGCTTGTAAAGCAGTGTGGAGGTTGTTGTGCACACTCGGGCACTGTTTGCTCACCAACCGATGAAGTTGAGAAAGTAGTGACAGTCAAGAAAACAAAGTACGTTAATTCGTCAAAGCTTTTAAATATGGGAGATGTCACGATGACAATTAAGGAACACAATAAGTGCAAATGCCTTTGCAAAAAGACATCGGCCGATTGTAATTCGCAACAGAGATTCATTAAAAATCAGTGCCGATGTGAATGTAATAACAAAGACGAAGAGGAGGAATGCGCCAAGGTGAGAAATTTTAGATTTTTTAATAAGTAAATGCTTTGAATGTCGCTTTATATGTTTGATCATTATTTTTTGGTGCAAAACTAAATTTCTCGCTTCCAGAGTCAACCTCAAAAATTATTCGATCCAAACTCGTGTCAGTGCGTGTGTCGGGAGACGAAAGAGTGTGGAACAGGATTTCAATTTGATCGAGTCACATGCGGCTGTCAACCGGTAAGTGTTTTCATGCAAAATTACTCTCTTTTATAAGGGGACTCACTTCAGATAATAATTTT